>JAHLEZ010000005.1:3000000-3452068 GCA_020726505.1 Leptodontidium sp. MPI-SDFR-AT-0119
GAAGCGTCTTTTTAGCAAATGGCCGCAGGTCTTGTGATAGGCGCACGCGCCTGGGGTTTATTGGCCCTATTTAGCGAGACTTGATGGAAATGACCTTTCCTAGTTGAGAAACCCATGGAGCAGTTTGATTTCCAAGGTAGAACATGTTGGTCTGCGGCACTGAAAAATTTACCTTGAATTTAACGACGACGACGACACGCGGGAGACAGTAAATAGAATATCTTTTTCGTAGCCTAATCATAAAAATAGCTTTCGAGTAGAAGAGGTGAGAGCTGAGGCCACCGCAAGCGGACCACCTAGCTTGAGTGAATCGTAAAATTAAACCGTCCTCAACCACAACCGCACTTCGTAATTCAATATCATCAAACTGATCATTCCGTTACAGCTAAGGCATAAATACTATAGTATCCCTCGTACGGTAGGGGATCTAAAGTGGGTCTCGTCCACCCTGGATTCTGCCTCGCCGATTCAGGAAATTTCTGGGGAAAACCAGAGTACGAAGTAGTACTACAGTAGTGCCCTTTAGGCTTAGCCGGGCGGAATAGATCATCAGCAGCAGCAGCCAACTTATAGCAACATCAAATCCCCTCTTGCCGTCGTGCGACCCGGACACGACGAGCTTGCCGACCAGCGGGAAAAGAGACAAATTCCTAGCCTACCATGGATCACCTGATAAAGTACGAGCGAGAGGACTTCTACCACCCACTCGCCGGTTTACACACCTTCCGCCTGTTAATTCTCGAACCAGGCCAAATTCCCTCTCCAATTTCTATACGTCTTCAGGTCGTCGAAAGAGCCACTGCACCCGCCTACGACGCCATATCTTACGTTTGGGGAGATCCAACACAAACTGTCGTCATTTCCTGCGATGGAAAGCCGTTGGAAATCACCTTCAACTTGTACTGGGCTTTAGTTCGAATCCGATCAGTTTCGTGCGAGAAAGTCCTGTGGGCGGATGCGATTTGTATTAATCAGGCGGATTTAGAGGAACGCAGTAATCAGGTTACGTTTATGGCGGCTTTGTATGAGAATGCGAAGTTGGTGTATATTTGCATGGGTGATGCGGAGGATGGGAATGAGGTTCAGGTTCAGACTGTTATTGACGATGCCAAGAAGCTCAGAAATGGAGGACAATTCCCGGTTCTACAGGGTGGGCATCCGTTAACAAATGATGGGCGGTGGTATGCCCTCGCGGTATTAACGGAGAATCCTTGGTTCACGAGGGCTTGGGTGGTGCAAGAAGCTGCGCTTGCTAAAGACCCAATCGTTCTTTACGGAAGAGCCGAATTCGGATATCGAGATCTGGTTCGGATCCTTGGCTGGCTAAATACTTCTACCTGGGCAATCCGATTTGAGGTATCGAGGTTGTTCATTCATCTCGAGTGGGCGGATTGGAGACCGAATGCGCATAACCCCGCCTATGCATTTGTGGATCTCTTGAGCCATGCGGCGCTGTTGAATTGTACTGATCCCAGGGATAAAGTTTATGCATTCCTCGGCCATCAATTGGCGTATTCTTCAACGGGAAGCCCTCTGGTGAAACCGGATTATGAGAAGACGCCAGGGCAGGTTTATCTAGAATTGAGCAAGGCGTTAATTCAGCAGAGTGGACTAAGAGTTCTCACGACAGTGGAACACACGCAGGATACCATTGACAACAGTTCGCCATCCTGGGTTACGAGATGGGATGTTCAGCTGGTGATGAACGATATTTTCAAAGTCCCAAATACACAATTTCGGGCCTCTGTTGGTTTGACTCCCAACTCCATTGTCATTGCGGGTGAGAACCTCGTACTTCGAGGAGTTGTGTTGGATACGGTTCGGGAGTCTTTCACTATCTATGTTAGTAAGCTCGGAATCAAATTCGAGAACAACTCTACTGGTGAAGTTTTAAAGTTTTGGAGAGTTTTAGAGGAGCTGGATCGGGCGAGTGACAGTCCTTCCCCTTACAATGATCGAGTAGGGGCTTTTTGTGCTACGCTTAGTATCGGGGGGAGCAGCATCGAGGCAGATTTGAAGAGATGGGCGACTTGCCTAGCTGCGACTCTGAGGAATGAAGGCCAGTCAGCTACAAGCACATATTCGCAGGAGCAGCAACACGAGGCCTTGGTGTACTACGCTAATCTGGAGGCATATTGTATAAATCGAAGTTTTGCAATTACTGACAATGGGTTTTATGGCTTGGTACCGCTTCTTACGAGGCCGGGAGATGTGTCTTGTGTTCTAGTCGGGGTTGATGTCCCTTTTATACTAAGACCCCATGCGGCACTAAAATTTAAATTGCTTGGAGAGTGTTACGTTCACGGCGTCATGGAAGGGCAGTGTATAGGAATGGTGGAGCGGAAGGAGGTAATTGAGCAAAGCGTGGTTATCTGCTAAGCGTCTTAAGCGTGGCAGGTGTTGTTGTCATTGGAATTAGATTTTGCTGCAGAAAAGCCACAACCATGCAGCGTGAGAAAAAGAGAATCAAATTAGTTGATTTAAATCAGATTAAATCAAATTAAGTATGATTTGATTTGATTAATTAATCAAAGTTAGTCAGATTTAATCAATGGATTATAGAAGAATAGTTTATATAATAACCAACTAATAAACTAACTGATCAACTAACTAATCAACTCCAGTGGAATAGAACCTTCATGCAACCACAGTGAAAGAAGATATCTAAAAGACCATTTCTCAAAGATATGAAGCTGTAGATTATACCAGGCAAAAAAACGGTCAACAAGCTCCGGTCCTTGAAGCTGGACCAACACCTTCCATCCGCCAGTCAGCCACATCGGTAGTGATCACTAGCACAAGTATCCCTGGAGTGCCTGGGCAAGCAGATGGCGATGGTCCATTCATTGATCCCACCTTGGAACCAGAGCAACCGTCTGCATCTGATGATCCGGGGAACTTCGCAGCCCCTGGATCCACAATCGATTCCTCAAGCGACCCAGACGTGGACACAGATGCACCAGAAGACGGCACAAATTTCGAGCCGGGAATCAACGGCATCGACACAGGAGATTATGAGGATGGGGGCAGGTGGGACCCCTCGAAAACAAATTCGACAAATAACACATTCGGTCCCTCAGACGAGCTTATCGACGACAACATCCCAGCTTTCTTGGAAGATGATACCGGTAGCACCGTAGGTATTTCTGGCGACTCGCCTCCAGCCGTCTTGGTGGATGGAGAGGGCATTTTCGTATCAGTGCCGCCTCTGGACGCTACAGACCCTCTGGACGACGAGCCACCGACCATCATCTCCAATCCTGGGCCAGGACAGACAATTAGCATTGCTCACACTCTGCCTGGTCGAGTGACAACTCTGTCAAGTGGTCTTGGTGCGGTGTTGCCAGGTTCGACTATGGTGCCTCTGGATCCATTGTTGCCTTCTTTGACAGGGAGTATCACGGTCAGCAGCAGCCAGACTTTCGTTGTCGTTTCAAACCCGACTACGGTGGCGCTGTCAATCCCTAGATCCACTCATGCCAGCGGTCTCGCAGTCTCCCTGCCCGGACACCTAACCTCCATTTCCGGAACACTAGATGTTGTTCTTCCAGGTTCAACAACAGTAGCAGTCAACAGCTACCTCCCAGGTTTGAAAGGCAGCACAACAATCATCGGCTCCTCAACTTTCGTGATACTTTCCGAGTCAACAACACTAGCAGTCTCGCTTCCCAGGCCAGTAAACCACATCACCGCTCCGCTTCCAGGACGCACAACTCTCATCTCAGATACATTGCATGTAATGCTGCCAGATTCAACTACTGTTCCCGTCAACAACCACCTATCTGGCTTGACTGGACATACGACCGTCATCGGGAGCGAGACGTTCGTGGTCGTTGCGAATCCTACTACGGTGCCTGTTAATATTGCTACTACGAGCCCAGAATATCCAGCGGGTACGCCTGGCGATATCGAGCCTACTGGCCCGTTTGGTGGTGATCGGGAATCAAGCGGGTTGAGAGTTTGGGTGGGGAAGTGGGAAATTCTTGGTTGTCTTCTTGGATTTGTGTTTGTGTTGGGAATGTGGCGAGACTCTTCACCCCAGACAGGTTTTCGAACCGGTAACAGGTATGACGGAAATGGTGTAGAAGTTTTCTCTGCTTTGGAGATCTGGATTTGGAGAAAATCGAATGTCTAAGATTCATATATTTTGGGTATATTATTACTGCATTCGAATCGGAGAGCTGGATGTATTTCTTTACTAGCCGAAACAAGCCCTCTGATGAAATTCTCTCCAAGCGAGAATGTTCCGCTAGCATATGGTGAAATTTCCGTCCCTTACATATCCTGATCCAGAACTGAACTCCCTTTCCACTTGTTTCCCTCACACCTCTTCTATCCAGAACCCCGGCAAGACAGACACACTTTTCATCTCTCTGCTTCTGACCCTGCCCATCCCCTCAAAAACAAAAAAAAAACATCCCCACCTCCCGTCTTCATCACATTCTCCACCGAAAGTAGAAACCCAGACCCATTATTCATGCAATTACCTCCCACCATAGTCAATCTTTCCAGTTCATGGAAAATCAATGTGGTGAGTTCAAGCGAGGGGTTTCGCATCATCGAAGCTGGCTTGGATCTCCCTTCATCAAGGTTGACATCTCGCTTAAATAAAGGGGCAACTTTAACCTACGGAGAAATGGTTTTCGGGCATCATATATTTTTAACTCACATACACTAATCTGATTTCATCACCTACTCTCTCTATTCACTCAATTTTTCATATATACAAAAAAAACCTCCTCAACTCATATACAACCCCCCCCCCCCCAAACCTTCTCTCCCCACCCTTCACGCAACAATACCCAAACTCCTCTTCACAACATCAACAAGCACAGGCGTCAGCCGCTCCGCAATAAGTTTATCCCCCGCGGCATTAGGATGCACTCCATCCCTCAACATACTCTGGCCGTTATACCCGGTATTGCAATCTGCGATGTAGATCGGCGAGGCTGATGTATTCTGCGCTGCTGCCCACGCCGGGATGGCGGCGTTGAGGGATTTGATCTTGGCGTCTGAGGAAGGGAAGGGGATTACGAGGTCGACCTGTTTATCAATATCAACATCAATATTCTTTTCTTTCACATTCTGAGAAAGGCCAAGTCGTGTTTCGAGGTCGAGGTCGAGGTGAGGAGTAAGAATGCGAATGCGTGTGAGAGAGTGGGAAATTGTTAGAGTGGGATAAAGGGACATGGATGGACGGTTTTTGGGAAAGGAGGAAGGAAGGAAAGAAAGAAAGTTGGTTGGAAGAAAAAAAAACGCACGATTATCTTCATCCCTTTATTGCTCCCCCTCATCAATCCTACCATCTTCGTATACGCAGCGATGATATCCGCCGTCCCGTATGTCCGCACGTCGTTCGTGCCTAACATGAACATTACGATATCCGGCTTGGCGCTGCTGAGCCAGCCGGCGAGATTTGTATTAGCGATGTTGACGGCTAGGTAGCCGGAGTGGCCCTCGTGGTGCTTGTCCCAGGTTGAGGTCTTGCCGGCGCAGTTTTGAGGGTTGTTCGTCATGCTGCCGACGAATTCTTGGGGTTTGTTAGGAGGTGTGTGGTGGAAGGAAGAATGAGGACGGAAGGGGTAGGTAGAGTTTGAAGAAGGGGAAAACGACGACAGACCGATTTGAGAACTGAGATTCGCGGCCACGAGGTTATCCCACACGATAGGGCGCCAGCATGTTATTTCTGTGATGCTGTCGCCGAGCGGCACTGGTTGTGATATCGTTAGCTTGTTGAAATCTAACAATAGTAATGGGTAGCGAGAAGTTTGGAGAGGGCGGATTCAAGACAGAAAAATCATAGACATACTAATTTTCAATTTGGCCTGACCGAGTGCTGTGCCTAAGAGGCATGCAGTGGCCAAAAGTGTACTGAGAGGGAACATGATGTGAGGTGATATGATATGATACGATATATGGTGATCTCGTAATCACTTCAGTAGTCAATTCAGAGACAAGAAAATGTAGGCATGAAGTTCCTATTCCGCTTACTGAAGAAAGAATTGAAGGGGCAGGCAGGTGTAGATATATATTCCCCCATCCTTGACGAGCCGTCCTTGCAAACCTTCCATAATTCCATTCAAGGAACGAAATTTGCCCTCTGGCCGAACGGATGGTATTTCTTCGCCCCGTTGTACTGTACGTTTACCCCGCTCACTCACTTACTCACTCACTCATCCAGTACCGTACAGTACCTACCCTGAAAGAGGGGACCATGTCTTTTCTGTCTGCTTTAAGCATGTATTTTAGGCAGTGCGGAAGGAAGAGTGTTCCGAGTCGCATCGAGTCGAGTCGAGCATTGAGATATTAATTGATTGAATGCTCGAGGTCGAGAATTCTCCCTTTTATCCTGTCTCGCTTGTCTGTTCAGGTGCATGTAAATAAATTGCGTAGCTCGCGTAGAGTACAGTACAGTACCGGCATGTTTGCCGAGATGCGGGGTGGGATGTGGACGTCTCGGTGGTAATTGAGAGAGTGAATTGAGAGGGTGAAAAATGGTTTAAATATGTTCCTCAGTTGTGAGAAATAGATGGACGGATGTGGTGGGAGCTGGGAAGTTGGACGGTGTGTTTGGGTGTATTTGGAATCTTATAGTGATTGTGTTAGCTTGGGGTAGTTGTGATTTCTTTTTCTAATTTGAGGGCGAGGGATTTTGAAAGAACAACATAGATTAGGGGGGGTTAGTGTTTTCAAGTATAATACAAAGGGTTCAACGTACTCGAGAAAATTCGTACCAGAGAGAGGGAATAACTCGAGATGGGAAAGAGAATATTGAAGCTTTAAGTTGCTGAGGTGAGCATTCGGGTCCATTCACTCGGCTGTGGAGGCGAATGTTGCGTGGACTCTATATGGAGGAAGTAGGCAAGGAAAGAAAAACTTCCTTGAACTCGAACAAATACGACTGATAATAATAGAAATTGCAACGACGTGAGATAAAAAAACAAACAGAACAACTGAGTGTTTTTTACTCTGCAAATCATGAGCACGTCGCCTTAATTTTCAGACTTACTGCATACTCACCGCAAGCTAGGATATTCATTTAACCAAGAAACAAAGATGGTTGACTTAGACCACTCTATTCATAACTTCATACTCATGAAAAATGAGCTTCTAGAGGTCTTAAACTTGATCGATTTCAACATAGCAAATCAACCTCTTCATGACCGCTCAGATTCACCAACTCACTTCACTCACTGACTCACCGCTACACCTGGCTCGGCACAGCATTACAACTCCAACCAAGCCCGTCATCCACGCCCCCTTGCCCTTGTTCAGAAGGGGGAGACAAAGCTATGAAGCTAGCTGCCAGTGGCTTGTCACGTTACGCAGAATTACAGATCGGAGTACATGAGACACAGCATATATCAAGATCTTGGTCTCGATTTTGGCGGGACATGGAGGCAGGTCGGTAAGTTGGTTGTGGAGTGTGGAGTGTGTATTGTATGGTGTATTAGTTATGTACGATTGTTGGAGGTATGGGATGGGGTTAGGTGGGGAGCCGAGTTGGTTTGGTTTTGTGACCTCAGAAGGAGTGTGGAACGGAGTCTGGGGGCGGTGAAGAGGGAGTAAGGTTAAGAGAAGAGGGAATAAGATCGAAAGGAAAGGTGAATGAATGAGATAAAAGGTGAGGTGAGGCGAGGTGTGGTGTGGTGTGACATGCTACACTCCCTAAGCTAGGATGCGGAGAATGAGGTGGTTAGCCTAGAGTTGCTTTTTGGATTAGACTGGATTTAGGGCGACCGAAATGTAAATGTCGTTGACAGTAATCGTGAAGTATAAAAGTGAGATATCTCGTGGGGAAGTCAAGCTGTGTTCGAGAATCTGCAGTTTCCCGTGACAGCCGTTGTACTCAAGTCGGTCTAAGCACGTCAGTATTAAACTGTGTGGGAATATATGTTTGTAACTGGTTAGCTCGTTTCTCACATCTTGTTTCCTTAGTACAACTATACAATTACTATTCAATACCAAGTCTCGAGTTACTGTAGTGAGTGATATGAAATACCACAAGCAACCTATTTATTGCCAGGTCCCGATTCGCATGCTAAGTAAAGTTCGGTAACTCATCCACTCGGCTCGGAAGGGGGCCGTTGCAGGTGCAGCAAGCAGAGCACGAGCGAGATGCGATGTGAGGACCCGATACTCTGGGAAGACGCATCGATTGTAGATGTCGGTTGAATGTTGATGTCTCAGATTCTGCAGCGAGGCGCGAGAGGGCGGGGAGAGGGGACGCGCATGTTGGAATGCGGGGGAATGTTTTGAGTTGTTGCTCTTTTTATTTTTGGTTTGTGTAGGCTAGGATTATGATGAGGAAGGAAAGCCATGGCATGGCATGACATAGCATCTGATGGATGTTTCTGGCGGGTAGGGTAGGCGGGAAGGAGGCAGAGAGTAAGCAGGTTGATGAAACGAGGACGGGAATCGACTTTTAACTGCTTGGTATTTGAAAGTCTTGTTTGGATGGAGAAAGATGCTATTAGAGCGGTGATTCGGGAGGAAGGAAGGGAAAAGAGCGGCTTCATGAAACGATAAAAGGAATCGGCTCGGAATCTTTTAGCGGAGATGTTTGGATTGGAGTGAGTCCTTCCTTCAGTTGGAAAACGAAACAAACCACTTATTCGAGTCGATTTGAATTGATTCGATTTGAAATGAAATGAAACGAAACGAAACAGAAAGCAGATAAACGATTAGAAAGAAAGAAAGCAAGACATCTCCATATGTTTGTTTGGTCCAGATTCCCGGTCCGATAAAAGTGACCCGGCCTGGGCTGATTCATGAAGCGCGGAGGATTCTCCAGCTCCATCTTTGAGACAAGTCCTTGATATCGGGCTCGGGCGGGCTCGGTAGGGGAGGCTGATCCGATGCGATGTCGATCCGATGGGCTGCATTTCTATCCGTCTAATCCTCCTTCAAAACTCAAATTTTTTCGAAACCGGGCGGCCACGAAGAGAGACATGAAAAATGGAGAACGATGGGATGGCGTGGAGTGGAGAACGGGACGAAGATGATAAGGTAATAGTAATCAGGTGGAGAATCATTAGACAAGCGATGAGGTGAAACGGATCTAAAGGATTAGAGTTTTCGAGGCACGTCAGTAGATTCCGGACATTACACGTCAACATTGAAAATCTAGAATCAAGATTTTAGATTTTAGTTTGTAAGGTAAGATAGACGGGAATTAAAGTGTGGAGTTGTTGAGGGGTTTGAAACTTTGGGTTGTTAGGAAGGAAGGGAAGGAGGGAAGGATTAAGCTTGAATTTTGAAATGACAAGACATGATCACCTCGTCGGCGCAGGTGAGATGGATCATGGATTAATTTGAGTTGAGATGAGATGAGATGAACGGCGTGAGCGGCAGTGAGGCGAGGCGAGACGAGGTGAGGATCCACAGTATCGACGGCATTTAAGGCCAAGAGATTGGCACGTCCCGTACTCTTAAAATTGGGTGGAGGAGGGTGGCCAACCGCACTCTTCTCGAAACATACCCTTGCGAACCAAATCTTCCCGATGGGCAGGGATTAAGCGCATCTATCACATCACATCCGAGCACATCACAGCAAATCAGGCGGGGTGGCAATCAATCAGTCAATCAATCAATCGGCCTGCAGGAAGGGACGGGGATTAGGTAAGGCGAGGACGGAAATCAGATGGGGCGAATGAGATGAGATGTGATTGTGAATGAATCCCTTCATATTGCAAGGCTGAGGATCAGGATGAGGGGTGTATCTTAAGATTTGGGTTTGTTTGTTTTTGTTTCGGTTTTTTGTTTCGCTTGCGGAGGATGGAGATGAGGTTATTTCGTTAGCATTGCCGGTGTTGATTGTCAAACGTCCTGGGCTCCACAGAACAAGACGGTGGATGGCCCGGACTTGACACACTGTGACGGACATGACAGTTGAAGGTGGAGGGGAGGAGAGGGAAGGGAAGGATGATGGTGGGAGTCTTTTGGTCTGGAGTCTGGACACATCGAATTGTTTGGATAGGTGAGTGGTTAGGTGGCTGGGTGTCTTGCTTTCTGGCTTGGAAGCCTTGATCAATAGATCAACAGACAGATGGATATTTTGCGTTACGCTTTCACTTCAAATGATTTTCGCGCTCTCTTACTCGCTCGCTCAGAATAAATACGAAATAAGATCTGTTCTCACCACCGCCATCAGCTCACTCCCAATCCCGTATTCCTCATTGGCGCCGCCTGGTTAGGTAAGGCCCGTGGCATGGGACGGGACGGTTCCTGGATTGAAATGCAGGAACCGGAGTAGTGCGGGTGGTTAACCAATGAGAGGGCAGAAGTGACCCTTGGAAATCCCGCGAGCAAGACTCTTTTCAGACCCCGCGAAAACTAGGATGGGATGGATGGGATGGCCCCTTATCGTGTCGTATCAATTGCGAAAGGGAGGGAATGAAGGATCTGAGGGCCTGGAGGGGAGTCTGGACTGGAATGCAGGTGGATAGGCTGGGTGCTGAACTTGCAGTGTGTGAGGGAGGAGTAAGTGTTGGTGATGTTGGAGGGAGGAGACTTCGGATGAACTGATTTGAAGAGAGGCATCGGCCTTGAAGGTGGCCGGCCGTAACAGTAGCCGTGGCCGAGATGTTTGAATATTTCGTTTGTTTAGCAGTCGGGTTACAGTATGAGAATAGAATGTTTGAATTGAGACTTAGCCAGTACAACAATGCCAACAAGACTTCGCGAGAATGGATGATGGGAAGGGAATGTGTTGTTTCTGAAGCTATGGCCTGGCTCAAGCAGCTGGCGTTCGCTGGCATGGCATGACGAGAACACCAGATGAACCATTGAAAAGCTAAGGACTTGAGACTCTTGACACGACACCTCGAACAACTTGGCATCGCATCTCACGAACAGACGAAGAAAGCCGAAACCATGCCTCATCCTCTCCTCTGGCATTTAGTGGGTGGTGAGTTGCAAGGTAGGCTTTGGCTTTGGCTTCACTTCGTCATGCCATAACACACTCGAGCTCTCTTTCTGCACATGCACAGATGTGCTGTTCTGATTCATGAGGTGCATTTCTAGGGCTCTCAACAGGAATTTACCTCTGTTGGGGTTTGTGATTCTCACACTGCAGATGTGCTACTACTGTACTGTGCGCTTGCTCTAGCTCCAGGCTTGCCAACTATTACAACAGGATAAGAACAGCCTGCTGTATGCGCTGCTGCAGCCAACTCTTCTAGAACCAACCAGACCACTGACGGGTTGCCGATGGAGGGTTACATGCAGACGGACGATCGCCTCGAGACTCCTCTTTCGTGCATTTCGGAGGGTAAGTCTGGAAGAATCGATCATACTGGTGAGGGAGTGCAAAAATACAACAATGGATGTTGCTTGCTGCTTGTTATTTATGGCTGCAACGAGGCGTATGGCAGCTCCCATGTTTATATACTACTTACTACCTTACCTACAGGCAACCTACGAGTACAGTACTCCGTACGTACAAATTCATGTAGCAACCCCTTTCTGCAGCTGCAATTGCGGGAAGCCTTACTTCTGTACTATCAAATGTTACTGAATCACCAACTCACCCACACCCACACTAAATCCTAAATCCATGAGTCGTGAGTGTGTTGTGTTGCTCTTATGGGTGTAGTGTTCAGGTGGTATTGAGTAAAGGTGGCTGGTCTTCCTATCCCAAATTGCACACCCAATCTCTCTCCTGTTCTCGTGATGGCTTCACTTGCCTTCCCTTCGCTCCCCTTCCCTCGTTCCCTCCCTCCACCTTCCTCGTCATCGGAAATGAGGAGATTGAATCCAAGCCAGCGCTGTTCTGGTTCGTGGGATGAAGGATGATCGTTTCAAGTGTCGGCAGCGTGGATTGGCCTGCCCCTGAATTGGCACCAGGGCTTCCCGAGCCCGCGAAAGCGGAGAGGTATTTTATCGGCGCAAAATAAAATTAGAGCACACACTAGGCCAGTCACTAAGCCAGCACTAGTCTAGCGCGTTTCTCGGCCCCTGCGCTTCGCTCCCTTCCCCAGCGTGCCCATTTCCCGCCGAACCTCTTTTACAACACCATCGCCAGTCGACCTCTTCCATTCTTTCTCTCCTACCACCCACCACCTTCCTCAACACCTTCAATTCTCGTCATTCGTGACACTTACACTCCTTCAGGAACCCGCGGTCAACACTTCTGTTCATTCCTTCCAGTTTGTTGATACCTTCTCACATTCACGACTCCCGTTCGTCGCACCAACCTCTTCACACGCACACGAATACTCTCGCGCCCACCGGCCCACATTCTTCGACAGAATCATAAGTACAGCAGTGCTGCCAATCGACACGGTCTCGAATTCGAAACACCACAATCCACGCGGTCGACCCGGTCCCAAGTACAAGTACTCTATCCTTTCTCGAAGAAAGTAAACAAAACATCCAAACCCACCCACCCACAGAACCATCCCCGACACTCGTTCACCTCGATATCCAAGATGCGTTCCTCAACCGTCCTCGCTCTCTTCGGTGCGACTGTCGCCGTTGCTTCGCCAGTCCACCAGGCTATGCACAAGAAGGCCTACGTCACCGACATCGTCACTGATATCGTCTACGTTACCGTGACTGCTGGTGATCTTCCCTCGACCTCCGTCCCGGACACCACCGTCGTCGTCAAGCACACCGTCTACGCTCACCATAAGCCAAAGACCACTGCTGCGCCAACCTCTACGACCCCTCCCCCTCCACCACCCGCCCCAACTACCACCTTAATCCCCACCTATGAGCCAGTCGCCCCAGCTCCTGAACCCACCACTTATGCTCCCGCCCCAGTTGTTGAGACTACACCTCCAGCTGTAAAGGTCGAGGCAGCTACTTCAGTTGCCGCTGCTCCCGCCGCCGCTCAACCAACCGACTACCAATCCACTGCTCTGTACCACCACGACCAGCACCGTGCCAACCACACTGCCGGCAAGTTGACCTGGGACACCACTCTTGCTGGCTATGCTCAAACCATCGCCCAGAGCTGTGTCTTTGCTCACGACATGTAAGTTGCTCTTTTCCAATTCTCGATTTCATTGACTGACCCCCAATCAGGACCCAAGGTGGCGGTGGATACGGACAGAACCTTGCCGCCTACGGTACCACTGCTGATATGGGATCCATCGACCTGGCATCCGTCGTCGCCGATGCTATCACCAACCAATGGTACTATGGTGAGGCTGCCAACATGCCTTACGGACAAGACAACCCAGCTGTTTCCGGCGTTCCTGAGTACCTCCACTTCTCTCAGGTTCTATGGAAGAGCACCACCAAGGTTGGATGTGCCACCGTTCAATGCGGAGCTGGTACCATCTTCTCCTACCACAGCTTGTACACTGGTGAGTGACTTGACACTGTTTAGTAATTCTGTACTTACCTCGTTTTAGTCTGCAACTACGCTGAGACCGGCAACGTTCTCGGATCTTTCGCATCTGAGGTCACCGAGCCAATTGGTCTCCCTGGTATCACTGCCAACATCTCGTAAATGTTCGAGTATTTTGTGCAACATGACGCGTGCGTTTTGAGGCATTTTATGGGCTCTGGAAAGCGGCTATCTTTCATGTACGATTTTAGGAGGTAGTTGGCGTCGTGGCTGGTCCGCGCTTGACAATTCCTCGACACAACTCTCTCATCCAAAACAAAATAAGGTTGCACATGTTGGTATAGAATCGTCCCTCCAGAGGTGTGACGAATTTTCTTGCGATCCTTCTGCATTCCGGCCCTGCTCTTCATCATGCATCATTTCATTCCGGCATCTGCGACTCGTTTTCTTCCGAGATGGATGGGATTATCCGTGGTGGTTTTGCTAGCATTGACACTTTGTCTTTGCTGCGAACATTTCTGAGCGGGCATTTTCGCTTCTTTGTACCTACACCTTTTTACACCTGAGCTTTTTCCCCCAACCAACAAAAAATGGAAAAGGTTCCTTGCCCTCAGGCATCTGCATGGATTTTGGTTGTCTTCGTTTTTTTCTTCAACGGCGGGTGAAGGTGGCGATCCGGAAGCATGGGGGTTTTCTTACGATGTTATGGAAGGAAGGAAATGCATGCGGGCTTGGATGGTGTCTTTTTCGTTTGACTGCGGCTGGACTGGTATTTTGCAAGAACGATACCTTGGCAGGCTGGGTCAGCAAAAGCACAAACACAAAAATGAAGATTACCGATGAATAAGACTGAAGATCCTGATGGGCGATTGTTCGTGTGTAATGTGTTGAGGTGATGAAGTGAGAAGAAAGTCCGTTTGTCGTTGGTTTGATGTAAGCGTGAAACCGAAACAGCCGCCTCGATATTGCTATTAGTCTTTGCCTCGCCGTATATTTCATTACTCTAAGGTGCTATATTACTCTGGAGATCAAAAAGTGATAGGGATTCGGTTGTTTAAAGTAGAGATCTGTTTAAATCGTTAATACCATAGGGCTTTGATTAAGGCAATGGTGGGAGGTGGTTTTGTTCTTTGAGGCTGATTACAGTGCAGCAGCACTCACTCACTCACTGTGCGGCTCGTGGTGCGGGATTAGTACAGCGAAACAGCTTGCCTCGCCTCGCTTTAGCTTTGGCTTTGACTTCTGGAAGATCGTTTGCCGGGCGATAAGGTAAGGTAGCGAAGATCCCGATAAAGTCCCTCACTCACTCACACCTCTTCACGTCAACCCTGACTCGACCTTGACATCCACCTCACCGCCGCCTCTCCCTCCTTGCGATATTTCACTTCCTCCACTCCGCGAGAGAATACGATCTGAGGCTAGGACTGGTTCAGCGGCAGAAGCAGCGGGAAAGAAAGATCGGGTACGGGATACGTCACGATAAAGAATAAGTGGGCAGGAGGGAAATTTACCCCGCTACTTCACTTTCACTTTCCCGTCACTTCAACTTCCGAGCAAGATTTTGGACTTTGAAGGCCAGAAGCGCAAGACTGCATACTTACGAACGAGATCAACGACGGGTCAGTGAGGTGCAGGATTGATAGAGAGAGAGTGTGTGTGTGTGAGAGAGAGAGGGAGAGGGAGAGGGAAATAGCGAGTTAGGTGCCAGATTGCAGGATTGCCGGATTTCCAGACGAGGCAGAAGAAGAGTAGAGGAGAGAATACGAAGAGAAGACTGCGAGAACGAAACTCTCGAACCCGGCTACGTCGCGCATATAAGAAGAAGAAGAAGAAGACGGCAGCAGCAGCAGGAGAACAAGAGAGCAGAGCAGGAGGGCAAGATTGGACAGGACAGGAAGGGATAGAAAAGAAAAGGGGTACGGCAGCAGCGAGGTCATGATGGCTGCACAACTCCGGGGGTCTGGGGCTGGGGCAGGACAAGGCATCGCGACGGCTCTCAAGAATGGGCTTGCAGGAGCTGGAGCTGGATCTGGAGTGACATCTGGATCTGGATCAGGACAGAACGCAGGAGAGAATGGAGTGGATAAACCAGAACTTGTTCTGAGCAATAGGGCGGGAGAGAGTAGGAGTCCGTATGTTCGGGCGCATAAGGATAATCCGGTCAAGTGGCAGTTGTGGGGGGATGAGGCTATTGAGATGGCGAGGAGGGAGAATAGGTTGTTGTTTCTGAGTGTGGGGTATGCGGCTTGTCATTGTGAGTTCCTTTTATTCCTGCTTTGGGTTTGAGGTTTGGGTTGGGAAACACAGAGGGAGGTAGGGGAGAGGGTGGGTGGCAGAGGGAATTGAAGATGGGTGCATTGTGGAATATTGAGGACAGAGCTGATCCGATCTGAATAGGGTGCCATGTCATGGAACGCGAATCATTCGAGAACGAAGAAGTAGCATCAATCCTCAACTCTGCCTTCATCCCTATCAAAATCGACCGCGAAGAACGCCCCGACATCGACCGTATATACATGAACTTCGTCCAGGCAACGACTGGATCTGGCGGCTGGCCACTCAACGTCTTCGTTACGCCTGACCTCGAACCTGTCTTCGGTGGCACCTACTGGCCTGGCCCAACTTCACAGACGCCTTTTGAAGACCAGGTTGATTTTCTGGGTATTCTGAATAAACTGAGCACGGTTTGGAGAGAGCAGGAGCAGAGATGTAGGAGCGACTCTAAGCAGATCTTGGAACAACTGAAGAGCTTTGCTGCTGAGGGTACATTTGGAGATAGACTAGGTGAGGGGTCCGATGGTCTTGATATCGAGTTGTTAGAGGAAGCAAACCAGCATTTTGCTTCGACGTTCGATAGCAAGAATGGCGGGTTTGGATCTGCACCCAAATTCCCCACGCCGTCAAAACTGTCATTCTTGTTGAGGCTCGGCCAATATCCTCCTGTTGTCATCGATGTAGTTGGTGCAGCCGATTGCAGAAATGCTCAGAACATGGCTGTTACGACTTTGAGGAAGATGGCTAGAGGTGGTATCCATGACCATATTGGAAATGGATTCGCGAGATACTCCGTCACGGCCGATTGGTCACTCCCACATTTCGAGAAGATGTTGTATGACAATGCCCAGCTGCTTCATGTCTACTTGGATGCTTTTCTGCTTTCGAGGGATGCGGAACTGTTAGGTGTTGTGTATGACATCTCAATGTACTTGACTGCCGATCTGGCACACTCTGCTGGTGGGTTCTACTCTAGTGAGGATGCAGATAGTTTGTACAGAAAGGGGGACTCCGAGAAGCGCGAAGGAGCATTCTATGTCTGGACGAAGCGGGAATTCGAAAACGTCCTCGGCTCTCAAGCTGAGCCTATCTTATCTGCATTTTTCAACGTCAGCGGTCATGGAAACGTCGAGCCTGAAAACGATGCCCATGATGAATTCCTCGACCAGAATGTCCTTGCTATTGTCAGCACGCCAAGTGCATTGGCTAGTCAATTTGGTATGAAAGAAGAGGAAGTTGTGCGTATCATCAAAGAGGGCAAGGCCGCTCTCCGAGCGCATAGAGAGAAAGAGCGCGTCAGACCTGTACTAGATGATAAGATCGTCGTAAGCTGGAACGGTATTGCTATCGGTGCTTTGGCTCGGACAGGAGCCGTGATCAAGGGATTCGATCCAGTGAAATCAGAAGAGTATCTCGGCTTCGCTATCAAAGCCGCCACGTTCATCAAGGAGAACCTCTACGATGAGTCCTCGAAGATCTTATACCGGATCTGGAGAGAAGGACGAGGAGATACAGAGGGATTCGCAGACGATTATGCGTTCTTGATTGAAGGCTTGATTGACCTCTATGAAGCTACTTTTGATGAGAAATGGCTGCAGTGGGCTGATGAGCTTCAACGTACGTTGCTCACCTGTTTCTTTATCGTCTGCTTTACACAATTTGGTTACTAACGCGAGAACATTTAGAAACACAAATATCCCTCTTCTACGACTCAGATAGCACATCCGGGTTCTTCTCCACCCCCGCCTCAGCACCACACATTATCCTCCGCCTCAAAGACGGGATGGACACCTCTGAGCCTTCCACAAACGGTACCTCAGCATCAAACCTGTACCGCCTCTCCTCCCTCCTCAATGACGCCTCGTACGCCGAGAAAGCCAAAACAACCATCGCGGGCTTCGAGTCAGAGACGTTGCAATACCCGTGGCTGTTTGCTAGTTTCATGCCATCTGTTGTTGCTAGTCAACTCGGCGTTAGGGGCGTGGTTGTCGCTGGTGGGGAGGGTGGGGAGGGTGTACAAGGGGAGAGGATAGGTAAAGTTAAGGAGTTTGAGAAGAGTCCCCGAGGGGGACTGGGGACATTTGCGTGGTTGAAGGATGGGGAGGGAGGATGGCTGAGGGGGAGGAATGAGCTTTTGAAGGAGTTTAGGGGTAGGGATGGCGTGCCGAGGGTTATGGTTTGCGAGGGCGGAGTGTGTGTTGAGGAGGGTGTGCTTGGTGGGGAGAGGGGGGAGGTTGTTGGCTCTGCTGCTGCTGCTGGGACCGGGGTGGGCAAGGAGACGGCGAAGGAGATTGATGTCAGTGATGTCAAGGCGGCACTTCTTTCGTTAGGAGAGGAGAAGACAGCTGAGCCTGTTCTTGCAGAGAAAGAGGGAAAAGAGGGCAAGGAGAAGGAGAAGGAGAAGGCGGATGATATAGCTGCTCCTGCTCCTGCCCCCTCATCGTCGTAGTGAAGTGCAAGTGAGGCTGTGCTGCGTTTAGAATGGTGGGTGGGTTACTGACGTCTGGCGTTTGGGCGAGATCTTTTTCCCGCGTGGAGCGGAGATGAGATGAGATGAGATGAGATGAGATGGGAGGAGTGAATGAATGTTGAGTTGTGGGCTGAGATGTTTGATTGGTTGATGGGTAGTTTAGTTTAGTATTTGCTGGGAAAGACAATAATTGATTTGCACGCATGCATAGGTGGGTAGAGCAGAGATATGAGAGCCTAACGGGAGGGCTAGGAGAAAGGGAAGAGAGAGAGGAAGGGCAGACATCACTGGTTGGCGTTTTCATGGCCTTTACTTCCTAGTTTTGCGTTTTGCATAATTGAAGATCTGTCACTCCTCTTTTTTTGTTTCCTGAAGTGAAGTAAAGTGAAGTGAATTGACATGAGGTAGCGAGAGGTGAGATGGATTGAATGGAAGGGAAGGGAAGGGAACGATGCATGTCCATCGTTTCTTGCAGGGAGAGGCTATTGCTGGAGTTCTCTACCAGTTTCGATTGAGGTATTCTTGTGTATGCGTAACGAGTCGGCTGAGTTGACGTTCCAGTACTATGGGTGTGGATGGACATCTGCTGTGGCATGCTTCCTCACATCCGATTTTACCATAGAAAGATATTTGCCGGCATTGGAGGACATTCTAGAATATTGTTTGATGGTAGTGCTGTTACAGTGTTGATGCAGTGGCCAGCCTTAATTCCGAATGGAAGAACACCACCGTCATAGGGCGGAATTGATGTCCAAAAGATCGCAAGAAGGACCCCGAAAGCTTAGGTTTGGTAGTCACACCATATGTCGAACTTTATGGTTGAAACGAACAGTTCGTTGTGCAAGATGATACGTGGATGGCTACTAGCTGCCGGCTCTCATGCTGCTACGCCCTTGCTTTCCTACATCGAGACGTGTTTCTGCCTTATTCATTCTCGCCCTCCCATTTTCTTATGCACGTTTGCTCTTGTCGCAGGCTTTCATAGTTACACAACTTCAACGTGTTGCCATTTGTGCAGCCTTCTGCACGTCGCGCCCCTGTGCAGTTCCAAGGCTTAGTTGAGTAGCCAATCCTACGGTTCAGAGCATAGCTACCCAGTTGAGATGTCAGGTGTGTGTAGCCGCTGCAGAGGACCCTGCTCAGTGGGCAGCATAAAATATTTGCCGATTTCCCCAATCCTCCGATTCCAGTTATCGATCCATTCAAGTGTCAAGTTTAGATTTAAAGCTCCATCATCACAACTTCCAAAGTGAACTCTGCAATCATGGCTACTGAGGTACAGTACAACACCGATATACTCTCTCCAGATTTTGTCTTCTAACAAGAATAGTTGCAGTCTTCACAAGACGAGCCCAGAATTTTGCATTCGCTCAGGGGTAGTGAGAGACTACATAATGCTCCAGGGCCCGCCAACCGATTTGCACACTCAACAATATTTGCACAAGCCACCGACGGAAAAGTATACATATCGGAAAGGTGGGGGGGAACACGAGGGGCAGTTGATGATACGCGTAAGTAATTGGACATCGTTCTAGCAATTTTATTTTGATAGAAAGCAGAGATACTCTGCTCTGAGAAGAATGTCCTTAACCGACAACCTCCCCAACGCTGCCCCACGTTATCATTTCATATTCTGTTTATCAACCAACATCCTCATCAAAATAACATCTGAATTTTGGCTGACCGGTTCGTAGACACTAGACAAGCCGACATAACAGAACGCACGGTGTATATGAAGGCGGGCCAAAACTATGCTGAAGTAGTAGCACTTGGCAACATAGATCCAAAGATTCGAATTATATATTCGAGTTGCGGCGATGCTATCTGCATACAACCCACAATTACCCCAATACTCCGAACCAGATCCAAGGAGGAATATTTCGAGTTGAAAGCAGGCCGTGCAACTGGCTCCCAGAAGGACGTCGATAACCAGTACAATGATTCCCAGCACCCCGTCCTGATGGTCATAAGTGATGGGGAGGTTCGGGATAGACAAGAACATGGAGAAAAGTTTACGCCACCTCATTACAGTGAGGTAAAAGTATACGACCCTGCATGGTTCAGAGTCAAAGGCGAGGATGGGGATCGTGGCAAGCATCTGAGAACAATCAGACTCCAAGCTATCGGTCATGCAGCGTCCAAGTCCATTACAGTCAAGGAACTACGTCAAGGGGTGATGAACTATGCAAAGGCTAATCCATACTCTGTGAAAGAGAACTGCCACGTCCTAGCCGAGAACGTCGACAGAATCATGGGAATCCAGACTAACTCTCCGAACCGCCTGACCAGATTCGTTGACACTCTTTTCGTTGGAGCGGACCGTGTTCAGTCTACCTTCTCGGCAACCAAGTCGGAGTCCCGTGCTGGAACATTGTTTTCGTCCTTCCGACCCCTCGGATCTCCTCCGGATGGCCCTGATCATACCTATGCCTACTCACCCATGGACTCAGACCTACGCTCATACGTCCGATCTTCCTTGACCTCCAAGAATCACCATTTGCCGGGCTTCGACAACCTTGATCTCAATCGTGCCGCCCAACCTCGTCTGACGTTGCCACAAGAAGATATCTTCTCCAAAATCCCACAAAGTCACAAAGACCAATGGAGAGACGGCATCATGAAAGCTAAGAGTGGCGGAGAAGCTGTCGCAGCCATCGGTGTAACGGCTGGCGGAGCAGCGTTAAGCGCTGCTACAGGTGGTACCGTTACTTTGGTGCCATGTTCATCTGCTGCTGGGGGATTTTTGGTCTCATTCACTGTCACAAATCCGATTGGGATTGCGTGTTTGGTAGGTGGTGTGGCGATTGGGGTAGGTATTCTTGTCTGGGACGATATCAAGAGGAGTAGGAGTAGACGCTGTGGCTCTTCGGGATAATCTTGGAGCACATGAGGTTTCGATGGGAAGAGGATGGTGTCTAGATGGGGAGGATAGGATATCTCAATAGCGTAAACTGTTTCGCTTCTTCGATTGAAGGGTCCCATCGTGTTTCTTAGCACGTTCAGCAATGAAAGCGCTAGCATATTTCATGTGGAGCAACATATCATTGGATATGATGATATCGAGCCTCGACTAGGTGACGAAGGCAACCCGCCCCCCCACCCCCCGGCCGGCTAGCACAGACATTTGCAAGCCATGTTTCGCCGCCTCTTCCCTTGGACAACATAATCTGCTCCCCTCGTACTCCCCATACTAGCCACCATATCAGAAATATACACCTCTTGAACCTTCTCAGCCACACTTTCTCCTCTCACAAGATATCCCTCTCAACATCCACCTCGGCCGCTCCATTCCTCCCTCATCCTCAGCTTCTCCACAAGATCCGCCTCGCACAACCACGCTTCTGGCCTATCCTTACTCTCCTTCATCTCCACTAAATGCAAACTCTGGTCCGCCTTCGGATCCGGACCCCCCTCCTCCTCCCCTTTAAACATAAACGTCCTAAACTCCGCATTATCAAAAAGGACACCCTCGCCAAACGTCATCCACTTCAAGAAATTCCCATGCGTAACCACAGCAATATGCACATCCTTGCCCTCCCTTAGCCGCGGAAAGTCGTACTTCATAAGCCACATATTGAAAGGCGACCGGGTATCAGGATCCAGCTCTTCAAAATCCTTCTTGGCTTGATTTAGTTCCGATTCTGACATCTTGGCGAGGTTGGATAGTTCTCGCAAGCGGCTAAGGACGAGGTTCCTTCGTCTGGATATTTCTATGGGGCTTCGGACTACTTGAGGGATTTCCCAGCCGGGTTCTATTTCAGTAGTTATTACACTTTCGCCTAGTTCTCCAAACTCCGCTAATAGACTTGGAAGATCAGAACCGAAGTGGTTGGGCCCGAATCCCGTCTCTCGCAATATATCGAGTGCGATTGGGTTTATGCCCCGCTTGATGGCTGGCTCGAATCCTAGAAACATTGTTTGCAGCGTGCGACGGAGTGGCGAGGTGAGGATGTGTGTTATCTTATCCATGTAGGGGAAGCGGTGGCGGAGGTCGATGGCCTCATTGATTCCGTGGGTGGTGAGACCTGGATCTCTTACACTTTTACAGCGAGCCCTTTCGCTTTTATCTGCGTTTTTCGGGTCATAGTTTTGGTCCTGATAGATGTTAGGTGCTGTCATGGTGTGGTGGAAAGGTTGCGGAAAGACCAACCTTTGAGTACTGTATGGCGCTGTAGTTGTGCTGAGACTTTTGAGCAGGTTAGAATATTTGTGAAATGAGGAAGGTGAGGAGATACTTACTTGTCCATGTCGGATCAGGTGGATGTACACCTTTGGCTTGAACCCCGTTGTCGCCATTGTTGAAGGTGGGTTGAGGATATAATTGAGGCTAGTCTTTTTTATTTCAGATACTGGAGACTGTTCTCCCAAGGGATTTGGGACGTTCATCTTGGAGTTGGGTCTCGCAAGCATTCTGAAGGTGTAAATCTGACGCGATAAGTTGAGGTTGATCGTTTGAGAATGGACGAAAGTTCTCCTCAAGTCCTTCTTAAATACTCGCCAGAAGTGTGCGATTGTCAAATAGACTGGCCAATGGCGCTAGTGATAAATTGTTATAAAAATAATTGAACTAACAGCTACAGCGGTAGTGCAGTCTGGTAGCCATTTGAAGCGGCGTGGAAAGCCTGCTTAGCTTCCCCTTAAATTAAGCGAAGCGGAGAAAACATTTACAGCGACTTCAGGAAATGACAGAGGACACCAGGCCACCTCGGACTGCTAAGATTTTTAAAAGGTCTAGATTGGGCTTCTTTCTAGGAAAACCCTCATTGGGTACTCATTCGGGATTCGGGTGTCTCAGACTTTTCCCGTGAGTCTTTCGGTTTTATGGCGTGTTCGTTCTTGCTTTTTTGCTAATAATGCCCTTCGCTATGTTTAGACTAGGATTTTGATGCACGTAGCCCATTTAATTGGGGGGGGGGGGGGGGGGGGGGGGGTTGTAGCCTTATCGTTTGGGATTTTCTCTAGGTTCTCAACAAGCTGTATCGACTTTAAGCCGCGTTGCTGCCACAGCTCACCATCAATCATCCCCCTAGAAAATTTCAGCATCCACATCAGGTTCATAGACCTCACCCATAATCCCATGAACGTAGCATTCACCCACAAGAACATAGTGCCAAGATTTCCCATCCTGTATCCTAGATCCAGTTCTAGAGTCGACTTTCCTCAACAGCAATGGTGCCTGTACTCCCCTCGCAGCTAAGACAACATCTTCCTTCATTGTATATGGCGGGATAAGACCTATGAATCTACTACCTGTGATGCAAATCTGTCACCCGAAACTGGCGGCATAGATACCCCACCAGAAAAGCAGAGGATTGTACTCCAGCTTAGTCCCGTTCTCCTGCTGACTGCCTGGATAACCGGAAAACTGTTCAATGAAAGTCAGGAAGTGGCTGTTGTGGATGACTGGAGCAGGACGCAGTTCCATTGTGCGTTCACATACCGATGTTCTCCAGCAAGCAACAACTGCACATTGCTGTGTAGAGTGACGATATACATCCTCAGTATCTGGAATATCGCGTGTGCTGAGTCTCCGTATAATGTGTTAGAGTGATGCTCTCATCACGCGCTATATATCGAGCGCCTCGTGTGTGCCCATCTTGGTGCTACCATCCTTGTTCTTCGAACGTTCAAGGATGGAATATTTATAGTCCACGACATTAACAAACAGCAACCCGAAAGAGTGATCGGCAGGCATTGACACGTACCAGCGAGTCTGATGAGTATGGCTTTCCCCCCGCACGGTACGCGCTTTCAGGACAAGTTGTACTCAAAAGAGCACATTTGATGTTTTGAGACTCTTCAGTGACTACGAAGTCTATGATGTGTATTCTGACCTTGAACATATCCCCAAACGAGATCGAGAACGCGAGTGTATGAAAGTAGAAACTCATCAAAAGGGTATATTGTACCGAATCTAAACCCAAACGCCACCCAAAAGCCCCGCCCAAAAAATGCACGCCGATGTAATGCCCAGTCCCAATGCTAATCCCAATCCCAACTCCAGCCCCAAACCCCAGACCCAAGCCCAACCCCCCAATGCCCATTTTGAATTCCAGCCCTGAAAAAAAAAAAGCTCCACCCACCCGGCTCCAAAAAAAAAAAACCTAGTTTTCTTTTGATCCCTGTAGCCAGGAAGCTTTCCTCATCTACATCACACAAGGTCAGTGAAGATTCAGAGGCAGATGGAATGGGGAGGGTGGGAGAGGGACTTACACGAGAGAGAATAACCGCAGAACAACCAAGGCCGCGAAGAGGAAGACAATGAGTTGGTACATGAGGACAGAAGAGCACTGGAAGTATCAGACAGTAGTGTTGAGACATCTGTGGAGAGGAGTTACAACTTACCTTGGTGTCCAATGTGTATATCACTTGGCGAGGCGTATCAGGTGCTCGGGCAGCAAGCAGAACAGCAAACTGGAAGTCTATGTCAGTCAATGCACGAAGGGGGGATAGGAGTCAGTAAAGTACCTGATCTTGGTCCATCAGGACAATTTTGTTGGAGGAGCGTTGTGATTTGGGCGATGGTGAGGGTGGTGGTGGTGGTGCTCTTCGAGCGAGGTGGCTTCGAGTTTGCATAGCTCTCCGAATGTGAGGGTCCTAGAAGTCAAAAAAAAAGCTCGTCAGCTAGGCGAACCAAAGCTGAGTAAGACACGCTCCCTCCCCAGCATCTCACTGAGTTTTCCCCTGGCGCGGGCCGCAATGGCTCGTACGTACGCAGCAAGCAGAACGCTCCACATGTTGAATGTGTCCGCCGCACTGTCCGAAGACACCGTGGCCGTTACAACTCGCAAGAGACAGGCTGAAAGAAGGGAGTGAGAAAGTGTCTTACCTGTGGTGGAGATGATGACAGCGCTGTGTCTGTGGAAGGAGAGGAAATTGGCTCGTAAGGCACGCCGGGGGTGCAAGGTTGCTTCTTGAGGCGTGGCATAGTGGATTGTAATGTGATCTGATGTGATGTGATGTTGTGTGATAGAGAGGATGGGATGGAATGAGATGGGATGGGATGGGAGGATGTGTGGTTGTGTTGTGATGTGGTGCTTTTGGAGGCTTAGTACTGGGAACCAAAAACTCATGAGCGGGCGGGAGGGCAGACTTTATGCTGTTTGGCGGACAGTGCTAGAATTCACAGATCACTCACTAAGTCCCCGGGCTAAACCCATTGTATTGGCCTGGTCTTCACAGCGAGCAGTGGGTAGCTCAATGAACAAGCCGACGATGCTTCAATGCTGCCAATGGGAGACGTAGCACAGTGATTGCAAAGTCCAAGGAGCGCTAGTCGGCGAAGGGGTCTGGCGCAAATCCTCCATCTTCCTTACATATCTTTTGGCCAGAAGAGCATTTGAGTATAGTACGGCGCCTTGGGAGGCTGAAACTTCATGTAAATATGTGATAAAGTAGTAGAATGGATACATGTTGAAGATCTGTGAAGCCCTTTGCAGTAATAGGTTGTGGTGTGATGAAATCGCTGTTGCTTGCCCTGTCTACGTGCGACAGAAAGCGCGATGGCTAGATACGCGGCCAGCCCAAACGCAAGACTGGAGGCAGCACCTCCTCGGGCAGAGGCTCCTCTTGCAGCAGAGAAGAAGATAAGGCAATACACTTGTAATATTCAATGAAATGAGCCCTGTAATCCAACCACGACCGGGGGAGTGATGACTGCGTTGTGTGGTGAGGAACAATGTGCGACCGTGAGATGTTTGGGCCTGCTGAAGCCCAGGACCAGACACCGCACCTCCACGCCCAAGAGCCCCTTCCAAGTCAAATAGAATGCTAGCATGTTGAATAGTGCACATTGAAGAGACGATGGGGAACATGCTACAAGGTCAATGGCAGTGTGATCGATTGATGGGCTGCGTGCTAACTTGTGACCAGGGATGCGATCTGCTCAATCTACGAACCAGACACTAAGCCTTCTCAGGTGGAGACTTCTTCTATATCAGAGGAGATGCTAGAATGCTAGAGTAGCACGCATATGAGAAACAGTGCAACATAGTACACAAGTCCACAGTGGAATGATTGAGTGATGAACGGCGTGGTGATGACTGACTTGTGACTGAGAACGCGACCGATACGTGAACTTGAGTTGCAGCCACAACTGCTGAAGCAGAAGTTTGTCTGGCACCAGGAAAGACGCGAGAGTACTTCAAATATCACAGATAATAACCGGCGTTCAACAAGTCAACAGTAGATGATAGTACACACATTTAGTGATAGCGAGGTGCGACCATGAACGCGCGCAGTTGAAGCTCAAGACTACTACACCACACCACACCACACTGTACCAAGCACATCGTAGAGTTAAGCTCCCCTAACAGACTGCAACACGACGAGAGGAATACATGATGAGTTCCCAGGCCCAACCGACAACGCCTTGTGGTGGTCCCTGAGGTATCCTTTCGTGAACCGCCACAAGCCTTTCCACCCGCAGACAAGCCAGAAGTACACTCAAAAATTACACAGCAGTGTCTAGTAATGCAAACACAAACTTGGATAAGAATAACAGAACAAACAGAAGAGCAATAAGCTTCGGCTTATCCCTCTCAACGAGCCATCACATGACGCACCAGCCAGTCAGTCCCATTAGGTGACTGATGTCAACGATTTAATGCCCTTGCGGTACCCCTGATGACCGATGATATGGCGGGGCAATGAAAAACGAACGCCGCATCACTGAAGCGGCACCCCAACACCTTCAATACTCTCTTAAAGAATTCTTTCAACAGGTAGGAGGAATCTTTGAAGAGAAATGTCGTTGAAAACTACCAGAAGAAGAAAGGTCCACGATTTCATGCACCCGCGCCACCACGTCACACTAAGCACTGAACCTTCGTAAGCGAAATTGGCGGGAATGCTGAAATGGGGCTGTGTGGGGGTAATCTATAAGACTCTTGGCAAGGATGGATTCTTTGGTAGTTCAATTCAATCACTGTTGCTTATTATAAGGGAGAGGTCTTGTGACTTTGTTTCGGGAGTGAGAATAAGGTACTTGAAACCTTCACCACAGGTACAACTTCTTCCTACCTTTTTTTTTTTTATAAAAAAAAAGGGGGGGGGGGGGGGGTTGCACTCCTAGAGAGAAAAGGACCTAGGCTTATCTCTCAATGGAGCTGATGAAATTTGCAGGAAGAATCCAAAGGTAATGCCAACAATGTTTCCCCATAATATTACTTCCTGCGTATTTGATGCTTCTTCTTTTCCTTCCCAAGACCATCCCTTGTGCGCGACACCTCATGGAGAATGACTATCAGGCCTCTGGGTAGGAAAAGAATCAAGGCTCTGTGACGCTTGAAACAAAAGGCCAGAAATCGAGTACGAGATATCAAGAAAGAAACTTCAAAAAGGAAAAGTAGATAGCTGGAACGCTCGGGGTTTATGACACAGCCAAAGTTCAGCTAGGCAAAGCAGGCCAGCTCAGATATGTTCTCCTAAGCCGACGCAAGCTCGACGTTGTATAGATCACCGTGACTGTCTTCATAGATCTCAAGCATTATGCTGCAACTTTGTCAATAATGATGTTGTGTTTGAAAAGGAGACAAAATTGAATCGAAGCGAACCTTTCATAACGTCCCAAACCCATGCAAAGACCCGCCCCACTTCGAACAAAGTCCCCGCTTCACCCCACGGCACTCACTCACTCACTCACCATCAATCCCATCCTTCCTCTCCAATCATCACACACCTCACATATCTCACCATGTCAACAAAGAACATTCTCCTCACAGGTGCCAGCCGCGGAATCGGTCTTGCAGTTGCGAGATTCTTGCTCAAGGAGAGCCATAAAGTTTTCCTTGTTGCGAGAACGGCCGCGCCAATGGAGGAGCTGAAGAAGGAGTTCCCGGGGCAAGTCGAGTTTCTGGCTGCAGATCTGAGGGATTTTGAGGTAAGCGCCAGCTTGTTTTCTCGCTTATAGTATGGGATGTGTTGTTGTTCTCGCGTTTGGTGGTATGCATGAGGGTTTAAGGTCACGTTTTCATACGAAGAATGTGCGCGGGATGATCGAAGCAAGTGCTCCGGTTATGTGAATAGAAAGAGTCGTTGAAGTTAGTCTCATTTCTCAGTAGCTCATTCTCTTGGCTCTTTGATTATATTGCTAGTGCTCCTTCTCTTCTTGGACAGCAACTCATCTCAGTCGATGTCCAGCAATCAACAAGTATTCCATGCAGATTGCAGTGCTCTTGCTCATGCCGTGGCTCACATCTTCTAGGTCGGACCAAAAGCCATTTCCCTCGCTCTGTCTTCGTTCAAGACTCTCGACGCCTTGATTCTCAATCACGGCACCCTATCCCCAGTAAAGAGAATAGCAGACAGCACGCCAGCTGAGTGGCGTAAGGCTTTCGATGTGAACTTCTTCAGCTTGATCGGATTTGTACGTCTTCTCCTCCTCCTCCTGATAAACCTTCTGACATCCCATAGATCCAACCTGCTCTCCCAGCACTTCGCTCCAGCAAAGGAAGGGTAATCCTGACATCCTCCGGTGCATCTTCAAACACGTACTCGACATGGGGTGCCTATGGCTCGGCAAAAGCAGCACTTAACCATCTTGCTGGTACACTCGCTACTGAGGAGCCACTTATCACTACGGTATCTGTGAGACCTGGTGTTGTAGATACTGATATGCAGGTCGAGGTGAGAGGGAATAACACAGTGATGGATAGCAAGGATGCCGAGAAGTTCAAAAGTCTCCATGAGGAGGGGAAATTGTTGAGGCCAGAGCAGCCAGGGAATGTTATCGCTAGGCTGGCTGTTGGGGCCAAGAAGGAATTAAGTGGGAAGTTTTTGAGGTACGTGGGCTTTGATTTGCTTGACGGACGTGGCTAACGAGTGTAGTTGGAACGATAAAGAGCTTTCGGGGTACCAGGATTGAGTAGCTCGAATGAACCTTCACATCAGACTTGTCGTGAACTCTATATTAGACTTGCAGCTCATTGGAACCGCTCGCTTCTTGCCTTATGCTGCGTCTGAGAATCTGATTTTTTAAACTCTTAATCTTTTTTCAAAACTTTGCAGCTTCACATATAATTACTCTTCATCCAGTCACATCCACTTCTTTAATTCCCCATCAGTTACCTCAAATCAGCCCGGCTTTACTTCATACGAGTCTCTGCCTCTACCTCCCTATCCCGCACTCCCTATCCTCTCACTGATAATTAAACAAATAATAAGTAACCACCTTCCCCTCCCTCCTATCCAACCGTCCACCACACCAAATCCCCACTCCCTCCCACCCCTCCCACTCCTCCAGCACCAAAATCCCCTGACCCTGCCTCTCCAGCACCCTCGTCATCAAAATAACCCACCTCCCCGTCCTCCCAATAACACCCCTCAAATGCTCTGGCAACTTTGGCTCCCACTCCTGCTGGAAGATATGTCTCGAGAGCGAACAAGCATGCAGAAGCGGTGCAATAGGGAAGAAGATCTTGTTGTTCGGATTAGACGGCGGTATTGGATCTGAGAGGGAGAAGAACGGGGAGAGTGTCTTCGAGGAAAATGTTGTGGGTGTTTGGAGGGGGCATTTTCTGAGGGGTGAGAGATCGGGTGTGGGTGAGATGCGATGCGAGGTTATGATGCTGTAGTTTGTTTTGGAGATTAATGGTGCTTGGGCCGCGTATGTCCAGATTTGAACTTGGAGTTCGTTTGGGAGGAGACTGAATTGGTGGAATGTTGGGTTGGTGTTTTGGTTGGAAGTCTGTTTGTCTTTAGGGACGAAGAGGTATTTCAGCTTGGTGGTGAGGGAAGCTAGTTTTGACGATTTGGGTGATGGTGCTTCGGTTGGTGATAGGTGTGCGAGTCTCCATTTCTCTGCTTCTCTCTCGTCTCTTATGTCCTCTTCTCGGGACTTCATATAGTTCTTAGTGTTCTCGTCTGAACTCATTGCTTGGATTTGAAAGCGAAGGAACGAACTGTCGTGAGATATATGGGTTGAAGAATAATTCCAGTTCCGCCTGCCAATCTCTCCAGTTGGTTTTGTTTGAACAAAGAGCAGATTAATAGTATGATTACAATCGATGAATAAAAATACATAATTCTTTAAATGGGTGAGGCCTTGTTTTCATATGTGTTGATAGAGATGGTGGGGGCCTGGAATCAGGCATCCACAACCCCTGCTGCAGGTTGAGTCGTAATTCTCCCCTTATTCAGCTGCATGAAGATTCAAGACGAAAGAAACTTACCTCTTCAAAACTTTTTCTTTTCATATAATTAATTAAGTTCTTTCGAACTTTATTAACCAGTTTTAGGGAGATAAGGTAATATACAGTGCTGATTTGACGCCCTTGTTAGCCACACCAACAAGACCAACACCAACATCTCACATCATCCCAATCTCCGATGTAACATTTCCCCTCACCCAATCCTCCCCGTATCATTCACTCTCAAAATCAATACAGCTATTCTGCTTTCAATTAACTAAGTGCCGTATCTGCACTTTCTAGCTCAGCCTGCCGAGTATGTGCAGCGTAGAAAGGGGGTATTTTTAGGGAAGCGAGAAGTGACCCAGCGACTACATTTTCAGTATCTAGGACCTCTTTGTGCCTTAATTAACTACCATTCACACAGTTTTGATCACTTTCTGGTTCAAATCATTTTCTCGCAAACTTGCTATCTGTTTCTTTTTCGGGGCGGGGGAGCAGTGACGTGATAAGAGTTAAAAGGAGGATTAGGAAAGAATTGAGGTTTCCGGTTACGTGACGAAGGGAAAGCCCAGATTAGGTAGTAGGCTAAGTTCCTTACACCGAGTGCCTAAGGTCTTCGTATTCAAATCATTTATCGATTTTGAAAATCCTTAATCCAGCTTCATTTGAGCCTGCTTTGTTATGATCTTCGTTCCTGTTCGAAAAACTCCAGCTAAGCCTAAGCCAAGCGAGTTAGTCAATGAAATGGCCAAGCTCTTGTGGGGAGAATTAAGTGGCCGATTTTGGCGAGACACGCAACTCTTACAAACTCGCAACTAAACCACAATTTCTTTGAAAAAGCTACTGTCAAAAATGATTACATAATTAATTAGCTATTTTAAAAGAAGTCTTGAAAGTTTCATGGACTTTGAATCATAAAGCGCTTAGGAATAAAGTGTCATAGAATCTGGATTTGATGTTCCTCACGTGCCAAAATCGGAAATTTAAAACTAGGCCCACAAATTTCGACACTAATATAGTATTAAATAAGGAAACCTCACACATCAGCACACCAGCTGAAGACGCTTCATTGGTCCAATGGTTAGGATTCCACCCTTCCAGACTCCAAAAGAGTCAAGTAAGGTGGAGGTTCGTGTTCGATTCACGGATGTTGCAATCCATTATCTTTTGCATTTTTGACCCGAGTGGACTGAAGTTGATTCTCAAGTTGCCTGGCAGTTTTATTGATTTTTTCGGTGGTTTGACAAGCTTTTGCCGAAGTGCGTCTTAGGGTTCGATTTAACGTTAAGTGGGGTGGGGGGCAAGCCAGACCATGTTAGTGGGGGAAAGAGAGCACTTCTCAGTTACCACCCATTGATTCGAGAGTAAAGCCACAACGACCTCTTGAATTCTATAGCTCAAGAAGCAAATTCCAATTCCAAACTCTAGTTTCGGTTAACTGATTCTTGAGATACTGTCAAGTGATTGTGGTACGAAAGGGGGTTTCAGGTGGGTCTCGTCCACCCCCCTGTTTTCTGCCATATTCTACGCTGTATTTGGAAATCTATTTACATTACCACCCAGAAGGTCCTCCCTTCCTTAGTCTGACCTTTTCTAGCCTTTGTGGTATAGTATCCACGAATCTATTAATCAAATCAATAGTAATCTCCTTTTCCCAGATATCGAGCATAGCTGCTTTCAAATCTTCAAGTTTCCACCCTCCGTGAGGATTCCGGTTTCGTAGCTTTTGCTTAAGAACTCTCCAAATATTCTCAATTGGATTGAGATCTAGTGAGCAAGGAGGCCAATCGATTGAGTAAATATGGCACTCTAATCGTATAGCATTGCAAAATCCATGATTCCCCTTCGTATCAGTCTTTCCGTGAACCTTACTATTATCCTCCACGCAAAAGAAGTCTCCTGGTTGTTCAAATATCTCCTTCAACGGTCCTTTGAGGATCTGGTTTGCGTACTTTTGTTGTGTAAATCCCTTTCCCTCTCCTTCGTACGAAACAAAGTATAATGGTGACTTGTAATTATACCCGATTGCAGCCCAAGCCATCACTGACTTATGTCCTGAGTGGAAGGTAAATTGAATACAATCAAGCCTCTTTCTTTCCCCTCGTCGACGAAGGACCTTCCGTCTCCGTAGTAAGTCTGTACGAGTAATCGTCTCATCTGTGAATCTCCCTCGTCGCCAATACTCTTTCTTCCGGTCCCAATTCGCAATAGAAAAGCTCCACCGCTTAAGCCTATTCTCTTTTGATAGAAATGGCTTACAATCAGGACGATAGTAATGATAACCGTGACGCTGGAAAGCTGCAAGTAAAGTATTATCGCAACAATCTAATTTGAATTTCTCGCGGATTTGTCGAAGGGAAAGAACTCGCCGCTCATAATAGCCTGTAAACCAGCTAATTATCTCTTGAATCTTTTCGTCTAATATCTTTGAAGGAGCGCCGGGAGGTTTTGCTTGTCGATCAGGTTTATTCAGGAAATATTGTGCTGAAGAGCGTGGAATACCGAGCTTGCGTGCTGCAGCGCGTTGGGAATAGCCCTCACTAAGAAGAGTTTTAAAGCGCACACGAGTTAGGGTTTCATATGTCCAAGGCATTTTGACGATGTTTACTCTATACAAATCTGTAAGGGACAGTCATTAAATCAATGTAGGAGGCATAGGTTCTACGAGCTTCGATGAGTCTCACCGCCCGGCAGGGGTGGACGAGCCCCACCTGAAACCCCCTTTCGTACCCAGTTGCAGCATTACGCTAGCGAGCCGAAGTCCAAATCCCCACCTCCAAGAACATTAATTCGAAAGAGTCTCAAAGTCTACAAAATCTTCGTTTAAGGAAGTAAAGTCGTTTTATGAACTGAGGGTATTGAAACAGAAGAAGATAGCGAGACTGCAACTGCCTGGTTTCGCGCACCTGCCATCTCATCGGCAGTGTTAGCCGAGTCCCTCGTGCATGACTTCAAAGGTGCTCGAGGATTTCCAGTCCTTCGGAACTTGGGACTTAAAAAGCCAGATACAATGCACTTTTCCAGTACTAGCATTTCGTTTCGAAATCCCAAAAGCCTGCCCTCTATTTAGTAGCAACGAGTAAGCTGAAGCGATCTGCTTATAGTCTTCAAAAGCAGCAGCTATCACTGGGACCTGAGACAAACTCCCCTCGGGAAAGTTGACAAACGGCAAATTCAAATCCTTAGTTTCAGAGTCAGTATGTAAGGCTTAGTTAGGCAGTTCTCATGGCTATAATAGTGACTTCAGCATGAAGTTGAGGAACTTCATCTCACATCGGTTTATCTTGCTCGTCCGCTGACTTTTACAAGTGTAAAAATCCTCTTCGTTTTCATCTGGAAGCTCTGTACGATAGAAGCAGCGAGTGAGAGCGATATAACATAAATAGATATTGCAAACCGGATTCCACCAGCAGACTAACTTTTAAGTCATTGACTTGCAAACGAACATGCCTCAATCCACCCAGTAAAAACTTACCTTCCCCCTCCCTACTCCACTTCACTCAACCCAGTCAATTCACACCCACCCTCACAGCCGTCAAAAAACTTCCCTCCCGCAAACACCCAAATAAGCAAATCCACCACATAACCCGTGACAGGGTGGTGTGGTGGTACGTTTCTTCTCCCACCCTCCCCCTCCAACTCACGAAATCAAACAACTAACACCATCCTTCCAGTAATGGTAGCACGTGACGTTGTGGTTTTCCTCCTCTCCTTTCGAGGAGTGGGAATTCTCATGCTGACCCGTTTCAATCTGGGTTCGATTCCCAGCACCGCCAAGTTTATACAGAGGACTTGGATTGAAGAAGTTTAGATGGTTTGATTCCATCGTGGCTTGTCATTTCCCTTTTTTTCTCTCCTCTTTTTTTTGGCTTCACTCTTTTCAAAAAAAAAAATTCAAACAACATATATGTACATAAGTATAATTGGACTAATTAAAAGACTGCTCGCTTGCTTGCTGCTAGACCTACCTTTACGACCAACGTTTCTTTCTTTCTTCTTGGTTTTATGTTTAGCTCAATAACTAACTTCGTAAATCTCCCTCATTCCTTCCTCTTTGCTCTCATTCTTCCTCAACAGAAAACATACCCTAGTATCCCGGATCAAGTTCCAAAGTAGATCGATAACACACACCCTTTAAAACCCTACACCAGTAAGTACAACTACAAGTACAAGTATTCCATCCCGAGTCCTAATTCTCACTATCTGGGATCACTGATATTCATACAGCGAGTGAGTGAGTGCCAAGTGGCTGTGGGAGGGAGGGAATTATTCTACTTTGCAATGAGGGGTATCGATGTAATAGAATTTTGATGAAGGAATACCTTTTGTTAACTTCTAAGGTAGGTTGCTTTGGAGATAAGATGTAGATGTGGAGCTGGACAGTCACTTGGTGGGATGATGGGTTGGAGATATGGAATATGGAAGGTATGGAGTAAGCTTCTCGGTATTCAGAGCTGTCGAAGGAGCCTTTAGCATCTGTAGAGACGAGGGTATGTCAACACGGGGAGAGGAGAGTGAGTCAAATCTGTGAAGATCTCATGAGAAAATCTGTTTTCATTTTGAAATTATTTCCCAAAACCACCACACTTCCCACAACACCACCTGCTCCAGCCCAACCCATATGCAAACTCTAATCCTAGCTCCAACTACCCTGGCACGTAGCACAAGTTATCACAATCCCTAAATAGTCTTCGCGAACAAAGTTAGCCTCATGTCTAGCATAGAACCTAACACAGAATATATACGCATGAAGAGAAGCCTCAGTTGAAAGATGAAAAGTCTGAAGTTTTTTCAGCATCCGGTACGTAAAGCACCGTCAGCATTAGCATGGATTTGTTACATCATAGGCCTCGAACACACCAATCTCCCATTCCCACCCCCAAGTAGAGAAGAAATATTGTGTACATACCATTGGTTAGTCTGCAAGCAGGCAGGTATGTGTAGCAAAGCTGTCGGGTTCTGCGTATCCAAGACTTCGTTAGCAGGAGAACGGACAGGTGGTTGGTTTGTGGTTTGAGGTGACGATGGAGTCCACAACATCAATATCAGGTAATCGAACCAGTTTGCTCGTCATTGATAGTCGGCATTTGATAGTATATGTTTTAGTCATCATGTTGATGTCGTGGACCCGTCTTCCCTCTTTTCGTTGTATGTATGTGTACTCACAATAGAGTTCAATCCAATCGGCTGGTATCTTTCTTGAAGAGAAGCAATGTTAGCTTTTATTCTCTTCTGTGGAATTGAGGTGAAGTGTGGAAGGTGTTGGAGATAGATCAGATAGTCCGTTTGGTTAAGACAGGTTAATCACCACGGAGCCTGGTTGAGAGGCTCTTTAAGATAGGGGCGACACGAAAGTTCATCATTGAAATCGGGGGTTGGAGAGAAAGGGCGGTGGGGTTGAAGGAATAGAGCTTACCATGAATATTTTCCGTCTGCCAAACAATTGCCGACCATCAGCGCCACGCAGCAGAGCTGGCAGATAAAAGAAAGATCTAGAGCATGCAAGCAACTAGCGGGAAAATGTTCATGCATCGCGACTTGCGCGTGTGAAGGTGGTGTTGCTCGATGTCGAGCGGATGAAGAGGAAGAAAGCTCTCCAGGAAAAAAAGTGAAGAGGTCAAGGTCAAGAAACTTTTGGCGCTAGGGAAATCGCTAGCTGTTTTTGGTCTAGAGCGCCTCGTGCTTTAGCCCCACTATCGCAGCCTCATCCAGCGATCAGTCCAGCCTCATCGGGTTTCCAAGAATCGGGTAACTGTTCGGGTCAAATCAATCTCGGAAAACAACCTCCAAAGGAGAAGATAGGAAAGCTAAATGGCTTGTACATTATATCAGCTTTTAATTTGAAATCGTGAAAGTTTCGAAACTATAGCACAGCGCAAGCAAGGTCTAAATGTAGGGTATGACCGCTCCTATCATTTAACGAAGAAGAAAAAAAAAACATATCCAATTCTCCTCTCATTCAATCATCCTGATCACATTTCCTTTCTAATATTTGGCACTAACAATGCTACAGAATCTACAAATTACTTCTTCACTTGCTCCAATAAAATGGCAATAATCAAGGAACACGCCGCAGGCAAGTGATATGATACAAATCTTACAGACTGGCTGCTGTTGACATAAAGACACTATGGTATAAAAGACTCTACAAAATCGATAAAAATCCTTCACAACAATGGGCTTTATTGTCATCTCCTATCCTATCCTATCCCTTCTTTTCCTATCCTAAACCATCTACCCTTCTCCTTTCCTCAACATCTCAACCCCTCCCTCTCCTTTCCTCAACATTTCCCATCTTCCGCGCGCCTCGTCCCTCTTCCACCAAGAAGCGCTGCTCCCATCAAATCATCACTCCCTCACCCCTCACCCTCCACTCTAAAAAAGACCGAAATATATCCATCCATCAATCCATCCACTCATTCAACAAGCTTCAAACAAGCAACCTTGGGGGGAGGAGGGGGGGGACCAAGCCCCTGGCATAGCACAGCATGAAAGCCCCTCCCTCCCAAAAAGAGAAGAAGGAAAAAAAGTGAAAAGTGAAAGTAAATAGCTAACTACCAATCTCTCTTCCTTGCCTACCACTAATCAACCAACCAACTAACCAACCAACCAACCAGTCAAACCCAGCAAGACATGGTATTTAGTTTGGTTGTTAGACCAGAGCAGACAAGGAGGGGGTTGAGATCCTTCCTTACCTCACCTTACCTTACCATACTTAACTTGAGCCCTCGAAGAGCGGACATATCACACCCGCCTACCCTCCCCCGGATACACATAGACATAAATATAAAAGCGTGAAGAAAACCTACGTAAAGGACCAAAGAAAGACTTAGGGGGAAAAGAAAAAAAGGGGGAGGGTTCGATCCACCACGCGAGAGAGAAGAGAAGAAGAGAAAGAAATCATGAGATTTCAAAAAATGCTGCTTTCTCGCTTCGCTCGCATTGCATTGCGCTATGGTTGTCCGTCTCTCTTTCACGTCAAAAGACTGGGGGAAAAAAACAACGATTAAAAAAAATTGGTATATTTATGCCAAGCCAATCAATGTATATTTCCATTTGCCCCATTTGCCCATTTGCCCCGAATCCCAATTTCCTAATTTCCCATTTCCATGTCAATGCTCCTTTGCTTTGCTTTACTTTATCTGCCTAACTACCTCAAGAGAAAGAAAGAAAAAAAAATTGACTGACTGGCTGCTGGAAACAAATGCCAGTCCAGTCCAGTCCAGTCCAGTCCAGTCCAGTCAATCGGGTCTTTCCATCGTACATGCCATGCTAACCATCCCTCAATCCATCCGTCTCAACGGGTCGTCGGGGGGGTTTTGCAACAACAGAAGAAGAAAAAAGACAAAGGAAAATGAATAGGACAAGCAAGAACATCATCAGATGATGCCTTATGTCCGAGAAGAAGAGGAGACGAAAAATAAGAGAAAAGTCCGAAACAAAAATGACAGTTGATGGAAGAACGCCAGTTTGGAAATGACTGCAGTCCGTATCCGATAGCACACAAAGCGCCATATCGATGATGAAAGCCCATGCATATAGCCCGGGGGGAAAATGCAAGACGATCAAACCCAGCTAGCCAGCCAGACAAGCACCCGCTCCAATGCAGGCCAAATGTAACAAAACACCAGTTTAACATGCCCATCCACCCTTTGCCTTGCCTTGCCTTTGCCTTGCCTTTCCATTGCTTTGCCGCCGTGCTTTCCTTTCCCAGATTCGATCCAATCCGATGTCCGTCCAGCTGTATTTCATTTCAACTCCACTGATTTACCTCCAACCAACCAAACGCGTAGGGGGGAATCTCATGATCACGGAAAAAAACACCACGCTACAAGTATGTGAAATGCTGCGAAATGCCAATCCCCACCGATGCCGCAATGCTAAAACCGAAGCACAAACCCAACCCAACCCAACTCCTGTCCATGTACCCTAGTGAGAGAAGAAATTCAAAGAAGAAGAAAAAAGTAGATGCCCTTCACAATGCTTGGAAAATCGAATGGGCGCGGTAGAATGTAAAGCCACTCAGAAACGATGATCCTGATGAAAAACGCCGATCCGGTGACTGAGAGAATCTATCTTCCCATCATGTATGCTGGAGGAAAACCATTGTTTGCGCCATTCAACATTGCTGCTGGACTTCCTGCGGTCATAGTTCCATTGTAAACCGGTCCGGTCCATCCGTTGCTGTTTCCTGGAAATGAATTTGCTGTGTATTGCGTTGCTGCTCCATTCATAGGGCTCATAGCACCGGCATACCCCATTCTATTCGGAGCAAGTCCTGGAGGAGCAGCAAGACCTGGTGGAGGACCGCTAGCTGTACTGAATGCTCCTCCTGGTCCACCTATCATTGCTCCATTCATACCCTGCATTGGTACATTCGAAGGTCCAGGTGAAGTCATTCCTTGTCCAGATCGAACGCCGAGAGGGTTCTTTGAAAAGCTCAATCTGATGCCTCCCTTGATGCTGTTGTGAAGAGGATGACCGTACAACTCATGAAGAGCCTTGGTTGCGAAAGAAACGTCCTCAAATTCAACAAAACACATCGGACCGTTCTGCTTGGTTCTGAAACAAAGACGCTTGTAGCCACGTTGCTTCGAGAACATAGCCTTCAGTTCATCCTCGGAGGTGTCGATCGGAAGATTCCCAACATAAAGGGTATTACATGGCGGGTTTTGATCGGCGGGGTTGACTGGAGGAAAATTGTGTCGTTGATAGTGCTGACTTCCGAGTTGATAATTGACGGGGGGTCCACCGTTCGTCAGTGTTGGAGACATTGGATTGGTGTGAGATGCCATGGTATGTGGAGTCGGAGTAGCGAACGTAGAGGAAATGGATGCCGGACCCGCAGCATTTGTGTTGAGGGACAATCCAGCCATACGAGAGATAGGGAGTTGGGGGAGGGTCTGTCGTCGTCCTTGAGCAGGTCCATTCTCGGCGTATGCAACTGGATCCTTCAGAAGCTCACCGGTCTCATCATCGTCAACGGAATCGTTATTGATCAGTGATTTCCCCGTGATTCTGGTTCGCTCGTTCAGATGATTTCCAATCGGGGACTGAGGCGAAAAAAGGCTCTGGTAGTGGGTACTGTTCTCGGGATTGGGAAGTTCATTGCTTGAATATGCGCCATTATTTGTTGGCGATACTCTCTGTGCGTTTTGGAAAGAGCCGTTGAATCTGGAGGATTGACGAGGGGGTGGGCCAGCAGACGATGCTGTTGACGAAGTGGAACTGGAGGGACCAGGATTCGAGGTGTTGTCCACGGTGTATCGTCGGGATGCGGTAGGGCTACCATAGTAGATCTCGACGATCATCTGTGCATCGTTCGCGACATTCGGCTTCCCATCTAGCATATTCTTCGCCTCGAGGGCACCTGCATGGGATTTGAAGCGCAATATCGCGGATCGAAATCCAGGGTCTTCGGACCTTTCGGACGACAACACCTCAGCTTCCGTAAATTCCTTAGACCAAACAACCATCAATCTTAAAGTATCCTCGGTTGTGTTCAATGGTAGTCGTCTAATCTGAACGGAGCAAGGTCCTGCTGTGAAGGCACCGGATGACGTTTGCGCACCGTTGGCTCCACCCTCTCCAGTGAAAGGGTTCATAGTAGTCATTGACAGCGACTGATACGGCGGTTGCGAACCATTGGAGGGACGAAAGGCCGGGCCAGGTTGGGAAAAGGTAGAAGGGTTCATGGCATGCTGCGGTGTAAAAGACGTTGCGCGATCTGACAGCGAGTAGTATTGAGCGTGAGGATGTGAGAATGCGGTGCTTGCGCCAGGAAGTTGTTGGACCGCGTTCATGCCTCTGTTGTACAAAAGTGAGAATCGAGGACAGAATGCGACCGTGGCGCTGGAGAGCTCGAATGTAAGGACGCGCTCGCGGTACTGGACGCGACGTGACGGTGATGCTGCAGAGCCCGAGGAAATGGGAGGTATCAAGTATCAGATCAAAAGACGGGCGCAGTTGGGGGGACGGGACGACTTGAGGTTGCGCGAATGGGGGGCAAACGCTGGAAGGGCGAGTAGTAGTGGGAGAGTGAGGTCAGGTGTAGTGAGGTGGTAGGTCGAGGTGAGTGAGGTGTGTGGTGCGCGGTGCGGATATGTTGTCGCAATGGTTGTGAGAGGTGAGCAGTCGAATATGTGAATCCGGAATTCAGGTACGCTGGGCTGGCTGGCTGGCTGCTGGCTGTGCTGAGTGGCCGTGCGACCCGCGTCTGGCAGTTCGAGTGGGAGTGGGAGTGGCAGAGACAATGGTGGCGGGAGTTGGTGAAGGAGGGCGGATAGGATAAATGCTCGCTCGCTCGCTTTGATGCTCGGGGGGTGCGCAACGGGGGGCGGGGCGTGGAGGTCAGTCGAGAGTAGGAGTGGGAGGAGGAAGTGCGCGCGGATGATTGAGGCTCAAGACTTTTCGTGATTGTCAATGAGGATATAATTTTGAAGGAGCGTCGGGGAGGTTGAGTGGAGGAGGATGATAGTGGTGGGTGGTGGAGGTGGAGGTCGAGGCAGTGTGTAGTGCAGTGGAAGTGAGAGTGGTGGAACTGTATGTAGTAGTGGATGAGCGAGGTCTGGAAGGTTGATTGACGGGGGGTGGTCGGTGCAGGTTGCAGATGTCGCAGAAGTTTGTCGAGGAGAGGAGGGCGGAGGGACGGACAGGGACAAGGAGCGAGGACTTGAGAGAAGCCCAGGCCAGACCAGACCAGGCCACTCAAGACAAAAGCAGACTTTGGGGGGCAGAGCTTGGGGGGACTGGACTTGGGCTGCTTCTGCTGGCTGCTGTGTGCTGCTCCCGGTCGGAGTGTTTTCTGAGTGGCAGAGACAAGGGAAATAATGGGGAGACGCCTCGAACGAACTGTTGTGAGAACAGGGAATCTGCAGGGGGATTGGCTCGAGCGATAAGGCAGAGTGCGCTAGGGGAGGCGCTAACACCCGTCTGCAGCCTTTTGTGCCGCTAGCTGGTTGGTGTGACCAGGATGATCCTGGCCACAGGATCCTTGTTGTACCTTGGTCTTGGCGTCGACAGGGGGGGTGCAGGTGGTGCGTGCTTCTGAAGCGACCGGGAGGTGAGGGCGAGGGTGGTGTGGTGTGGGTGGTGTGGGTGAAGTGTGGATTCAGATAGATAGATAGAGGCTGTGTGTGGATGGGAGGACGTGAAGGAGAGAAGAGAAAGCAGAAGTGTGGATAGGGAATTACATGTACGAAAGAAAGTACCTACGTAGTGAGAGAGTGAGAGAGGATCCTCAATTGGTAGCCAACTTCAGCCTACTGTAGTCCTCGACGATAACAGTATCGCGGGGCGACTTAGAGTGCGACTTCGTAGTATTGCAGCAGCTGAACCTGACCTGACTGACCAACAGCTGCTCCATTCAACCCCATGCAGCAGTACCTACAGTAGTCCTAGTGTCTACCGTCGGCTCTAGTTTGTTGTCTCTTTGGAGCCTCCAGCTTCCTGGGCTGTTGCTGCGAGCTACTCCTGCTTCTGCTCTAGCTCTTCTGCAATAGAATGATCCGTTGGCCCTGACTGGTCCCATCGCTTCTCTCCGGATTATCCTGTGTGTTGTTGATCCCCATCCCCTTCGATGACCTCTGGCTCCACGTTATGCTCTCGGCCATCGGCGAGACGTTCGTTGCCAATTCCGCTCCATTCCAAAGCTAATTCCAACGTGCTCCCATCTATCTATCTATTGCAGACAGAGTACGGAGGAGGACCCGTGTGCCTGCCGCTCAAGTGGAGACTCCCACTGCCCTGCCCGAGAAGGCTGCATGCTGCAGACGGGAGGGGATGGGGGGACAGATAAAGATAAAGATAGGACCGAAACACAGACCATGCTCTTCTCTTGAACATCAACTCTCCGATCAGGGGACTGGACTGAACTAAACTCGGGAAGTCGGGAGAGAAAACTGCTAGAAAGCACACAGCCATGAATGATACCTCCCTCCGTAGGTGAATACTTGTACGAGCCTCACTCACATGGAAAGAAAGCGAAGTCCTGTCAAGTAAGTAAGCAATCATCACAAGCAAAAATCTCGAATCAAATCAAAAGGTCCAATTTCCCCCAGAATCTCAATTTTCAAGTAACCTTTCGGCTGCCGGAAACGCGGAGGAGAGCTAGCTGGGATTTTCCGTAAGGAGGATGGAATCCTTGGTTGATGGCCAGGATGCATTTCTAGGTAGGGTCAATATCTTCATTCCCTTCATACACCTCGGTCGCTTTTGTTATCTCTACCTAGGTGCATAGTAATCCATTCTCCGTCTACTTTATTAAGTATTTTAGGTGCTGCAAAATACTCAAATACAAGCCTGCAACCCTGGGGAAAGCCCGCGCATCAAGCCTAACATATGGCATATCAAGTTGGACTGATAACGGTGGTCAAGGAGGTGGGTCAATGTATGCTTTTGTTAGGCATCAGATTTCAAAAATAGGTCTGAATCCCAGGCCCAGCCTCGAGGGGGTGTTGGTGCCAGTTATCCATGTGTCTCAAGTTCGTTTGACGTTTTGAACCCTTCCTTTCGTCATCGCATCGGGTTGGGGGTGAGGGTGAGACTTCAGGGTCCTTCACTTTGCGCTCCCGAACCGACCTGCCGATAACATGTGAAATGTGATACGATATGATGTGAATGTGATGATCATTGAGGAATGCTAGAGTAGAATGCGATAAATCTTAGAAACAATCGAATTATATTGGCCCTAGAGCACGAATAACGCGCGCAGGAAGGACAGGACAGGACCCTGAAATATTTGCACAGGACTTTGTTGAGGTAGGGAGAAATACATGCATCATCAGTAGCGGCAGCAGCAAGGTCTGGTCGCGTGTGACGTTGAATACCCTCCTCTTCTCTATTTCCCATGTTATTATCTATCCACTGGATCATCAGAATCTCCGTCTTCCAAGTGACCCCCAATCTATCCTCCCCAGGGTTACTGTGCGGTTACACAGACCTCCACGCAGACGAAGAAATCAACACGATTGAATCTTCGGGAGACATCAGACAGGGGAAGGCACACACACACACACATTCAACTTAATGGACGGCTAATGTCGAATCCTGCTGGGACTGGACAACACAGCACCCACACCACACACCCTCTCTCTCTCCCTTTTTTCTGGAACTCTGCTGGTCTGGTAAATGCAGCCCCGAGAGTGTCTCAGATAAAGCCTCCTTCCCTCCATCCCTCCCTCCATCAAGCGGGCGCATCGCCGTATCAATACCCATCCACTATGCCATCCATCCCATCATGCAGGCCCGAGGGTTGGCTGTAACTTCGTACTTCTACGGCACGGTACTTGAAAAGAAGAAACCACATGGCATCGAATCTATCAAATATGGCAGACCCACCGCCCCCCGTCCCCTCCCTGCAAACGCCAGTTCTGACAGCGATGGAAAAAAGTGACTGCTCGGAATCCACTCACTGGCCACGTTCACGATTTCAGATTTCCCAGATGCGACTCTGCGGCGCCCTCCTTTATCTTTAGGGAGCAGCCCCCAAAGGAAGAAGAAGAAAGTTAGAGGATTTTGGCGCTAGCTGGCGCTGGCGCTGGCCCTTCCTTCTGGACGTTTACTTCGTAATAGGATGGATAGTTGATAAACGCTAGACATTAACCACTCACTCACTAACTCTAGAGTAACCACTATATACTGTACTGTATGCCCGTCACACCGCTCCCTTTCCTTTCTCGAGCTGAGCTACGTAGGTATCCTACCTACCTATGGGATTGTTCTCTCCAGAACATGCATATGCGGTTCGTTCGGTACCAGGAAGTTCCGGGGCCGCGTATTTACAGAGGTCAATATCGAGAGGGAGATATTCAAAATCAAGACTTCAAGCTCGAGATCAGGATTCAAGATCAAAATGTAATGCCGCACTCCAGTCCAGTCTCGTCTAATCCTCTCCTCTCCTTTCCCGTTCTATCTCACCCAGTCCAGTAAAGTATCCATCCATCCATTCATCTTTCCTAAATACCACCCCTCCCATCATTGGCAAGCTCAGAAGCTTTGACGCCCTCCTCTCCCTGCCAAACCCTCCCACCCACCGACCCAAAAGACAACCCCCGGTCGAAAAGCACGGTTGAACGGCTGGCGGCCTATGAAAAGACCACATCCGGCGTGAGATCCTTGATCCCGGCTGCGCTGTTTAGCGTAACGGAACGGAGTAAGCTTGGAGGTTGTCGGTGTCGCTGTCGCTGTCGGTCTGAGGGTTGAGGGTTGAGGGTTGAGGATTGAGGATTGAGGGTGGGAAGAACCTTGGTTTGGGGGGCATGCCCTAGCTGTTGTGAGGGGAGAGGTGGAAGACCTGAGAGGGGGGTTGCTTTTGCACGGCTTATCTTCACCGTGCTGGCGGGTGTGACGCTGAGCCTTCGAGCTTCCCTGCCATGCTCTGCCCTGCCATGCGACTCCGTGCGACAGCTCTCCCCGAAAATCTTTGAGGATCGGCAGTGGAAGCAAGGGGGAGGGGACATGGACTGGCCCAGACGGTGGGCACGGGAGAAGAGGTTTTTCCGATGCGACGACGAGGATGAGGACAAGGTAGAGAGGTGAGGGAAGATATTAACGCAGACGTACTGTACGAGTACCTTGAGCAGATGCAGACTCGATGCAGTCAGTCGTCGTGTGCCCAGGTACAGGAATTATTCGCTCTCGTGGCTTCACATCCAACTCGACTTGTCCTCGTTTCGAGCCAGCTACAAGCAACCAAGCTACTGTATTCCAGTGCTGCTATCCTATCAATGTGGGGTCAAGCTCTCCAGCCTTTATCGATAACTTGCCGTATCAATGGGAGAAAGATACCAGACCGACCAAACCAGTCAATACCAACTATATCATGCCCTTGATAACGAGCCAAAAGAACAAATCAGTGTTTGAACCTCCTCCATCTCGTCTTGCCTCTTCGCTTCTCGTCTCGTAGACGCAGCCATTCGCAGTGCCTCGATGCCCTGCATATTATTCCTCCCTCCAACTGCAATGCAGACGCAACGCAGATAGGTGCAGACGCAAATGCAGATGCAGATGCAGCAATAAGTAACTGCAGATGCCTATGCCTCTGGGCTTGCTTGAAGGCAAAGGAGGGGGATGCGATGCCCTGGCATGATATGACATGGCACGGCATGGTATGCCAGCCACCCTTCTGCTCAACTCGCTTTGAGTCGGGACTGGATGGTTGTACGACTGGTGTAAAGAGGCGACAGACAGGACAGACAGACTAGACTCTCTTGATGTATCCGCACTCCAAGAGATGCTTTTGAGCCTGGCCTCTAGGAACTGTAGGTACTGTAGCGTACCATACAACAAGCACATCCAGACGAACGGTTCGCGGAGTGAGATCCTCCACACCCACCCTTTTAAGTCGGCTGGCTCCAAGAGATCCAAATCTTAACAACCCATCAGATGATATCTCTAGCTCTAGCCTCCAACGAATACCGGCAAACGAACCCTCGCCCCGTTCCTTACCAACTTGCCGATCTTCTATCAAGAACTACTAAACAAGCAAACCAAAAAGGAATCATGAGAATTAGTACACACCACCACCACCACCAACACACATACATTCCCAACGTCCCTCTCCAACAACCAGGTCAGAGGATCAGAAGCCGTGTTTGCCACCTTCCGACGAAATGGCGTGGCTTCATCCACCCCTCCATCCACCCACCACAGGAACAAACAAACAAGGCTGTGGACGCATCTTACTTATCCTGGGTTACATGCCTGCCTGCCTGCCTGCCCTATATCTGAACACCGGCACTCAATATCAGCCAGCCAGCCAACCAGCCAGCACGTTCAAAAGCAACAGAGCCAAAAAAGAAAACACACATGTTTCTACCATGCCTCACTCCAATCTAATCCTTATCGCAGACGTCCCTCTCTCAATGAGGCTTTTTTCTTCTACCAACCTTTACTGTACTGCACCCTACTATCCCGAATGGAGCACATCCGGATTAACACTAGGAGATTAATCCGAGCCGGGCTGGCTTCCAGTAACCACTCATGTGCCAATCTAGCTAGTTCTACTGCAGCACAATCCATCTCCTTCCCCCTCCTCTCCCGGGTCTCTCTCATGCATAGCCGCGAAAGCATATTCTTGCTCCAACCTCTCCTCCGCTAAGTGGAAAGCTAAGCTACCCTACCATATCTCACGAGCTTACGCTACTTGTTAAAATTCCCTTAGCTCGACCTCGACTAGCCGACAAGCACGCATAGGCCGGTCTGTATGGCTAGCTCGAGCAGGCACACGAAACCTGATTAGTGCTTATTCATGTCTCAGGTCCCATCCCATCCCATCCCATCCCATCCCATCCCATCCTATCCTATCGGTACAGAAGCCGTGAGGCTCTTATTTCCTTTCCCTCGCCTTTTTTTTTTGGTTGAGTGGACGATCATGTGATTCTATATTCTACCCCTCTTTTACCTTATGGTTGAGGAGCAGGAGGAGGAGCCGAGCCCAAGCGCTTGGGATTTGAGGAGCTCGAGCTCAAAGCTCAGAGCCCAGATCCCGAGAAGAGGAATGGGCTTGGATATCTAGGGTAAGCATTAAGCATGAGACAATGTTTGTCATGATCCTTCCGTTTCTGCCGATGTCGGGAACGAGACCGGTCTGAGTCCAAGCCCGTTGGCGGTTGATAGAATTCTCCGATCGGGAACGGGTGGGTGGACGACGGTTGGGAAACTCAAATTCGAGCGCACGCACGTGTTTGACAATGCACGTGGTTCGCTCAGGAGGTTTGTTGATACTTTGCCGAGCGTTCGTGGAGTTGAAGCCGAGGGGATGATTTTGGGATTAAGATACGCCGTATACTTTACTGTTAGTATGCGATGCTTCGCAGTTCTATTGCTCTCTTTTATCGCGTTTACTTACCCAGTACTTTAGTAAACAGGTACTCGAAACCATCACCAGATACACCTTCTTCCTCCTTGTCACGTTCCAGCTTGAATGCACCCAGACATGCAATGGCCTGATATATGTCTACCTCTATCTGACATGTGAGACAAGTTTTTATCGTCTTCTATCCAGTCCAGGATCCAGCTACCTGGCAGCACCAGGCCTAGAACATCTTTCTGCGTTCCTCCCATTCCTCAATTTCCAGGACAGCGAAATGCTCCCTTCTCACATGTCACATTACTCCCGTGCTCTCATCAACAATCGATCCCTTATTACCTTTCCTACTTTTCTTTCACGAATTCTCAATGCGTCGTCTAATTCCCAGCTACGCAATCTTTTTCCACGCAACAAAAGTCCTCACTTTCCACTTACTGCAGAACTCCCCATCTTCTTGTTAATCTCTCCTGCCAAAAATCAGCTCAGTAGCCTAACACTCAACTCCAATCCTGATCCTGACCCCCGAATCACGAAGTTCTGCTTCGGTTTCCAGAACTTACTCGTCAAATACACACCTCGCTTAAGAAAGCTGGAGTCTTGAAGAGATTAATCGCAGCTACTTACTTATATTACAACTCTTGTAAATGCTATAATCGTTTGGTATCACGATCAAGACAACTCTCTACTCTCCTCAAACGCAGTATTTAAGTGGCACACTCGCTCAGTCACCCAAACCACAGCTCCTAGGATTCCCAAAAGCGGTGCGGAACTACCCCCCCCCTCCCCGGCACGATGGTGAGAGCTCGAGCTCCTCACATATCCACCTCACTTGCGTAAAATTCCCTCACTTTATATCACAAATGTCTTACAGACACCCTTCAATCAGTTAGCTTGCAGTCATACATTTGTATACCTTCGGTATAACCATATCTGTCCCGCAGAAAATTCTGATCTCTATCGCTGGTATGATGACAGAATCGCGAGTCCGGCCTTGTGGCAAGGTGGCAGTGGCGAGTCAGCTTTTCCCCCTCACTCTCACATAATCCCTCTTTTCCGACGCCTATAATGTATTATTACCGACGAGCGGGTTGAGATCAGCCCTGGCCCTAGGGATATGTGTAGTTGCAGTGATAATTACTATCTAGCCACCTCACAGCCAAATCCAGTCTTCAACTTCTTACTTATTCAGTGTGAAGTGATGTATTAGTGAAGTACGATAGCCTTTAATCTTATTACTTTGCGTTCAATGCTTGATGGCATACTTGGGGTCGTGTCTACCTTTTCCAAGATGCTAATTGCTGTTTCTGATTGATATGCCCAATGAAGCAAGTCATTCTCAGTTACTCACATTCCATCATTCCGCTCCTCTCTCCCGAAACCGGAAATCCTCACCACTTTAGCTTCGAATACTTTCCTAGTGTTTTTTTTGGTAAAGCGAGCTAGTAGTTGAGTGATTGGCTGGCTGCGCTTACTGTGGCGATGAGAATGTGATCCAGAAAGTCGTTGATAGGATGTGGACAGTAGATGGGATAGGGCCGAGTCTAGCACTGTGTGGTATTGTATTGTGTCAGCGCTTGCTTGATAGAGGATACGAGCGGCTATTTTCTAGCGGTATATGTAGATCCCAAGTTCATCACACGAGACACTTATCAGCGAACCCTGCAGGGCAGGCACAAATTCCACTGAAAAGCCAGCAACTAGACACGGGCCAATAACGTTCTTAATCCACACTCCTTTGTCCCCAGATACCCAATTTAGGTACCTTACCGACATCACCAAGCACCAACCTTCGTAATCTCAGTAGAAACAAGCATATACTCAACCGCGGGAACGCTCTGTACCAGTATCATACGATACAGTAGCAATCCTTGATTACCTCGCAGGATAACTAACCGTGTAGACTCCCTTTACGAGATGTTTACTTGCTGTACGAAGCAGCCAAAATCCGTGTCCGGTGAAGCGACTTACGAAACAATTTACCGACTATATACTACCTAGGCATACAAATTCACTGTGAAGATTAAAACTAAAGATTACTCAAATCCGGGCTCTTTCTTAAAGTCAATGGTCTAAAATGATTTAAGTACTTTAAACAATAGGGTTTTATTCATTGACAGGTGTAATAAAAAAGTGCGAAGGTCAATCAGCTACTTGGGTATAGGTAGTCTTTGCTTCACAGTTTCACCGGAGACGAATTTGGCCTGCCCGGATGCTTCAGATAGCAGGGCTCGTTTTAGAGAGGTCATGGATTATTCAAAAAAAAAAAAAAAAAAAAAATTCTCCTTGTAGACTTAGGTGGCGGCAGAAACAAGGACACCCCTTTAATCAGGTGAAAAAATACCCTTGATACTTGAGGAATCAAGTGAATTTGTCCTTGCATGGCACCTTGACGATCAAAAGATTATAAATACAACGCAGTACGGATAGAATCGTAATTCTACATAATGCAGTATAATACCAAAAGAAAGCCAATGATCTGAGTTTCATTCACCTCTCACCATATCCAAGTCTCTTTCCGAGTACAACCCCTCGATTTGGCATGATAAGCAAGCCTTGCCCTCAAAGTCGAGCCAGTTATCGCAGCCGTATGGCGTTTCATCAGTTATGCGAGCTGCCAGGAAGAAGTAGCATTAGTATTTGACCTCGCCCAGTCGCCTCAAATATGGTTCGACAGGCTGCTCTTTCTTTTCTATAGACCCCGATCCTCCTTTAGAAAAACTTACTTTCTTTCTATAAATCCTAATCTTTCTTCGAAAGAAGCTTCTTCTGTTTCTTTAGGTCCCGATCCTCCTTTAATGGGTCGTTTGTCTTGATCTTAATGTTAGTGCAAAGAAAAATGTTCCGAGGATTCGGGAGATCGGGTGATTAAAGTATGACTTGTCAAGGTACCGATTGAGATAATTCTTGACTTCCAGTGGGAAAAACCACTTCTACAAATATGAGAGGTTTTCAAAGTCTGTTCTGAAACAAGCTAACCCTCGTTTGGAATCTCGAAAGGCTTGTAATTACCACCAAAGTAAGATCTTGAAGACTTATACCTTCTTATATAGGGAATAAAGAATCTTCAAAGGAACACGCCTATTACGTGTTACATTCGACATACACACTGGTAATCTAACGGGGGAAAAAAAGGTACTGGAAATGAGGAATGGTATTATTTATACCTCTCTGGAACTAACTAATTTTATTGTGATTTGTGAATGTCTTTTGGAGGTGGAGTTTTTGTGCATATCTCATCTATGGCTTTATGAATGTCTTCCCTTTGGTTCTTGAGTCACACCTCACTCTGCTAATATACCTACTGAGAGATGATATAAAATTTCTGCAAATTCTGTCTTTGACAGTAAAATAAAATACAGATCCAGTCACTTGGCTTTTTGAACTCCATCTTTGTGCGCATAGGTCTCCAAGATCAGTCAGTGATTGTGACAAGTTTATTCCACAATGTCGTATCGCCTTCACTTTCACCCAGTTTCCATACAACAGTACATACAATTCATCCACGCATCTTTTACAAACCCGAGCCATTCATTGATTCTCTTCGGACTTGATTCCTGGGTTTCCTATTGATATTTTCGAAGCTGTGGTTCTGCAATAAAATTTTCAACACTTTCCTTTCTTAAATCGACGCAAAAAGGCAATGTCTTAGTGTCTTGAAAGCCCGAGACCAACCAGAGGAACAACGTAAAATCTATCATATTCGGCTCGCAGAAATAATATTGCAAAACAACCACCAAGTGCAGCCATCCTCCATCTCTAGGTTCTCTCAACATACATCGTGCTGCATAATTACCAGCCAGTGAAAATTCGCCAACGCAAGGCTGCGCGGCAGGGTTCGATGCGGCATGCATACCCACCACATCCTGGATTTCTTTCCTTCGTGACTTTCTAGCCTTCTTCTTCCAGAGTTAATCATGGCAACCTCGCTGTACCGATACAAATCCATCGCTTCACCAGACACAATCAGACTCATCCATATCCACCCCTCGCCCAACGTCGAAGCTGAGATCGAATGCTCCCTAGCCCACGTCACGCTCAAAGCTTGTGCCCAGGACATTACAGAGCACTATGTTGCACTCTCCTACGTATGGGGCGACGCATCTCTTAAACGCGCAATTTCAATCGATGGTCAATCTCTTGCTATCACAGCATCTCTACACTGCGCCCTTAGCTACCTACGAGATGAAACTAGAGTCATCCGTGTCTGGGCTGACGGCGTCTGTATCGATCAAAAGAGCAACGAGGACCGCAGTTTCCAGGTCGCTATGATGGGTTCGATCTATTCCATCGCCACCCACACCGTCATATTCCTCGGCGAGCCTACACCTGAGTTGGAGCTCACCATGAAGTTACTCGAGTCAAGGCTTTCTGGTAACGAACCAGTGCCTATCAGTGACGAAGAGCAGTTGGTACTTTTGATACAGGACAATATACTTACCCGGCCATGGTTCTCGCGCGTTTGGATTCTTCAAGAGCTTGTCCTCTCGGTTTCTCCATGGGTACAAGGGGGCAAGTTTCGAGTCAAATGGGATACATTTTCAAGCTATGTTTGCGCGTCAGATTCAGCCTCGTGGAGTCCTAATAGCCGTGATCTCTTGATTGGAATGAGCAGAACTCGACGGGACTTCAACAACAAGATTCGAAGCCTTCAGGATAACTCAGAAGCACCGAGCGGTGATTCATTTGCCGAACTTTTCCAAATCCTAGAGTCACGCAGAGGCTCTGCGGCCTCTGACCCGAGAGACATGGTGTATGCCCACCTTGGATTGATTTCACCCTTCACACGAGACATGATAGATGTTGATTACAACAAGTCAATCGCAGAACTGTATGAAGAAATTGCTAGGAGGCATATTGCAAAATATGGTGATACGGCGATACTATCTTATGTTGAAAAACTCGATCCGTGTGATCGTCGAGATGGCCTGCCGTCATGGGTACCAGATGTACGTGATAATTTTCCTATGTACTTCACAAAGATCTGGAATCTTGGGCCTAAAGACATGCCTCAAGAACCGAGATCCTTAATCTTGAAATGTTATGAAATACAGTGCTAACTTCTACAAAGTGGGGGAGAGTTGATCCGGTCAAAGTGAGCAAGTTGGATCCCAGGAAATTTACCGAGATTGATATCGATACTGTTGAAAAGTTCCGTTTCCATACACGAGTGCGACCCGGGTGCATTGGTTGCGTGCAGCAAATCCCTCGTGTCCTTGGTCTCGTTGGCTGGGATCTAGGTCCTATTGCCTCGATCATACCTGCATCGTCTTTTCCAAGTTTGGATTGGGACGAAGATGAATGTCGTTCGGCGATTTTTCGGGTGCTCCTTTCTCAGTTCCCGAAGACGGAGATCTTGCGCATCGTATCTTAAAATGGATAGGAGAGTCCGAAACATCCATGCCAGAAATTGTACGGTCTGTCCTTGAACTTTACAAGGCAGTGGCACAACCAATTTGGACTAGGATTCAGTCATGGATCCGGCAGAGTCAAGTGAGCGACCGGGTTGTCATGTGGGGAACGCCGTGCCCACGCTCGTTTCTGAGAGATGTTGTGACAGCTTGGTTTCCTCTTCCTTTGAAGGAAAGGACATTGCCTAACTTCGTGCCCACACGCCAGAAAATCAGGTTCAAGTATCTCGATTATTCCCAAAATGATCTTGTATCTCTAATTATTTCACATGTCATCAACGCCATAGGTAACATGACAATCTAGCGCTCTTCGGACCAACTGCCTATTATTCTTGCATCTGGACACTTCGCCATAGTTCCATCCCTAGCCCGTGTAGATCACCATGTTTTTCGGGTCCTCAAGGACAATCAGCTCTTTCTCCTGGAGCAACACAATGACACGGAAGCCGTCGAGGACAAGCTCTCAGCTTGGCTCAAAGGGTGCGGGGAGGAACTCAGGGACTACCATCGGCGCGAAAATATATAGACGCCGGTCAAATCATTGGAATTTGTAGCGTCCAATACGTTGTGTGAGGTTTATAATGGGGACTCGGGCAAATATGTCAATACCGAAAGTATCTTTAAGTTTGAGGATGCAGCGTGGAGCGAAAGGAAGCTAAAGGAGTTGGGGATTATCACTTTGCACTGACTAAGTATGGGCTGAACATCGCACATGTACAACAATTTGTCTTCGAGCGCAGAGTGCTTTAGTCTTTCAACCGAGGGCTTTCAAGGGGAATTTTGAGATTTGCCGCTTCCGGTATACATCTGTATATTGGTGGTTCAAGATTATTCACAAAACTCTAGTACTTTCCTCCATTCTCCTGTCATAGGATTTAGAAGCTAGGTAGTGTTTCACTGGGTTTTAGACAAGAGAGAAAAGGATATTATGTACTCTATGTGTGCTCGCCCACATGAGTGTCTGCGTGTGTTGAGGTGGAATGCGGTGAAATGAGGGGAAGTGGGAGAATTGCTTTTCGCTTCTGGCAATGATCTTTTCATCTTCTTTTCTCATCTTCTTCAAAATGACAAGATATTATATAAAAGAAATTGGGGCTCTGGATGGATGAAATTATGTAACGCATTAAACATAATCAGGTAGTTCGATGCAAACAAACATGATGCCCTTTTCAAAATCAATGTGAATTCAGCATGAAACAAAGCAAGTTGACAAAGACACGCATCAAAAGCAACAGCCTAATAACACTCTGTATCTCGCTGGCAAAGGCCTCAATAATCTCGAAAAGTTTGTACTCTCTATCCCCGAAACACTCAGCACCCTTTACTTCGTCGCCGCCGCTTTGCTCGTTCGACTCTTTCATCCTCAACCCCATTGCGTTCCCGCTTCTCTTTCTCTGCTTTGAGTTTTTCTTCTCCAGTAGTACCGCTTGGGAGATCGCTGCTGAAAGAGACTTTCTTTTTATTTGTCGACTCGGTAGGGGTTTGCTTTAAGGCACTTCTCCGGCCGGTGTTGCTGTTCACGATTGTCTGGGTGTTTTTTTTTTGGGGGGGGGGTAACAATGAGCAGAAGGCTCAACTGAGAACACGGGTTTAAGCAATGGTGAGCCTTCTTAATTGACCTCTTCTGGCGGAGTGGAATTTGAGGATGAAATGGAGAATTAAAAGATATTAGAATCGGGAAAGTGAGTATTTATACTTTCTTGAGACCCTTTCAAGTCAAGTCTGTGAATGCGAAGGACTCCGATAGATCGCTGGACGTCGTGATTGAGACAAAAAACTAGCAACCCCTGACAGTGGTGGCTTGACATCCATATGCAATATCCACGAATAGAAAAGCAATAGCATGACGGGCAAATGTATTATGGGGTCGGAATTTTGTAGATCTGCCACTCGTAAACTTTGGAATTCTTTCCCCAGGAACAAGCACTCACAAGGACTCATACAATATGGTGGGCTTGACAATAAATGAACAAGTGTCGTGATATTCAAATATTGTCACCGCTAGAAAAGTGTATGGATCAAGGGAGGCTAGAGTTATTTCCGTCCAACAAAACAAGGAAGCTGCCCAATTCGTGTCCGGCGAAGCGAATCAACATAAGTGAGGCTCCGTACCAAAACTTTTACTTCAAAATCAAATCGAAGCTTATCAATACCAAAGTTAAGACTTAGGCAATTGTCCTGAAATAATTTTGTGAACTTGAACTGGCTCTGATCCAAGATTACGGCTAGGATAGAGAGCAAGGCCTAATTTTCGTTTCACAGAAATCAAATTTGGCCCATCTTAAAACAACAAACAGAATCGCATTAATATCAACCCCGAGAAATACAAAATAATTGTCCCAAACCCAAAGCTGAAACCCCTCTCACACTTCTGCTTTCTCCCCCTTAAATCAAAAAGATCCCATACCAGCAATGGTAGCAAAATGCCAATCAACAACACCCACTCGCCAGCATCCAGCACCCAACACACAAATAACCAATCCCAGCATCAACTCATCACCGCAACCAAGTAGCAGCCCGCGTCAACCTTTCATCTCTCTCTCTCTTAACTCTATTCTGGCGACAAATCTATGTGAGATATTTATGTTCGTGACTTTGACTGTGGGCTTGCCGTGGCCTTAGTATCTGCGCTTGGCTTTCGGCAAGTCTGTTGACTGGTGAGTTTGGCTGCTTTTGCTGTTGCTGTTGCCCATTGTTGCCGAGGGGAGTTGTGGCTTTGTGTCAGGAGTGGGAATGGCGCCCACTGGAAGCGTTTGGTTGGCGAGGAACTGTTTGTGTTTCTGAAATCAAAACTTTGGCTGTGTGATTTGGATTTTTATGGAAGAACAAATGGTATAGAAACGAAGCAACTTATATAATCAGAGCCTCTCACGACTGTGAATCAATCGTTCCATTCAGCGGTCTCGGCTTCGTGATTCCACCCTCCACCCACAATAATCTCCTTCTGATTAGTTTCTTGTATATCCCATTCACACAGCTTTTCTTGAATCCAGAATCCCGGATTTCCACTTCCGCTGCACTATAGATAAACTCTTTCCCTCAGTTGTCGAATACAATCATGAAGCAGTCTGGTGTGGAAAGCGGGCCTCGCTAAAGTTCAGGGGCATTGTTGACGCAAAAAACTCCTCAGAGGGGCAATTCCACATTACGGCGACATCGAAAAGATTGCGATGAAAAACAACGATATTTCCCATTCAATTCCTAGAATTCTAATCATGCATTCCTACCTATTTACTATAACGTTCTCGACTCGCCAGCATTCCTGGAACTTATCTTCGCATCGCCTCTTCAGAGCTTGATATTAAATGCTAAATTGCAACTCCAGGACACGTATTAAATGTAAATACGACTTCTACTATGATGTAATTTAGTCTCTAACACAGAAGAAAATATATCCAAATACCAGTGCTTGAAACTTTCAAACTGCTAAGTAACTCAAACAGCAGATTCAGGGAACGCGAATACTGCTGACTGTTTTTGATCACTCGTTTTTCATCCTATTCTTCTTTCTTCTTCGCTCGTTTTACTTTCATCTCACTCTAATGCTCAAGTAAAAATGAGGATTCCTTGCTCCTCCACATCACAGCTAGCACTAAATCTATTCAACTACACAGCAAACCTCTCCCCAAATTCATAAATAAACCCCACCTAAACTTCGCTTGAAAGCAACGCAATATATTTCCTAAGCACATTCTCCATGTCCTGTCCGGTCCGTGCAGTATCTAATCCAATCCCCCATTAAAAATATAGAAATCAACGCTACAAGTAAGCAAATCAAATCACACCTCAACCACCACACAAACATCCACTCACCCCCTCATTCAACCTCACTCACCCTCACCCTCTCCTTATCCTTCATCTTATCAATCTCCATCTTCGGCTGCTTAATCGTCGCAATAGGCATCGTGGTAGTAAAGCCCTCCTCCGCCTTCACCTTCGACTTTGCTTTTGCTTTTGCGTTTGCGTTTGCTGCTGAGCTTGTAGAGCTTTTTGATTTGGTGGAGGTTTGGGTCGCTGAAGGGGTGGTGGAGGACGAGGAGGTTCCCTTCTTGGCTAGGCCCGTTGTGTTTTCTGTGTTTTCTGCAAGGACTCGCTAGTTTATGGGTTTAGCTGCAAGTGTGTTTTGGAAGGAAGAAGAGGACTTAGGTCAGATATCCGCGGTATTTATACGTCCTCACGAGCTTCTTTCTGTTGTGATTGTCAATATCCTGTTATTGTGCTAGAGCTCAAGTCACCAGAGGCAAAGCACGAGGGACACTCAGACGATTACTCCTCCTGGTGAATCACATCCGCACTTCTTGCTCGCGGATAGACTATCAATGACCCGACCTGTCTGTTTGAAAATCACAGCCCGGACAGCAGGGAAGGATGTTCCCAGCACTTCGAAATCTCAAGAGCCATATCCAATTTGCAAATTACAGGGTTCCTTCGGGATTTATCAGCACTGCATTGAATCCGACTCAAAGCACCAATTTATCCAATGGACACTTCTTTACTTTCTCACACTTCAACATCCCAAACAGACATCAAGTCCAAATTTCAAATTTCAAAAACCAAAATAAGAGGTCTTGATATTATTCATCAACTACCACATCCACAGTCAACACACAATCAATCCCTCCGTCTCGCTCCAATTTATCAAACAAAATCAACACACCACATTCCTTCCCTTCCTTCCCACTTCCTTCCCGTTTCCATTCCTCCCCCTTCCAATTGCCCCCACTCAACCCCCCGCAGAAACAAACATACAAGAAGAAAAAGGGGAATAATGAGGTATGCATCCATGCTTCATGTTCAACATGTAATTATCTTCAACAAACTCCCACACGGAGAGATACTCGATCATTACACAAAAAAGGAAAATTGGATTGGATTGGTGTGATTGATGGTGATCATTGTTCTGGATCAAAAGGCCGTGAGTGATTGATTACTCGCTCTCCCTAGAGACGCGGTGTTTTGGTTGCGGGAAAATTCAAGAGGAAGGAAAAACATAACAGTCGTAAAGAGAAATCCGTGATCGGATATGGTGATGATAGTGGAATCGTTTCGTTCAATCTGTTCGTCGCAGGACGCTGTTTCGACTCTTGGTGCGCTGCTGGGCAGGGCTAGGCCTCGATCCGGAGGCTGCCCCGATAGTTTGAGAGTGGCGGCTCTTGACAGAGTGGTTGTGGAGATGACCAACATCGTGTTTGCCTGTATGAAGATTAACAAAAAATCATCAACCTAGGATATTAAGACTTACCATCACAGCATGCTCTGACATTTTCGAGTCTGTCAGATTCTCGGTCTTGCTTTTCATATTGCTCCCTCAAATCCTCAGCACTGTCATGGACTTCGCTCGCCTCGTATATTTGGCCACTCTCGCTCACGCTGTGTCTGCTTCGACGACTGGAGTATGATTTGGAAGGCTCTCCCGGCTTCCAGTAACTACTCAATCGCGAAGAGAATGTACCGAGCGAGGGACGAGTAGTTGTCGAAACTAGGCGCGGCTGTTCATCGATTCGAGTAGATTTGGACGGAGATTCGTTGCGGGTTGTTCGACTGTTATACGAGGAGAGAGACGCTGGACCACGGCGGGTGCTGCGGGTACCGTTGCCTGGGTTGAACTCGTCTACATCTTCTTGGGTCAAAGCACCGTTAGCGACAGATTCAGTGTCACCAACAGCATCTTCCCCAGTTCGAAGAAGTAGATAAGACAAAGCGTTAAACCATGTCTCGTGTCGTTGTCCAGTGGTGGCAGTGAACTTGACAGATCGGCCAGGTGTCATGATAATCAAACTCTTGCGGTGAAGACCAGGAGGCATTGGGTTGTCGTCAGTCACTACTCTGACTGCTTCAATGGGCACACTCTTAGCCTTCAACTCGGCGCGGCCTGCTCCAGATGGATCACGATCGCTCCAGTACAGTGTTCTGGTATACGGATGAACCCAGAAGTAGCGTCTATGTCTGTTCTCTGACATGGCGCCACGTCCAGCCTTCCTAGTATACTTCCAGAGATATTCTCCAATCATGGTCTGAGTGATGGCGTTGATCATACGAGGGTCGGTTCCAGGATCGAGGCCGTTAGGCATGCCAGACTTCATGTTAAAGCGGGTATCGATCTCAGACACAAATGATGAAACCGATGATGCTCTTGATCTGCCAGTTCGGGTCGGCGAATGGATCTCTGCAGTTCCAGCAGAGGAGTGATTTGGTCTTGGAGTAGTACCTGCTCTCATGGAGAGAGGGCTCAATGGTGGTTGAGAACTTGGGGTTCTGGGTCTGAACGATGGGTTCTTGTATGCAGATGCGGGTAGCGATGGGGGTCCCATACTTCCAGCTCCTCCAGAAGAAGAGTTTGATCGTTGAGCAGACGTGGGTAGTGGCGGAGGACCCATGCTGCCAACCCCACCAGAAGAAGATCCAGAGCGTTGAGCAGCAGCAGCAATGACTTGCTTGTGATCCATTGGCAGTGGTGGATGGACACTTGTGATCGAATTGTTTCTCGCACTTCCAGCACTTCCGGGTCGCTTTAGAATAACAGCATCATGAACAAAGTCAGGATCCGCCATCTTGGACCTGGCTCTACCAACACTTCCAATGCTTTCTTGTGATCTCTTAGCTCGAAGGGACGCGGAAATTAGAGGAACGCGTGGCGAAGATGGCGACTTGTTGCCATCTTCTACAAGAATGGCATCCTGTCTCTTGGTACGCAACATATCATCGATTTGGGTTGCTGTCAATGCAGTCTGCGAGCTTTCATCGATGGTCTCCACGCGAGCCTTCTTCGCAGCACGTTCGTGAGGATTACTTGACACCTCCTTGAACGGACGTTGAGAATCGGGTGTTTCCACTAAAGGCGAGTCGCTTGGTGATTGATGGGTATCATCTTCGGCAATAATTGGTGTGGAGGGTGCCTTGCCCTTATTCCAGCCATATACAGGGCCCAGGAAGTTGTTCTTGGGCGTCTGTGGTTGATCCTTCTCTACTACATCCTCATCAGCCTCATCTCTTGGGATAATGACACCATCTCGTCTAGGACTTCGAGGCGAGATAGGCTCTGTATCGAGGAATTGAAGAGAAGAGAATGCCAGAGGCGCAGGTACTGGGCTAGCTTTTGGCGTGCTGGGTAGAATTTCCTTCGTCCTCTCAGGCGCAACAGGAGACTCGGCTTCGGTAGGTTCAATGTGCTCAGAAACGATATGAGACATCGACAGAGGAGCAGCCATGGCCTCTAGGCTGGCGAGGCTAGCCATAGGAGTATGAGCTCGAGAAGCTGGTGGAGATGGGAACTTCGCGAGCTTCTCCTCCATGATCTCTGGATCATACTGAGAACTCATATCACTATATGTAGAGTCGGAAATTGGTCTTGCGCGATCTTCGGCACCAACGGTAAGATTGTTGTTCATCTGATTGTTCAACTGATCATCGTGCCATTGGACTGCAGCATCTGACATTTTCGGCTTGACTGGAGTGTCCGTTGCGATATTCTTGTCGCTCATGACACGAACTGGCTCAGGTTCTGTTGATGTGTAGCTGTCATTCATGATACGAACTGGTTCGGGCTCGGTTGACGTGTGGCTGTCACTCATGATGCGAACTGGCTCTGGTTCGGTCGATGTGTGACTGTCGCTCATAGCGCGAATGGGTTCGGGCTCAGTCGATGTATGTCTATCACTCATCGATCGTCTTGGCTCGGGTTCAGTCAGAGTGTGGTTGTCGCTCGTCGATGGTTGAGCATCTGAGCCTGCCGCGGAGTCCTTTCCAGTGACCAAATGTGCTGCTTCTGTCAGAGCAGCGCCTGCCAATCCAGCTCCAATCAAGGGGACGGCGGTTTGAGAGGCAGCTGGCTCTGGTTGCCATGGCTCTGTCATCATTGCAGAATCCACCATTGGCAGTCTTGGAACAGTTGGCATCGAGGGCAGTAGAACAGGAGTTTCGCCCAGAATCGGCTTTGCAGTTCCAGGTCTCGATGTGGGCGTTACTGACTGAGACATGAAGTTGATGCGGCTTGGAGTGCCTTGCAAGGAGTCATCCTCGTCGCTCATATCTCCAAGTTCAGCAAACAAGCTCTGGCCAGCAGCTTGAGGTGTTCCATTCTGGCTGCTATTGGCAAAGCTGGCAGGGCTGCTCTGGAAATTAGGCTCTTCGCTCACAGCTCTTGAGCGTCGATTGAGGCCACGACTGACACGGAGGCGCAAACGTTGAGGTTGTTGCGAAGTTGGTGTCTTGACCTCTTCATAACTATACTCATCTCCAGACGTCGACGCAGTGCTCTGGAATGAATGCCGATTTCCTGCCTTGGTCAAACCAAGAGGCGTTGGCTTTTGTCGTGCAGTGCCGGCGGGTCCTTCGGTCTCTGTGAGCTCGTCGCTGCCACTCATTTCCTCTACTCCAGTCTGGAAATCCTCTGTCTCTGTGCCACGCTCATTCGCAGTCTCAAAGGCATCGGTAGTATCCTGTTCGTTGGCAGTCTCAAAGACATCGCTGGAGTCATTCACCGATCGATCAACGCCACTAGCGCCAACAGCAGCTCGCGCTGCCAATGCAGCAGTTTGGCTTGGACTTCTTTGTCCATCGTCTTCTTCCCAATTTGGATCCTCGATGAAGACCTCGCTTCTGCTGTTTCTCAATCCTCCGAGCTGGCCAGGCTTCAATGGCTTCTTAAACTCTCTGGAATCAACCTTACGACTTCTCTTTCCATTTCCTGACCCAAATTCGGTTCTTCGAGAATCCAACTCATCTCTGGCATCCTGGAGCATACGCTTCAACTCCAATTTTTCGGTCTTCTCCCGATGAATGTTGCCCTTCAGGTTTTGAATCATTCGGTGAGCATGGTGGAGAGAGCTCTTGAGAGTCTCCGATTCGAGCATACTGTGTCTTGGGGTTCCCTTGATAGGAGAGGGTGGCGGCGAATGCTCTGGAGTGACGTTATCAGGTGCCGTCTCGAAATCTTCGTCGCTGAGCCCTCTAGACTGCTGTTGATCCTCGAGTCTACCTCGCTGATGCGCAACAGCTCTTGCAAGTTCCTGGTTTTGGCCCGTCAAATCCTCAACTTTTCTTTGCAGAGCACCACGTTCGTTATCAGCCATATTCATGCTTCGCTTGACACTGCCCAATTCCACTTCATGGTGCTTGAGAGCAGCTACATGGTCCTCGGAAAGTTTTGCATGGCTCAATTTGATCTCATCCAGTTCCTTCTGCGCAGCACTCTTCTCGGCTTGCAGGACACTGAGATTTTGGTTCAATCTCTTCTCCCGGTCTGCCGAATCCTTTGCGGCCGCGAGATATTCGTGGATTTGAGTCTCCAGGTTCCAATTCTCGTCCTTGTATCGATGTTCGCTCTCGTCAAGGCTCCTAAGTCGCTGGTTGAAGCCTTCTGCCTCAATTTCTAGCCTCGACTTCTCCAAAGTGACCGTCTTGAGGGATTCCTCCTTCTCTGCCAATAAGGCTTGCAGATGTCGTACTTGGGATAAAAGCGATGTACTGATTTCGGTTGCGAACTCGATATCATGGACTCGATTTGAGGGCTGGTTTCGCTGCTTCCGATTTGGCACGCTGAGCTTGGATGGGGAGTTCGTAGCTTGACTTTCAAACTTCGAGGGACTGACAGATCGCTGTAATACGTCAGTGAAGATCATTACCTGGTTAATATAACCGTGCTACCTTTGCGTCACCTACGTATGGGGATCCACCAGCCATCTCAGCACTCGATACTCTTGACTTCGGGAGAAAAGCTCTGGCCGACTCCCGGCCCACCTCATTGTACTCTTTTTCCACCTCAACAAGCTTCTGGCGTAATTCTGGGGTGATGTCCCCCTCGCTTTGCTGCTTCTCAACATCCTTCAGACGCTCTGCCAGGTCTTTTCTCTGTTGTACGAGTGTGGTTCCCAGCTTGGAGGCCTCTTGTATACGTCGTTCTGTCTCGGCGAGATGGGCTTCTAGAGCGCGCTTTGCTTGATCAGGAGATGCTGTCGGACCGAGAGCAAACAGCTGATTGTCAAAATGCGAGAATCGATGGTGCCCCGAGCTGGTCGATGCGGAGAATGGGTCTTGTTGATCTGGAGACATCAAGTCTGGTTGAGATGCCAGGGACGGCTGGTCTGCTGCTAAAGACGCCATGGTGGTGGCCAGCAATCAGAGAGCTACCACGAAGGTGGCTCCTAACGTGGGATTGTTGCTCCAGGCGTTGAGGAGGTACACAACACGCTCTGGTCCTGCTCTCCACAGCTCCTCTTTCACACCACCTTCCAATATTTGGGTTCGTTCGAGACAAGCAGTCCGTCGTGCGGTCGTAGAGAGGAAATAAATTGTAATTCGAAATTCGGTCCCTGTGCAACTCCGTGCTGGGCACAAGGAGTTCTTGGTTTCACTGGAATGTTGGTTGTGTTGTGGTGAGGTTCCCGATGTGGTCGTGTTGATTGGACTAAGGGGCGCGTTCCTGAATTCTGACTGATGGTTCCCCACTGAGACAGGTGGGCAACTATTATCGTCAATGTGACCGACCAATGGATTTGTGTATGCGACAGCGACCCAGGCTGGGGTCTTGAGGGAGGAAAAGAAGGTCGAAAGTAAACAAAGACCGAGGTTTGAACGGGTTACGAGTCTTGAGAGTGAGTGTGAGGAGAACGTTGAGCGATCTGGTGCTGTCGATCACGATAAAAACAGCAAGTGCGGGCTGCTGAGCTGGGGATGCCGATGCAGCAATGTGAGTGGACGGGCAAGCTGTCTTGTTGTTTTCTCCTCACCCAGCTATTTTGATACGATTGGCCGTCGGCGTCCCAAAACAACAACACAGAATGGATCCCGATCAGTCAGACTGGGGCTTGCATTGACGACGTAATTTGGAGGAATAAACTTCGTCAACAATTCCGAGGTTCATCCTAGAAAAGGTCTGTTTGTTGTTCTAGAATACGCGTTTGGTGGTTCCCGCCCGGTTCTTTGACCTTGGGTCCTGGATTACAAGGCATGACAGGAATTTCAAAGCTTGGATTAGTCAGCCAATCTTCAAGTGTTCCTCGGCCAGTTAATCTAGCGAAGAATCTGAAGAAGTTGCTAGATATGAAGAGGGGGAGGGCTATGAGGAGGAGATAGGAGGCTATTGAAGCTGGAGAAGAAGTTAGTGAGGAAGAGGAAGAATAGGTAGATATATCAAAATCGATTCAACGCAATACTGCCCCGTTCAGCGTTCACGTCAATTGATTGGACAGACAGGCACATCAGATGAAAATGCATCATACAGACACCAACGAAGTTGGCTTTAACTCGCTGGTTTTGGCGGAACAGACGGCATGGCAAGTCAGGATATCAGAAGCGGTTGTTCGAACTAGCGAGTCCATAATTGCAGGGATTTGAAGAAAGCAGTATCACCATGATCACGGAGCAGCTTGGCACAGCAAAGGAGTACCACCACATCTCCAGGTAAAAGAAAACCATCAGAGGCGAGTAACCAGTAATATCCGCCTCAGTAGACATCTCACACACGGACTGAAATGATCTGAATCAGCCAAAAGACAACTTTCTAAGATCACGAACCTCTAAATGATACACCACCAAAGGAGGTTCGTCTCCTTCCGACCTCTTTTTCGCAAAGATGAGGTTTAAACAACGCTAGTGCCAGCTACTTACCGTCACGTCACAAGCTTAAGTGTGTTTTCCGGGCAACTCGTTTTGGTACTCATCTTCATTCAGAGAAGACACAGAAAAATCCCGATATCGTTGCTATCGCGAAGATTAGTTCATATCTTCCTAATTTCCAGGGTATCTTCCTTTCAAGTTCAAGGCTCAAGGCAGGGGAAATGGAGGTAGGTAAAGACAACTGCTTTTGAATTCGAGCTTGCCTTTCAAATTCCAGTACTTTCCATCTCACTTTATCCAGATTATCAACATCTCCATATCTTAAACCCCTCAATGCTGATTTGAAAATTCGGGCTACATAGAATACTAAACCATATAAGCTGCCTGATCAGACCCTATAACAAGGTCACAACACCTCGCCAGACCCGCAACTAGCTTCGCAATACCAATCAATAAACAAACCTCGAACCCAGAATCTTTCCCCACTACCCACTACCCCAAAGTCGGCACCGTCAAAACAGCACCCGTCCTCGTCTCCCAACTGAGAGAAGGCGTCATAGGACAAGGTAGGTATTTGGTCTATTCATCACAAACACCACATTAGCAATCCAGCTCATCTCCCCACCTGTTTACATCCCTTCCCGCCCTCCTCTCCCTCAACCCCCCCCCAAAAAAAAGAAAAAATAGGTAAACTCACTGCCCAATCAGTCCAACACCCCCCATCACAACTCCTCACACACCTCGTCACCATCTCCACCCTCTCACACCCACAACTCAGCGTCACAGCGCTCTGTCTCGCGCACCGACTATACGTAACCGGACACCCTGCCGTCCAACACGCCGGGCCTTCGGAGGCTGTTATTGTCGCGCAGGTTGGGGGTTGAGTTTTCGTCGTGCTTGTTTTCGTACTTATACTCATACTTGTACTTGTGCTTGTGCTTGATGTTGTTTGGGTAGGACTCTTGGTTGGAGGAGGCAGAGGTATATAAGTCTCCACAACACCAGAGCTCGACATCGATATACTCAAGCATCCCTTCTCAGGCTCTTTAACAACCCACTGCGTCCCACAAGCGCTATCACACCCTCCCCCCTTTCTACAAGGCGTATACACACTCTCCGTCGCGATACTCGTGGGACAGCCGCATGGGATACTGATTTCAGAGAGGTAGATGCAGTCTGGTGCTGGGCAGAAAGATGGTGATGGGGTGGGCTGGGGACAGGAGGAGGTTGTGGTTTTGGTTATTGTTGGGCAGGTTAGGGAGGAGGAGGGGTGGACGTTGTTGGGGGAGGCGAGGAGGAGGTGGAGGATGCTGTGGTGAGGTGAGTGTTAGTTTGGGGTATGTGATTAGGAACAGGGGATGTATATTGGGGAGAGAGGAGGGGATATGTGTGTATACCTGAGAATAAACCCAATCCTAGTGAACAGTGAAAAAGGCGCCATGATGAACCGAGTAAGATAGATCCTCAAATCCAGTCAACTCAAATAAAATTCCCAGAACAAATCCTCAACTCACAACACCTAACCCCTCTCAAAACACAAGCAGAAACAAAGCACCTTATACCCCTCCCCCCCCGCCCCCTCCCCTCCAGTCCTCAGATCCTCAGCCCCTCAAAAACAAGCCCTAACCGAGATCCAAGCCATGTCAAGTCAAGTCAAGCTATAAAAAGAACCCTCATCTACCAACCACAGCGAATCGGTCCGGCATCTTAATCCCTGTGACATGGTCCAAAAATAATATAAGTAAAGGATGAGATCTATACGAGCTTTTGTATCCCCATTATTAGCTAGATACATCCCATCCTCTCTAAATCATCATCCAAGCAAGAGAGGGGTTATCGTGGTACATACCACAAACTCGCTTAACGTCTCGTATTGAACTTATTTATCCAGCTAACCCAGCCGAAGAGAAGTTCAGCCGGCACAGCGACTGACTACTGCAGGGCACAGAAATCATATGCATACTGTATACCCGTCTATTACCCTACCAGGCACAGGTCGAGATCGAGATCAGATCAGATGATAGAGGGGTAAGCCGGCCGTAGAGCTCGAGTTTTTGTGCTGCGAAGTTACGAAGGAGCTAGCTATTATGAGGGATAGAATTTGTCACTCCACGTTGCATTGTTCATGCAATTTACAGTACCACGAATCCATGATCAAAAAGAGCAGATCGATCAGAATCTCGTGTTGTGTTTCTTTGCTTTACTTACCTACCTACCCAACTAACTAAATACATGGGATGTTATATGATGAGCTTCGAATTCATGCTAGATCAGAACTGAGAACGCAACGCCTACTATGTACACCAGACCAGATCATGCATATCGAAAGGATAAACTACTTCCAAACCATTGAAACCATAGTCGCCCCAAATGCCCCGAGCCAGAAAGTTGCCTCCATATCCAACCGGCTCACAACTTGCTCTTAGGATCCAAATCAGGTCCAGAACCCTGCATATGCGACGCAGGAGCTTTCTGAACAGAACCGCTCTCACAGCAAGACTCAGAGGGAGCAAGAACAGAAGCTTTATTTTTAGACCCAGGCACATCGATAGCAGGATTTGCTGAGAAGAAATCTGCTGGTCGGAGATGAAGTTGGTGGATCTCGACGGGCCTGATGGAAGTTAGCAGATATCAATCAGTTTATCGAGTGGATACTTACATGACAGGCCAGTCCTCGACTCTTGGGTTGTGCTGGGGGAACATTAGTTGTTATCCAGGAATCTTGGGAGGAGACATACTGTCAATCCGAAAACGTTCCAAACGACCACATCATCATTCTCGGTATTTTCGTTTCTTGCAACTGCATCGGAAACACCATCAGTTTCCTTTTGACTCTGGTTCGTAAACTCTCCACCAGCCCATAATTCACCGTCCTTGTATTTTGTTACCCAGACGTGGTGGGTTGCGAACTGGGCTCTCTTGGCCATGATGCTGTCTGGGTGTGCGAGTAATAATTGAGAGGCAGATGGAATGAACTTGTATGCTACAGGCTTTCCAGAGACTGGGTTTAACTTGGACGGGTTTGTCATTTTTACCGTTAGGTTTGTCCATGGTGAGGCATCGAGGTATTGTGAGCTTTTGATGGGTGTTTGTCTGACCTAGGAGGAGTTAGTAAATGCTCTTTTACGGATCTCACCACCAACTCACCTCGTATCCACTACCGTATGGATTAATTTCTTTCGACATTGGCATTGGAAGACTCTCTTCTGCCACAACTGTATTGTTGAGTCCATCAATCGCAGGGTCGATACGAATACAAAAGAGATGTTGATGGTTCTGAGCCAGTGCTCCTGCGGATACCACATTCCCCCAAGGACTGGTCTTTCCTGGATCAATGTTTACCACACTGACGATTCCAGTTGCTCTTGTCTCGACTGTAATTCCACCAGCCTGGTCGAGCTTGTATGCAAAGATATACTCGTAATTAGCCAGGGTAATGATAAACTGGACCACCAGCTCTCGAAGGCGAGTAACAACAGCTCTGCTGGTTCTGAAATTGGTGTGCTTCCATCCGATTCCATTATCTTGTTCGTGGAGACATATTACATTCTTGCTCAGGCTTGCCTTTCCATCGGGTTCTGTCAGAACGGCATCAAAGTATTTGATGGTTCCAAGACAATCGCAGCCAAGAGCCAGGTTGTTTGCCGCACGGCCAGCACCAGCGTCACCAAAATCGAAAGCTTGCTTTCTTTGGAAAGGAGGTCTTGGATCTCCATATGGGACAGTCATCTCCGAAAGACTCAGTCTGTACAGAACACTGCGACCATCATATCGGACGTCGTGGAGTGTTGCACCTTCTCGAGGATTGAAACCAACCCTGAATCTCCACTTCTGCCATTCGATCAAGTTTCCATCAACCTTGAAAGATGGACCTTCGGGTTGAGTAACATTCAATGGCTTGACATCGGTGCGAAGAGGTTGTGAAAGGAGTTCAGGTACGTATTCGGCAGGTGAACAGTGTGAGAGGACGTCTCTCTTGTGCGTTCCATAAGTCAAGCCATCTTCTTTGCCACCTGTGGCTAGTCGGTCCACTCGTACGATCTCTTTGCTGTACGTATCCATGATTGGGATAATGGGTAATGGATAACCATAGTGGTTCGAATCTTCGTTTCCATTGCGTGTGTCTCTGGCAAAGCACAGACCCTGTGTATAACGAGGCGCAATTTCTGAAGGGTCTGGTCCACCATATGGCCACTGTGGAGTGTTAGCTTTGAATTCCGATAGACCAATCATCAGAGCATACTGGATCAATGGCAACTACAAATCCTTCTGGAAGATCGAATTCAGCTACAGCTTTCTTGAAAACTGGCGATTCAACACATGCTTCACTGAATTCTCGGAACTCATGACTATGATCGTCAGCATCTGGTCATGAGATAAGAGAAAGTGAAGTGAGAAATTAGGCCAATTGTGAGTGGTGACACTGAATACGAATTCAAACAAAGAATGACCGGTTCACAGGCTGCTCAACTTACGTAGTCAAAGCGGGTTGGTGCATCTTCTCAACAACCCGCTGATGAGTTTCCTTCCCGGAAACAACATCCACACACGACTCCATGTACTCGTGCTTGCGATCCTCTCTGATCACATCATACTGGATCTTTGCCACGCGTGCCGGCCTTGGGGTGTGTGACGTTACTCTGCCAGCATTCTCCAGCTCCAGAAAGCGGGACAGTTCGTGCTTCGGAGGTTCTTCGAGAAAGATAGATCTGAAGTTAATCGCCACTTGAGAACCTCGCGCATTGAGGATCACTTCACGGGCATAATCGGATTCCTCAATGGAAAGCTGGTCAAGGGGATGAGGAACTGCTCTGGACGCCTCAGGTCGGAGCTGGCCCGTCGTCGATTGCTGTATAGACATGATAACGTGGTTGAGGATATGTCAAACGATATTCGTGGTCTCGATCAAGGAGAAGGAAGATGAGATGAAATGAGATGGGATGAGATCAAGAGGCGAAAGAGGGAGGGAGTAGAAAAGAAGAGAAAGACGGAGTGATTGGAGATGATACTTATATCTGGAACTTAGTCAACACACACAGAGCTGTTACGCCGCCCAGTCTGGTGTTTGCATGCATCCCACTTCCACGGCAGTGATAAGTCGGTCGTCAGGGATCTAGCAACTGGTCTAAGACCCGATGTAGCAGGTCCAGCCAGCGGCGCAAGCGAAGCGAGCATAGCCAGCGGGAGAGGGAAGCTTGATGGAGCTCCAGACCTTTCGTGGCAGGGCCGGAAGTAGGACATTGGAGTGGGAGGGAAGAAGACTTCCTTTTGCACGATAAGATAAGTATCATATTATATCGTAAGTATCGTGTGGTATTATAGGGCTGTTCTTAGAAGCAGTGAGGAATGTATGGCATGCTTCTCTTCAGGGAAATGTGCCTGAAATGGCGGCGCGCTCCTGTACATGGGGATGTGCCGTGGTTCTGCCGCTTATCTATCTTATTGTGCATGATTATCACCCAAAGCCTGCGAGCTGGGTTGCAGTAAGTAGACTGGATGATTTACATATTGGCAAGAAGAGACAAGATGGTTTTGTAATAGAACGGAAAAATCCATTGCGATACTTTTTGAGGAGCAAGGGAAGGATTTTCGTCTTTCGCTACAGTGGGCTGTGGGGTAAGTCTGGCTGGTGCAGTAGTCAAAGAGATGACGTGAACTCGTGGAGGTCATCTAACTCAAGTCTTCAGTCGACCATCAAAATTGACCAAAGTAAATTTAATGTCCTTTCCTCCCAACCTTAATACCATCGCTTAGGATCCCCATCTAGCTAATAGACTAGACGCCAAAATTACAAAAGATTACCCCTCCATTCAAAGGACTGATCACGTGTGAGGGGTTGGAAACAGTGGAGAGGATGCAAGTGGAGCTCTAGTTGCCACGAAAATATGAGGGAATGGACCGAATTGTCTAAAGCCCGCCTCAGCATAAGCAAATCCACATGTACGAAGTCTAAGTATGTGGGTACTTTGTATTTGCTGGCTCTTGGTTGTTCTCGACGTGTTCTGTCACATAAGCCAGCTGCTGGGACTTTCTCTACGGAAGTACGTGTAAGAAGAGTATTAGCTTGGTGACTTGGTCAATTCTCGAGAATCAACCCAGGCAAGAATCGAGGCTTAGGAATCAATCATTGTCTGCTTACCATTAAGGTTTTCATAAAGCTTGATGACATTATTCGTGGCATATCTTTATCTTTATCTTTATCGTTGTGTATCAGAACCGAATGGAAGGGTCGTCCCTCAAAAAGAAAGCCTTGGGTTGGGTGTCTGGAGAGCCAATGACATTGTCATCCCTTCCTGTTGGATCCCGTCTTTAAGACAGGGCAAGGGAGGCTGGCTGGTCTGGCCTGGCTTCAATTGATTCATTCACTCACTCACTCACTCACTCACTCATCCACCTACCTACCCACTTGCTTGTCGATGCACCTGCAGCATTTTTCTATTCTATGCATTTACTGTCCTACGTGACTTTACCTCACAATACTCCCTCGTTCCACGGTCCTGCAAGCTCTCTATCCCTTCACTACCGACCTGCCTTACTACCTACTCGCCTTGCCTTGCCTTGGTCGCACCTTGTGCTTCATGATTTCAGCCCACCACCGCTAGACTAGACTTCCCTTTACTTCCCACCCACACAACCTCTGACCGCCCTTGCCTGACCCGCAGCAGAAAACGTCCGTCCTGTCCTGCCTCGTCCACAAAATTTATCACCAACACCTTCGCTCCGCTCAGCTCAGCGTTTGGTCTTATACTCGTTCCACCCACCCCCCGAACCCGAAGGCGCATCTGTAGCCCAAAGATGGATGTCGCTGTATTGAGAGGTCGCATCGTCGCGACGCTCAGCCCTGAAGCCGACCTTCGACGTCGCGCAGAACTCGACTTGAAAGCCGTAAGCATATCTCAGGGCGGCGGCCTAGCAGGACAGGATATCGAGGCTAATACTGATAATTTACTCGCAGGCTGAGGAACATGCTGGATTTACAGATGCTCTCTTGGAGATCCTCCAAGCTGAGCAGGAAGCTTCCGTGCGAATGTCGAGTACGCAAACCCACAAACTCCCTCCCACACACGCATCCCCTACCCCGCTGCTCCCACATGCTAACGCACGACTGCAGCGGTTGTTTACCTGAAGAACCGAGTCACAAGAGGCTGGTCGCCGAGCGAGGAATCCGCGCAGAACAAGGCTATTGCCGATGATGAGAAGCAAAGGTTTCGAGACCGTCTCCTGCCAGTCCTGGCATCCTCCCCACCTCAGATTCGACAGCAACTCGTCCCAGTCCTCCAAAAGATCCTACACTATGACTTCCCCGAGAAATGGCCCTCATTTATAGACATCACCGTGCAACTGCTCAATACAAATGAAGCCACCACGATTTTCGCCGGCCTCCAGTGCCTTCTTGCCATTTGTCGCGTTTACCGCTTCAAATCTGGTGAAAACCGAGCCGACTTCGACAAGGTTATTGAGTTGACCTTCCCAAGACTGTTGACTATTGGAAAGGGTTTGGCGAACGAGACAAGTGAGGAGGCAGGGGAGATGCTTCATGTTGTCTTGAAGGCATACAAACATGCGACCTTTGTAGGTTTGGGGAGTCCCAGTGACAAAAGAGCAGAAGTGCTGACAAAATTAGTTCGAGCTGGCTGCTTCCTTGAGAGAACAATCTGTGGTTATTGGATGGTTGGAGGTTTTCCTCGGAACTGTAGCAAAAGCTGCTCCACCCTCTGCTCTGCCAGAAGATATAACTGAGCGCGAGGCAAACCACTGGTGGAAGGCTAAGAAATGGGCATACTTCAATCTCAACCGTCTCTTTGTTCGGTATGTATCTTGAACGCAAAATTCAAGGATGAATACTGACGCCCTGCAGCTACGGAAATCCTTCCTCGTTACAGAAAGGCAACGGAGACGATTACACCGAATTCGCCAAGAACTTCATAGCCAACTTCGCTCCCGAAATCCTCAAGGGATACCTCCTGCAAATCGAACAGTGGGTGGCCAAAACCACATGGCTCAGCAGACCGTGTTTATCATACACACTCGTTTTCCTCGATGAGTGTATCCGACCAAAGCAAATGTGGACCCATCTCAAACCGCATCTCGATACCCTCGTCACCCACTTCCTCTTCCCTGTTATGTGCCTCACCGAAGACGATGTTGAGAAGTTCGAGACGGACCCAGAAGAATATCTCCACCACAAGCTCAACTTCTATGAAGAGGTCTCCGCGCCAGACATCGCTGCTACAAACTTCTTGGTTACTCTCACCAAGGTCCGAAGAAAGCATACGTTTACTATCTTGGCTTTTGTGAACACAATTGTCAGTGCATATGAGGAGGCTCCGGATGCCAGCAAGGATCACATTGCAAAGGAAGGTGCTCTACGCATGATTGGGACCCTTTCAAGCGTCATCTTGGGGAAGAAGAGTCCGATTGCCGAGCAGGTGGAGTATTTCCTTGTTCGTTTTGTTTTCCCGGATTTCCGAAGCTCCCAAGGATTTCTGCGTGCAAGAGCTTGTGATACCGTTGAGAAGTTTGAGCAACTTGATTTCAAGGATACCAACAATCTGCTCATCATTTACCGTAATATTCTAGAATGCATGGCAGACGCAGAACTTCCGGTCCGTGTAGAGGCTGCTCTTGCGCTTCAGCCTCTCATCAGACACGACATCATCCGCACAAATATGCAACAAAACATCCCACAAATCATGCAACAGCTTCTCAAGCTTGCAAACGAGGTCGACGTCGATGCTTTGTCGAATGTTATGGAGGACTTTGTTGAGGTTTTTGCTACCGAATTAACTCCATTTGCTGTTGCATTGAGTGAGCAATTGCGAGACACATACCTGCGAATTGTCAGAGAACTCCTGGAGAAGAACGACAAGCGGGATGATGATGAGGGCTACGGAGATTACTTGGACGACAAGAGCATCACCGCATTGGGCGTCTTGCAAACAATTGGTACTTTGATCCTGACTCTGGAGAGCACACCAGACGTTCTGCTTCACATGGAGTCAATTTTGATGCCAGTGATCAAGGTGACTTTAGAAAACAAGCTTTACGGTAAGTTGCCAGCACTCTCCTTGGGGTGAAAATACTAAAACTGAAGAAGATCTGTACAACGAGGTCTTTGAGATTATCGATAGCTGCACATTTGCTGCCAAGTCAATTTCTCCTACGATGTGGCAAGCATTCGAGCTCATTCATGCAACCTTTAAGGCCGGTGCCGAGCTGTACCTTGAGGATATGCTCCCAGCACTAGACAACTTCGTCCAGTATGGCGCTGCACACCTCGTACAGACTCCTGCGTACCTCGATGCAATGTTCGGAATGGTACAGGACATGTTTGCGGATGAGAAAGTTGGTGGAGTTGACCGGATATGTGCTTGCAAGCTTGCTGAAGGCATCATGTTGAGTCTTCGTGGCCATGCCGATCAATACGTTCAGCATTTCGTAAGTTACCCTAATGCTGCCAGGTATTATTATGTGCTGACAAACTCTAGATCGGTATTGCGATGCGCACTTTGACAAATTCTGAGGTCAAGGTCAAATCATACAAAATCCATCTAATGGAGATGGTCATCAATGCCATTTACTACAACCCAGTACGTACCTCTACTTTAGCCACCATGAATCTTCATTCTAACATGTTGTCCCTAGGTTCTGGCAATCCATATTTTGGAGTCTAACGGATGGACGAACAAGTTCTTCAGCTTGTGGTTTTCAAACATCGACAGCTTCACCAGAGTTCATGACAAGAAGCTATCAATTGCCGCTATTGTCGCATTGCTCACACTCAATGCCGATCAAGTGCCCACAAGTGTTCAACAAGGATGGCCACGATTACTTCAGGTATGTATCAGCGGATTTGCGGATAGTTCCTGCAAGCTAATATTATCAGGGTATCGTTCGACTGTTCCAGACTCTCCCAGCAGCTACCAAGAGTAAGTTTCAGTTTATCCTTGATATAGACTTTCGCTAACGATTTGAAGACCGTGAGGAGGCCCTCAAGGATGACTACCCAGTAGATGGTGATGCCTATGATGATGACGAAGACGATGAGTGGGCCGGTGATGATACTGCTTGGAATGATGAAGGCGAGCCAGAAGATGAAGCCGATGGAAAGGATGAGAGTACCGCTTATCTTGAATTCTTGAACGAAGAGGTACGTTATCATCATATGTTCCTTTGACAGTTACTGACACGCAATAGGCACAAAAATTCCAGAACCTTGAGGATAATGACTCAGACGATGAGTTAGGAGAAGAGAGTCTTCTAGAGACCCCTCTAGACAAGGTTGAGCCATACCAACTCTTCCGAGACGCCCTCATGAGTACGTTCCACCTCCCTACCCTCAAATCCACCCACTAACTCGTCTAGAACTCCAACACGAACAACCCCAACTCTACGAATCCCTCACAACATCTCTCAACCCCGGCGAACAAACCATAGTCCAAGGCGTCGTAAACCAAGCCGAGATCAACGCCGCAGCAGCCGCCGCAGCTGCCACACAAGCTGCCCAAATTCCCGTTACGAACGGAGGACCTTGAGCTAGTATCTAGCGAATGGAATAATGAACCGGACCGGGGGTTTTCCAAATGGGTCGGGTTTTGAAGTAAGCGTGCGTTGTTGCATGGCCGGCGTTTTTATGTGGTGGGCAGGGCACTCATCAGCGTCGTCTGTGTGGTATTTTGTGGATATCTTCCTCATTTTCTCATTTCCTTCTGGAGGGGCATCTTTTTTTTTTCTGGATCGATCGAGCCAAGTTTGCAGGTAAAGAATGAGAGAATGAGGGCGCCAACGAAAGTATGGACGTATGAGATCTGGAAATCAGGCAGGCGGATGTGGTTAAGGACGAGAACAAAATTTTCGAGATGATACGAAGATGGGCTTTGGACGACCAGGCAAGCAGAAAGAAAGAAAGAAGTGAAATGAAAGAAAGGTAAGTAGATAAGGGTACTTTGATGTTGAGTAGATGATACATATCAAATGAATTCCGTAGTCTTCCCCAACGTCCTTTTTTTCTTCTTCCTTTATGGCATCTTGCTTGCATTTGCCATTTCAGTAGATGGCTGTTTTTGAGGAGTTGGTTTCTTGGTAAGTAGCGCCACTTCTCCTCTCTTCTCTCTCTCCCTCGACTTCTGTGGAATATGATTCGATACAGAACATTCGAGCTTCAAAAGCCAGCTCTCCTATCAACCCCTCTCCTACCCCGCCCTTACCACACCTTTTCACACCCCTCGCACTCACCTGCAGCAACCTCCCCTCCTCCACCACCCTAACAAGCTGAGCCTATCTCCGACACCCAGCAGCACGATACCTTAGTCCCTCACTCGCACTCACACTCACACTCAGTCAATCACCAAACCTACACCTACCTATCTAGATACACCACACGGCCCATCCGCACACTCAGTAAATCCCTAAACTTACACCAACCCTACCTAGGTACACCACGCTCTCCATCCGCACTTACGGAGTAATAGAGTATGTAATCATAAACTCATTCTCTCCTATCGTCACCCTATTGGCGCCTCCAGACTAAGATTGGTGGGACTGATATATCACGACTTCCTGATTGGGTTTTGTATGGGGTGTGGTGTTGTGTTTTTGTGGTGTGTTAGGGGCTTGGGGTGCTTGTGGGGGCTTGGAAACAAGGCCTTAATAAACTAGTTTTTGGACATCCACTGGAACTAGGTAGATACCTAACCTAACTGCATGAGATGGGATGGATGGTTGGGGCTTGGACTTGGGTTCGATGGCTTAGGTTGGGTGGATAAGTTGGTGGTGGGTGGTATATATATAAAGATCTCGCCCATATATATATCTAATTTAAATTCGAAGTATTTGAACTCGGCTCTTTCCTTACGATTTTGGGATTTTCCATCTTTGGTTGGAGTTGAAATTTAAAACTCAAATATCAAAATCGGCATATTCTATTCACGGATCGATCCTCTTAATTTTACGAATAGGACTGGACTAAGAAGAAGAATTTGGGCAGAGAGAAAGAAAAACAGAGGGGAATATGGCAGCACCGGCAGCACCACCACCAGCAAAAGAAGGAGCAGGGGTGGAAACAGGAGGAGGAAAGAAAGGAGGAGGAAAGAAAGGAGGAGGAGAGGGAGATGCAGGAGAAATCATCACAGGCCTCTGCAATTGTGGGAAAGTGGGCGTTTCGTTCCCGAAAGTAGCCTTCCCGCCGTATAGTGTTCTGTGTCATTGTTTGAGCTGTCGGGCTTCGAGTGGTGGAATGTACGTTTGTTCCTTTTCTTTTTCCTTTTATTTTTCCTTTTCCTTTCCTTATGCTTCTTCTTTGCCTTTTATCTATTTGCTTTACTTTGCTCTAGTTTCTAGGAATATTTGTTACGGAACGGAACTAGAGAATTTCCCTTTTCTGCTTGTAGCTTGATTAGTTAAAGCTAGATCTTAGAGCTTGGTTATGGTAGGTAGGGGTTGGTTGGTGTGGGACGTTTGAGAGAGGATTGTCTTGATTATAAAGATGTGTTTGGCTGGGTCGAGCAAGGCTGTGTCGAGTTGAGTTGAGTTGAGCTAATGTGTCTTGTTTCTACTTGAGCAGGTATTCATCTTTCGTCGTGATGCCAACGAAAGATGTCACAATTATTGGAGAGCCGAAGTTGTATAAGGATTATGAGACCACCAGTGGGGGGTTGTTGAATAGGTGGTTTTGTGGGGACTGTGGCTCGTGAGTTGCCCTGTCACTTCTTTCTTCTATCTGCGTACGCTATTACCTCTGCTCCTCTGTTTCCTTCTTCCTTTCTAGGAGTCGGAGGTTGGAGAGGACAGGTTTTTGTTTACGGTTATAAGATTGGATTCTGGATTCTGACTTTGGTCTTGTTCTTAATCTTGATCTTGATGTTGATTTGGATTTTAAAGCCGGTTTCCGAATATCTGAACATGAATTAAAATACTGACAAACACACACAGAGCCGTCTACTCAGTAGTCGAGAAAGAACCCGAAGTAGCATACGTTAAAGGAGGGCTATTCGCTAAAGGTGTTGGATTGCCAAAGCCTGCTGTAGAAACGTTCTGGAGGAGGGCTGAGAAATGGGAAGTTCCTGTTGAGGGGGCGCAGGTTGTTGATTAAGTGCAGTTGAGAGAGTGGGAAGAAGGGGGGAAAATAGTTTTGGGAAGTGGAGGCAAATGATTGTGGGCAGAAATTTGAAAGTGCGTATTGGATGGGTGTTTTTCAATAGCAAGCAAGATCTATTAAAGTGCGTTGTTGATTAAAAGCAGCGAGAGTGGCTTGAGTTTGAATTTGAAAAGGGAACTTTTTGGACCTCTTGAAAGAGAGTCGTGAGAGTATGTTATCAGCTTTCCTATGCCACATCAGTATGTTGCAGTAGTAAACAGAATGTCTCATATGGTCCCGCTTCGAGCTCGGCCATTCGCATACAAGTATGACGATATAGGGCTAAACATATTTGGACATGTTTTCGTTAGGTCCGAAAACAGCAAGCTGATTATACATTAAATTCCTCTTCAACTCACATACTCAACTTTAAGTGCATCGAGTGGAAGTCTTCTTTCTAGTCGACTTCTCTCAAGTATCGTCATCCCCTCCAGTGGATCTAGTCCCCAGGGTAAGTAGATCTTTTGCTTGCTGCATTTTCGGTCAGCAGCTGGTCACTCAGCCGTTCTACCGTAGTTATCCTGTAAATATAGAAGAGCACGGAGGAGCGGAGACGGCGAAGGTAGAGGTAGAGGAGGGTGGCTATTTAAAGTCACAGTTAGAGTGAGTAGAGCAGTAAGTCGATGGAGGCGATCGTGTTAGCGATGTTGTGGCGATGGAGATAGAGAAGCCTTCATGGGTGGGTAATTTAATGAAATCGTATCTCTAGACTTCATTTGATTGCAATGTCCTTTCAAATTCTTAGCTTATTCTAGAGCCTAGAGGTTAAATTTGAAGCTTAAGAAATGAGAATTGAGAGGACTAATCTTGAGTAGTTGCACGTCCTCGTACTGTGCAGTAAAGTAACCGTTGTCCTATGGGTGGGGGATTGGGAACCACATATTTTGAGACACGGAAGAAAGGGAAGAGAAGCTGTAACATTGCTTCATGACAGCTAGGGGGGGAAACGATAATTAACAAGCCTACCTTTGTTTGCTTTAGACTAAAGTCTAAAAGAAGGTTAATCTGACAGCTTCACTAGTTTGTTGATCACGAAAACCGCTAAGTGACAAGCCGGTTTCAATATCAAGAACGGGAACGGGCTAGGGCAGGCTGCATGGATATTCTCCGATGCAGTCTGATAAGGCGCTGCGGCTCGGTAACTAAGAGCCTCACTTTATGATCTCACTGTGCATTGCATGGTATGGTTTCGAGGCACAAAAAAAGAGTGTGATGCAGTGATGTGGTTCCTGATCAGTCTAGCTATTGAATGTACAATCCAGGTAGGTAATTTCCCAAGCAGAAGCCGAAGCCCGAAGCCGCCCAGTAAGTAACTAACGGAGAACCAGTCCAGTGAACACCACGAGTCGGCCTTTCCCAGCGCCAGACCATTTATGCAATTCTTTATGAGGGGAGTGCGATGTGAATGAAAAAAGGGGGAGGGTACAATGAAGGGTAGTGTTGGTGTTGATGATGGTGGGGAATATGCCGCAACGCGTCAACGCTCGATGCTTGTGCAGGTGATTATCGAAAAAGGAAAAGGGCGGGGTGCTGTCGAAAGCGAACTGATTTTGCGATGCTTGCTCGGTCCATTTCCAGGTCGCGTGAGCTGTAATTGGTGTGCTTGCATGCAAAGTCCAAGCCTGGCATCCAGGGGAAGTGTTGAAAGAAACCGTCTCTAACATCACGGTCATGCCGCAATGCGATTGTCGATTCCTCCTAACAGTGGTGGCTTGCCTGGATCAGGTTGGACTTCAGTTCGACGAGCGGATGGTGGCGCAACAGGAGATGGTGGAGGTGGATCATCCTGGGCATATTCATCATCGTACTCATCCTCGTAGTATTCCTCGCTCTGCGTACCCTGGCTTTGGCTTTGATTCATCGCAGCCGGTTGCTGGTGGTGTGCTTGTCGATCTTGCTGTGCAGCAGAGGGCTTTGGTGCGGCCTTGTTCCCCTTCTTTCCCTTCCGTCCCTTCATCTTCGCCTTCTCCAACAATCTTCGTCTCTCCGCCTCCTGCTTCCTCACACGCCTATCCTTGATTTCGTACTGCTTTATCAAAGCCTCGGGAGGTGTGCCAAAGATACGCTCATATTCGCAGAACTCGCAGATCCAGATGTCTTGTGGGGCAGGAGGGTGGTGGAAATTCCGGAACTCCTGTTGCTGACGACGTTGACGTGCTGCAATCAGGTACTCCTTGCCCGTTCGACGACGGTTCTTCTTCTTGGGTTCTTGGGCCGGTGCTTGCTTTTGGGCATTGGGCGCGTGTTGTGAAGCTGCCAGACCTTGCCTGGCCTGCGAGATTGGGTTGGGTGCATGGCTAGCTGGCATATTGGGGCTTGTTTGGGTTCCATGGGTGCTCATTCGAGCGGCTGCTGGCGCTGGGTGCATTGGTGCAGAACTGCTGGAGCCAGGCCACGCTACGGTACCCGGAACTTGGGAATCACAGGTGAAAGTGAACTGGGTGGAGGCTGGGCTTGACTTCTTAGAAGCTTGCTGCTCCAGGAGGCTGACGTTTTCTTGACCACGGGCGGGGGTGATGGGACTCTTTTCGGCGTTTGCATTGGCAATTGATCTAGAGATAATTCCTGGAGATTCAGCTTGCGGCCCGCGTTAGCGAATTGAACTCAGTAGTCATATTCAATTGTGTTGCTGCGCTTACTTGAAGGTGACCATTGAGGTTGTCTTTGTTTGGCCGTCCGTCCGTTGCCCCAATTACTCGAGGTGTCTGATAATGTTCTCAGAGGGCTCCTTCCGTTTCTCACTCGACCGTACCTTCCTCTACCGGGTCCCGAAATGCCTTGGCCACCACCACTACTAGCACCCACGCTCTGGTAAGCTCCAGCTCCAACGTCTTCACCCAGATCTTCCGGACCAACCGCACCAGCAATATCACTTGAAAGATGAACCCCGTTCAAGTTTGAATCTCCTGGCGTGGGAATCTTTCTCTTCTTCTTGTTGTTTGTATTTTCAAAGGAGTCGTAGCCATCCGCTGAAGATGCTGCAGAGCCAGGAGGGTGGGCTTTCGGGTGCTTAGAGTCTGGCTTCTGAACGTATCGGAATGATCTACCAGTGTTGTCTGCTGAATGCCTCGGATAGATCCGACTCCGATACGCAGCCTCATCATCCTCACTATCTAACTCTTCCACATGCCGTCTCGAAATGTAGTTACGCTCAATCTCATCAGCCCTCTCCCGCTCGCTCGGATGCTGCGACTCTACTAATCCATTCGCACCATTTTCCTCCCGGGGATTGTACGGATGGTAGAATAAGGGGGTGCTGGTCTTAGGTGCTGGGGGGTATCTGATCGTTTCGGCAACATCTGGGGAGAGTCTTTCACGCAAACGACGTTTTGGTAGGGGCCGAATAGGTCGATCGGGGTACGGAGAGCTGGCATCTGGAGACATGTCTCGTGGTGATTCGGGGGAGTAACCTAGAAGGGGTGGAAAGCAGCAAATCAGCCAATGCAAAGTACGAGCAATACAAGGTGGCATTATCTGGGTATCTGGAGGCTATATGTGGTTGTTGAAAGAAAGAAAGTGGCGGATAGGGGGACAAGGAGCCCAACGGCGAAATACAGCATACCCATCACAGACGCAGATATGGCAGGTGTTCCTGCCAGCAACTTTGTCCTCTCCGCTCTTGCAAGACTGATCCGTTCCTGGGGATATTCGGTCGGTTTGTAAGGGGCAAATCCAAAGGGAAAATCCAAAGTGACTCTTCTCGAGACTCTCCTATTGCTGCTCAGGCAAATCAGCCAAACTCCCTACTCGCCAGCCCTCTCTTCTAAACAGGTGTATTTGGATGCTCCCATAAAGAGACCCCGTGGAAGGGAGACCAAATTCGTGCACAGGTTCGGAGTGTTGGGTTGGACAGGATGTGCTGTGGAGGATTCGTACCTCTGTCTGATTGCTCAGTGTGAAGGACACCAGGCCAAAGATGAGCAGCCAAAATGCACCGGGTATCACAAGTGGGAAGCCAGAAAAAGGTTCGAAAGGACGCCGTCAATGAATGTAAATCAGGCCCGCAGCAGCAAGCTGGCCAGTGTTGGTAGCAATGGGAGGTTGTTTGGTGTGAATAGGGTCTGTACTCGTTTGGCTCATTGAAGATGGATGAGGTGGATGGTCTTGGGCTTGCGTCGGTCGAGTGTGTGCTAAGTCAGTCTCCACTCGAATATTGCCTTGCCCTGTCCCCCTTGTCCAATCACAGACAGTCTTGGCAATTCGAATTAATAAAGCAGCGACGGCACGTGAACTTGACTTGGTACTGGCTGGCTGGCTGGTCGGTGGCAGAATTGTCCGCGAAGTAAAGCTCCAAATCCCCCTCACTCTCTTTCCAAGTTCTCGCACCCACACCCGTCACTCTTCACGACCCGTATACCGCAGCAGTCATGATCATCCCAACATCTGCAGTCTCTCGTTCTTCGATCGCGGCTTTCCACAAAACTCTTTAAGATACAAGCAGTGGCTTCGAATCTCACTCTCGTTCTGCCCTTCGATCCGCGACTGAAGGAAGCTCTTCACTTGGCTCCTTCAACCCTCAACTCAATCCACCACCCGCCTCCACGCCCTCTTCGACGTGGCAATTGGGCATCACAATACACATCCAGAAGATATATCTACGTCTGCGAGTCGGTCCATTGGCACAATGGATACGGCCAGGCGTTCCTCCAGAGCTGCTCGAGCCAGCCAACCTCTACAATCGACGTCACAACACTCTTCAACTTCTTCGAACTCGTCTGGTCGCGCAGAGAGAGCTACTCGGTCTCATAACAAGGCGGAATCGCCGCGCAAATCAACGCCTTCGGGCTCATTGTCCTCCGAACCTCTGGACGACAACGTCAGGAACGCCGTCGAGGATTCTATCCAGACACGTCGAAAGCGCGGTCGGGGCGAAGAGCAAACCAAGTCTACAAAAGCGCAACCTATCCAACCCGAGGTCACGAACGGTGTGGAAGAAGTGGGAGAGGACGATGAGGCCGTTCGTTGCATTTGTGGCTTCGAAGAATATCCAGGCCCACCTCAAATTGGCGACGAGGACAGCAAGACTGGCATAAAGGAAGGCATAGAGGAACCTATAATTACATCGGCAGATGTCACAGAGGACTTGGCCGGATTCTTTCTACAATGCGACATGTGCAAGGTCTGGCAGCATGGTGGCTGCGTGGGGATTATGAACGAAGATACAAGTCCAGATGAGTACTTCTGTGAAGAGTGTCGAAAGGACCTACACAAAATATTTACTGCCTCTAACGGGTAAGTGACGACCCAGTTGCTCGCGAACTCCCAATTCCTTCGTCATACATCCGACATGTCCATCAGCCCCCGATGCGAGAACGTGGCGCAGATCAACCTCACAAGGCTGGCTCCTTCAGATGCCTTCGATGCCCTCGATGCCCACGATTCACTCTACTTCATACATAAACTTCGAAGAAGTCGCTAATATGATGGAACGCAGGCAACGATATTCGCATTACCTTCCTCTCTACCAAACCTTATCCCGAACAACTTCCCGCGCAGGGTCCTTCTCGAAGGATGGTACACGATCCCCAAGAGGCAGCAAAAGCGGTCGACCATCTTCCAGCCTTCAAAGTAACGCAAAGAGGAGGTCGACCATGAACAGCCGAGATGCTGCGTATGATGAGGCTGCGGAATTACAACGAGCCATCGAGGCTAGTAAAGGAGAGAAGAGTGGTGAAAGTACCGACGGTGGAACAACGAGGCGTGGAAAACGCGGCCGGAGCGACAGCGAAGAGTAAGCAATCTTATTTTAGAGAGAGGGTTCAATATTGACATGTTCAGGAAACCTGAAGGGCCAAAAAGACAACGAACTGCATCAGCCTCCCCTTCTCCTTCACCAATTCGCGAGTTGCAACCATTCGAACCCCAAGCCGACTCTGACGATGGGACTAACGGAAAGCCAAATGGCACAAAGAAAATTAGGGGCGCTGCAGCGCGCAATCACAAAGAGAAGGAATTGAGGGAGGAACGAGAGAAGTCGAGGCAGGAGGCCGCGAACAAGCGCAAAGGCCGTGCCGAGCGTCGAAGGGTCGAAGGTCAGTTTCTTTCGATTCGTCGTTATGTTGTCAATATATGCTGATTGCCATTTTAGACTCAGAGCCTTCAGAGGAGATTCCACTTGCGCGCAGAAATTCTGTGGCTAAGACTACAGAGGTTGCTCCACAACCCCAACCCCTCGATCCACCACCATCATCTCAACCTGCAGCCCCTGATACTCCCCCACCAAATCCACCTCCAATATCTCATAAAAAGGGCGGCAGGCCGCCCAATGCTCGAAAGGGGAAACTAGGAAAGAACCAGTATACGAAGGATCGAGACGTCCCAGAGACGGATGGCCCGTCTCCAAATCGATCGCAATCTCGAGACGTGTCTAGAGTAGAAGAAATTGGACATTCGGCGACAAACAAATCGTCGAATCATGAAGGCAAGGTTGGAAAATCCAAGGGTATCAACAGCAAGATCTCCATGACGGATATGAGAAAGCGAGTTACAGCCATTCTCGCTTTCATCTCCCAGACCGAGTACGAGCTGGGAGATTCGATATCCCCCACTACTGCGGATGCGACAGAGAAAATGATAAGAGGCCTGGCAGATGGCCTACCGATGATTAAAGTCAATGGCGAAAGTGGTAATGGCTCAAAAGATGGTGAGGTCGGGGACGCAGCATCCTCACCACGAGAATTCAAAGACCTCTCTTGTAAGGAGATGATTGTGGAGTTGACGAAGCAGCTGTTAAAGTGGCAGGATGATTTTGCATGATGATTTAAGGTGTTAATATGAAAGTTCATAGGTATGAGGAGTTGGTTCATATGGGAAATCCGCGGATAGGCGCTCAGGGAAAATATTGGGACATCATGATACCCTTCTCATCTTCTTGATGGCAGGTATCCCTAGAGGGAAACTAGGACATGGTACTCTATGAATTAAGTGTATAATACATTACACTTCGCTTCAAAGCAAATTTTAGCCCACCCTGGAACCCTTTTTTTTTTTGGCCATACATGATTCATGTCTTCCTTGTTTACTTCGTTGTCATCACCAGTCATCCCAGTTCACGGGTTGGCGTTTGGCGAATTCTATCAGAGACATGCTACACTAAGGAACACGTCCTAGGAATTGCTTCACTGCATTATCGATGTGTTCTTTGAAGAACCTTGGGCCCTCGCCAAAACAAACAGCCTCCTGAATCAATTTCTCGGCTAGCGGCTGGGAGTTGAACACCAACTCAGGGGGTCTTGGCCCCTGAGCATCTCCAAAGAACCCGCTCACATCCACATCTAATTGCTGACCTGGAGCCTCCCAGGGATATGGTTCCTGGAAGCCAGCACCACTGACAGGTAGCATTGCTGGATTACTGAAAAGATCTCCTCCAGCCGAAGAATTACCCGCCATAGCCGTCCATCGCTCAGTTGAGATATTTGCAGTTGCGTACGAGCATCGAAGCCCCCATCTACTCTTCAAATACTGCTGCGTATTCCACGGATCAAGCCATTCTGACATCGAGCCAATCTCATGATTAACTTCACTGTGTATCTTCGCTCTCAGCGGCGCCGACATGACAGGATGCGAAGGGCCAAATAACACGAGACTGCTCGCAGCAGCTGCTGCCTGGTTCGGATTCGCGCCCATCTCAACATCGTCATCTCCGATCGTCATACGTGACAATTGACCTTCTGCTAACTCCATGAAGTTCGCTGTCGTCTCGTACTTGAATCTGAATCGGCCGATGCTAGGGATGAAGCCTGGGATGGAGAGCTCACCGCGCAGGACTTGGAACATGAGGATGAGCGTGTCCTTGTACAGGCGCATAGCGAAGGAGTTTGGACCTGCGATCACGTAGTGTGTCCACAGGCTTGCAAGGGCGGCGTTCTGGAGGGGCGAGCCGCTGAAGAGGCCGTGGCTGAGACGGGGACTGAATCGGCCGGAGCTGGGTTGGATTTGTGGCTGTATTTGGTATCCCGTGAGAAGAGGTGTGAGGGACGGGATTGGTGAGAGGATCGTGTTCATTTTGAAGGGCATGGCGATGCCCATGTCTGCGGACATACAGGACTGTGGTTTTGGCGATGATGGTCTTGCAAGGACTTGTTGCAGTGGTCTAGCTTCTGTGGGTGGACTCGGCGATCCAGTTTTTCTCTTCTCTGGGCCTCCTTCATCTTCTGCCTCATCTCCAGCTATGGCTTCAGCAGCACGTGCGATAGTCAGAAATCTCTCCGTCGTACTCCGTAAATCGTCTAAAGCCTTAGGCCGTTCCGGTGTTTGTGAACTATCCACAACTCTTTCTCCAAACTTGAGGAACTCTTCGCTCATTCCCTCGATAGCGTCTTCGAGTGACGAGATCCGCTTCCGGAGTCTGTCTGTCTCGGCTTGTTTTCTTTGCATGTATGTTCTCTGGGCTTGCCTCCCTTTGGCTCGTTTCTGTGAGGTGGTATCAGAAATTGATCATTTTTGAGATACGTGAGAGAAGATCTTTAGATAACTCACTTCTTCTTGCGAGTCGTCTTTTGCTCCTTTTCGTGGTCGGCCTCGAGAGCGTCCTGGCCATGAAGTGGGTTCTTGATCCATATCTCAATGATGACTATCTGCTCCTTCTTCGTGTGTACAGTAGTTTTTTCTTGGTATCGTAGTTCTGGGTGACGATTCTGGATCTAAAGAGCAGCTACTCCAGATATATGCACATGCGTATTTACTCAATTAGGGGTCCTCTGTTGAATTATCAAGCGACCCTTCTTGTCATGCACAGTGATTACTTATCAATGCTTGTGTGACGTCGCTGACCACTCCTCGCTTCGACTGCCTGGTAACCTGGCTGAAGAAGCCACTTCGATAACCTGGACGTTTAACAGGATGGGAAAGTTGGTGTGGAGAGAGGCTTGGAACTTGGGCGTCTGAGCTAGGAATGAAGTTTCAAATCAACGCAGGTCCTTCAAGGTGCAGAGACAGCAGGGATTCCTGTCAGACATGTGGAGCAACAGCGCTGAGTGGCTTTCAAGGGAAATCGTCAAATGTCGAAAATGTTATTACTTTAACCGTAAGTCTGCCCACTCTACGCTGGATTATATCCTTTACTCGTATCGGTACAATTCAAACCTCCCAGCAGTGACCGATCCACATTCCTGCAAGTTACCAAATTCGCACCGCTAAGACAGACAGAAGGGTCAGTATGTTTATTTTGATAGGTCAGATTGGGTAAAAAATGCTATAAGGAACGTACCTAATAGTTCTAATATCAACATTTTCGGCTACGATATTCGAGCAAGTCTCATTGCTCGAGCAGACTAGATGGGCTACAATAGGAGCGAAGACTCTGTTTGTTCGGCCTCTGATGTTCCTGAACGTGACATCTTGGATGTTCAATTTAGACTATCATAGTCAGTTGGCCGTCTAAACGAATAAGGATGTGGAAAGGAGGTGGCTCACTGGATGCTCAAAACAGAGAGTCTCATTGTCTTGCCCGTAGCATTGGGTAATGGTAAGACCGTAATCGACATTGTCCAGCCACATCCCATCGTAGGTGACATTACGGACAAGACCACGCCCACCACCACCACTGAGGGCAGCTGATTTCTCAGAGTAGGAGTCGGGCCAGACTTTGATGCGTGCTCCTTCTGAAGAGTTGTACATGTTGACATTGGTCACGAGGATGTTCTCAACATAGCTGTAATGACAGTTAGCTTTCTCTGCATCTCCAGCATGAAACATTCGGGTGGGTGGACTTACTCGACTCGTTCAGGGTATTGGCCCAAGCTCCCAACTGAGATACCATGCGTACCATTGCAGCTCAAGTTACGGACAATGATGTTGGTGCTATTGGGTTTGAAGCTAACGCAGTCTAGAGGAGGTCAATTAATTAAGTCATATGAAAGTTTCAGAACAAGGAACATACCATCACCATTAGTAATCGTAGAATTCTGGATAATGATACCAGTCGAACGGTAGGTGTCCCATCCATCTGTATTCTTCTCAAAATTCTGGTTGTTGGAGACGGAATACAGACGCATGTCTGTATACACGACATCGCTAGAATTGGCGATTATATTGTGCCAAAACGGCGATGCCGTGAGGCTCAGGTCGGAAATCGATCCGCCTTTGAGGCCAACAGTTGCGAACAAAATAGGTCGGTTGGTGCTTTTCTTTGCGGCGAATGCGTTCCACCATGTTTGGCCATTGCCATGAATGGTACCGCCTCCATAAACATTGACGTCCTTTCCACCAAGCAGGAAATAGCTGGTAGCATTCTGGAAAACGAGCCGGAAGGAGTTCTTCTGCCAGTAATCCGTGTCATTGGTGAATGAGATGCTGCCTTGGATATCCAAATCGACAGCGTTGAGATATGTGAGGTTAAGAGGAGTTCCTATGACATAGGATGACTTCTCAAGGAAGATGACATGGCCGCCGTTATTGCAATCCTTGACGGCGTCGAGAATGAACTTCGAGTCATCAGAAAGTTTATCGTTGTGGCTATTCACAAGACAGGTTTTTGTTCTTTCGGGAGAGCTCTGTGCGGTGATGGGACGGGGTGATCTGAGGTTCTTGAAGACGGGTATTTGAGAAATGCTGGTTGCGAGGGTACACAGCGGAGCTGCTACTGACAGCAAGAGGAGAGTTGGCGAGACCATTTTGAAGGAAGATGAGATACGTGACAACCTACGAATATCGATCATTACTGACCTGTATATATAATCTACCTGTAAGGATCTCCGGTCCCGGATGCTAATCTTGGGAGTCGGGTTGTCGAAATCATTTCCACATCTCGGGATATCGAGAGCGACACGACCATAGAGTTCTTGGGTCTACATCCCGATCATGAGCTTCCGACTTGCAAACAGTACTGCCCAGAGCTACTAGCCAACCGGCCGGAATAACTATCAAGCATTTTCTAAGATGAGTGGGGGTACAAAGGACATGTAAGTTCGGAAAAGATGCGGGGTTGCGGGGAGAGAATTGGGGAAAGACAATGGAAAAGTAAGAAGGTGGACCGGAAAAGAGAGTTTATAGAGATGAGATGGATATCTTGAACTAAGCGACGACTGTAAATTTTCCGTCGTGTTGTGATTCGTTCGCTTTGGTGTCAATTGAACCCACTGGCGAATACCAAGACGGGAAAATGCGATTCTTTGAGAATAGGCACCGAGTGGATGGATCTTGGCGCACGAGTCATGCCAATTTTATGTAATTTGGGATTCTTGGGGAACCGTGATGTCGGGTCTGCAAGTGGGATTGACCAGTCAATGTTAAAATAAAAATAAAAGTCTACTAGATAGATCTTGGTGATCTTTTGTGAGTCAAATTAAATCTATTAACGGGTAATGAGTCGGTCCTCTGACTTGATGAATGACAGGGAATGAAAAAGCGAAGTAAGTGGTCTTCCAATTCCCGCCGGTGAAATGAGTAATATATCTTGAAAGAAGAGGGGCAGGACTTTGGTTAAGACTCTTATCTAAGATGCCATGGAAGTCGTGGAAATGGGGTTGGCCCAGTTGTGGTTTCAACATCGGATGACTTCTTCACGAAGTATAAACAATAGAGTTCAAGCATGCGAAGATCCATTTATCATTCATATCTTAACCCCGAGATAACCTTCCCTCAGCATTCTCGCAACTACAATAAAGACTACTCGAGTGACCCTCACCGCTTGGTTCATGGCCAGCCGAGAAGTCCGAAAGTGAACTTGTCAGTGCTTTCAATCTCCTTCGACATTTCCTTGAGGTCATCAACATCCCAATGAGCCCAGACGAACTTTCCATTCAGGAACTTGGCTTCGGGACTGACTGCCCAGACGACGAAGTTGGTTGGCAATTCCACTTGAGTAAAGGTCAGTTGAGCTCATCATGAGAAGCTGATTTGAAACTTACTGGCATCAAATGGAAGCGTTATTCCGGAATCAGATGTCTTGTCGTTCACTGGATGGCCGAAATGTCAGTAAGATTTCACAAAGGATCGAATTGAACAAAGGTAACTGCTCTGCGTGGATAGTGAGAACTTACTTGCAGTCATGATCACGCCAGGATGGACGTTCAAGACGAAGAACTCAGGGTACTCATGATGGACATATTCGAAGAACTTAGCAGCAGCCAGCTTAGATGTGTGATATCCAGAGTACCCAGGGAGGTACTTCAAGTGCGTGACTCCAGTGCTGATGTTGATGATAGCTGCTCCTTCGGCGGCAACTGGGACGAATGCAGTCACAACGTTGAAGTTACCCTTCACATTGACCTCGAAGCCATTATACCAATCCTCAAGATCGACTTTGGCGATGGGGTTGAGGTTAGGCAAGAAGCCTGCATTGGCGACAAGGACATCGATCGGTCCAACGGCGGCTTTGATAGATTCGAAAGCCGTAACGAGTGCACTCTTGTTGACTATATCGGCAACGTAGGTGTAGATCTTGGTCTTGGTATATTCCTTCTCGAGCTGGGTCTTGGTGTCGATGAGAGTTTTCTCGGTTCGTCCTAGGAGTGAGATGGTTGAAGCTCCGGACTGTGCGAAGGAGCGAGCAAGACCAACACCGATTCCGGCGCCGCCACCGGTAATTACGATGTTCTTGCCTGCTGTGGAGAGACGTGGAGATGTTGGGTCTATGGCGGGATATGTATCACGGTGGTAGGTCTTGACTGGTGATGGGAACTCCATTTTGATTCTTGGTCTGACGTTGATGAGATGGGTTTGAGATATGTTTGGATGAAGTGATGCTGAGTTAATGTTTCTGGAGGGAACTGAAATTTGCTTTGTGCTCACTCTCATTATATATCCAAAGATACTGCCTTCTTTCGTCATCTCTCCCTTCCATTCCTCCAGCCATGGCTGATTCATTCACAGGCAGCAAAGGCCAAAGCGCATCAACTTCAGCACCTCTGCTTATTCAGAATCGCATTGGTAATACACAGCGAATGAAATTTGATGGTTCCGATAGCTTAATATCTCACGGATCATAAGGTTTACAAGCCTCTGTATGCTCCTTCGGGAAATTCAGAAATGGCTGCGAATTCAGGGCGTTTTTTGCTGGCTCGCTTAGCGAGACAGGGGTTGGCGGGTTGTTTATTGATGCCTCCGAACACCTCAAACCCCCTGGCAATTCCACATTACAGCATCTAAATGGATGGAAATGAATGTTGCTTATGAAGCGCGTGCTTCTGCTATTTTCTAGGCGTTCTTTGTCATCTTAATTGCGATCCTTCGGAATTCGTTGTCTCTTGGCAGGGTTAAACAGGGGCTAATGATGGGGAACTTATTAGTGCTTCAAAGGCCATTGCACCGTATTTCTCGCCAATTTTCAGATACAAAATTCTCTTCCGCCCCTCAACTTCGATTTCTTTCTTTTAAAATATTCAACAGAATTTCAAGCACGTTCCCAATTCCTATCACTATCATCCAAAATGAAGGACATTATCCGAGACTCAACATTCGGCCAAATCGTTCGTCTTCTAAGCAAGAACAAACTCCTCCTCTACCCCGAAGAAGATCCCAACTTCAAATGTCCCAAAGGCTACAATGACAATACAAATCTACCCGAAGCTGTAGTCCGAGAGAGAACCCGCTCGTTCTTCTCGACAGCCAGCAATCCCCACAACTCATACATCGACGATGAAGAAGCGATCACTACTCCTGAGTCGAAGGATGAAAGCGGATCTAATGAGAGCACTGATAAGGGCGAGAATTCCGATCTGGAGCGTGCCAATACTGCGAGACTGGAGCGAACGAAGAGTCGTCCTATTCTTCCATCGAAGTCAGCAGATGGAACGATATTGGTGGATTGGTACATGACAGGTACGTGATTCGATCTCGTAGGGGCTAGTAGTTGCTAACAGCTTTCAGATGATCCGGAGTATCCTCAAAACTGGAGCGCCGGGAAGAAACTTTATGTGTCTTTCCAGATTTGGTATTCTTGTTTCCATGTCTCTTGATATCCCGGACATTGACTGATATGTGTAGTGTATATTCGTTTGCCGTCTACGTCGGATCTTCGATCTACTCGCCTGGCTCTGGGTGGGGTTATGGATGACTTCAATCTGAGTGCTGTGACTGGACTCCTGGGATTGGCTCTGTATGTTCTTGCATGTAAGTGATTCAGTTTCCCCCAACGATCGTATATCTGATTGATTAGCAGATGGCATTGGTCCAATGCTTTTTGCTCCGATGAGCGAGTAAGTGTAATCATCATACGTCTTTGATCTACTGCTGACTTCTGGCCAGAATACCTGCCATCGGCCGGACTCCGATATATGTTTGGACGTTTGTCCTCTTCGTGATTCTGCAGATCCCGACAGCGCTGGTAGATAATTTTGCTGGGCTGTTGGTCCTTCGATTTTTGGCAGGTTTCTTCGGTAAGCATACATCGGATAAACTGCAGTACTCAAGTTAAGCTCATCTATCTATAGGCTCTCCATGTCTAGCTACTGGAGCTGCGACATTCCAGGATATGGTAACCTCTCCAAAATCACCATGGATTGATAGGTTGCTGACAGCTCCAAGTACTCCATGGTCAAGATGCCACATCTATTAGCTTTCTGGGCTGGCGCAGGCAAGTTCGAGTAACTCCAACATCGTATGTACCTATGTACTAACATCACCCAGTGACATTAGGTCCAGCGCTAGCTCCCATCGTCGCAGGCTTCAGCATCTCAGCCAAAGACTGGCACTGGTTCGGTAAGTCTCCTCTCCCACTTCACAATCCTCCAATAAGAAAAGCATTCTAACGACCTCACCCATCCAGCCTGGGAAGAACTCTGGCTCTCTGGTCCCATCTGCCTCATGATGTTCGTTTCCCTCCCCGAAACGTCAGCCCCCAACATCCTCCTCCGCCGCGCCAGGCGCCTCCGCAAACTCACAGACAAAGTAAACCTCCGCTCGCAATCTGAGATAGACCAAGCAGGCATGACAGCTAGCGATGTGGCGTACGATGCGCTCATCAAGCCGTGGCAGATCAATCTTTTGGATCCCGCTGTGGTGAGCCCACCTCCCCTCCCCCTTTTCTCTCGCTTAACTATTTTACCGAGATGTTATGCTGACAATAACTTCTGTGTGCTTCAGGCCTTCACAACCGTCTACACAGCCCTCGTATACGGAATCTTCTACTCATTCTTCGAGTCCTTCCCCTTAGTATTCCCAGTCTTGTACGGTTTCAATCTCGGAGAATCACAGTTACCATTCTTAGCCGTGGTCGTTTCATTGTTGATCTGCATACCGTTGTATTGCTACTACTATTACTACATCGTCGAACCGCGCGTTAAGATAAGTGGGTTTGGGGAGCCTGAGGAGAGGTTGATTCCTGGGTTGATTGCTACTTTTTTCGTTCCTGCTGGGTTGTTCCTTTTCGGTACGTTTGAAGTCCTCTGCCAATGTCCCATTACCTACCTGTGTACAGTATACTGTAGAGCACACAGTATTGCGAATACGCTAACAACATCCTACCACCAGCATGGACATCTAACCCCTCAATCCACTGGATTTCCCCCACGATAGGCGTCTTCCTAGTCATGAGAGGCTGCTACACGATCATGCAAGCCATCTTCCTCTACTTATCCTTCACCTACCCTCAATACGCCGCGTCGCTATTCGCAGCCAACGATTTCGCGAGATCAGCTTTTGCGGCTGGAGCAACGGAGTTCTCGGGGCCAATGTTTCACAGGTTGGGCGTCGCGAGGGGGTGTAGTTTGCTTGGGGGTCTGACGGTCGGGTGTACGGTGCTTTTTTATTGTTTGTTTTTCTTTGGGAAGGATTTGAGGGCGAGGAGTAGGTTTGCTGTTAAGTAGGTAGTGTACTGGCGGAGGCGGTGATGCTGGGATGGGGGAACATTGAATAGTGTGGGTTTGCGTGGTTACTATGATGGACACATGGTGGATAATAGATTGGGACGCGAACTGGTGAGTGCTGGCTAGAGCTATTGGCAATTTTCTTGTTGCTTTGTATTGTGTAGTTTTCTCTACCTTAAAATTGCGCCTTGACCCGATGACTTGCTTCATCTTGAGTTCCCCATCCCATCCAACCATCTCGAAACTTCGCCCCATGATCACAATGACGCAAAATTACTGTGCAAAGCTACTGTACTCCTTGTTGAAGGCCTGGGGACGTTAGCTCAAGTCTAGAAGTATCCATGGAGAACTTAGACTTACCCTTCCAATAACCATCTTCCTAATCTCCGTCGTTCCTGCGCCTATTTCGTACAGTTTGGCACTATCACAGTTAGCACTGATAACCCATACATTAGGAGCCAGACTTACTCTCTCAACAACCTCGAAGCGGGCATTTCCTCAACGTAGCCCATACCACCTAGTAACTGAATGCAATCAAGCGTACACTCAGTCGCCCTCTCTGCTGCATACATAATAGCACCTGCGCAATCCTGGGTCCGGATCTGGCCCATCTCGTCAACCTTCCTAGCCGTATCGTAGGTATAAGCTCTAGAAGCTTGAAGTTTGGTGTACATATCCGAGAGTTTGCCTTGAACGAGTTGGTTATGGGCGATTGGAGAACCAAATTGTTTCCTCTGATGCGTGAATGGGAGAGTGACGTCCATAGCTGCTTGCATGATACCCAGTGGTCCAGCGCTGAGAACAAGACGCTCTAAGTCCAAACCCTCCATCAGAACTTTGACTCCACGATTGATCTCTCCGAGAACATTTTCTTTTGGAACAAATACGTTCTCGAAGACGAGTTCTCCTGTATTGCTTCCACGCATGCCCATCTTGTCCAGCTTTCGGGCACAGCTGAAACCCTCGAATTCTTTCTGAACAAGGAATGCCGTGATCCCTTTAGATCCCTTGTCTGGTTCAGTCTTCGCGTATACCACAATAACATCTGCGTCGGGCCCGTTGGTGATCCACATCTTGGTTCCGTTAAGAACATATCCACCATCAACAGCCTTCGCTGTTGTCCGCATACTAACAACATCGCTTCCTGCTCCACTCTCCGACATTGCCAAAGCACCCACATTTGTCCCCGCGATCAAGCCTGGCAAGAACCTCTTCTTCTGCTCAGGATTTCCATTCAATTGGAGTTGATTGACACACAATTGAGAGTGTGCCGCGTAACTCAACCCAATTGAGCCAGAAGCCCTTGATATTTCCTCCATAACGACACAATGTGCCTGGTATCCCATCGATAAACCCCCGACATCCTCATCCGCAGTTATCCCCAGGAACCCCGCATCTCCGAGCTTCTGCCACATTTCGTTTGGGAAGGCATTGGTTTTGTCTGTTTTGGCAGCCAACTCTTCTGGTATTTCGCGTCTTGTGAATTCCTGGACTCGTTCTCGAAGCTCTTCTAAGTCTGCGGAGGAGGGCACTTCGAAGCCTTTGGGGTGTTTGGATGATGCATTCCGATGTTGGATTGCTGATATTGGGATTTGAGGCTTGACTCGGAGTTGTAATGTTGGGCGGGTCGCCAATGATCGAATACACCTCGCTGTCGCCATTCTGTACGATATTACTGTCGAGAAGGAAGAGAATGAAGAACGAACTGTTCCCCCTTCTACATCGTTGCTGTTTCCTTGACCAGCTCGGCATTGTTAGATCTGATTACCACCCCAGGCCTTGTGCCGAGCCGAGAAAGCAACATCCATGTCTACCCCAGCCCGCGGGGCCGCGAATAGCCGATCAATTCGACGTCCCAGCTCGCGGGACATACCTACATCTTGAAGAGACAAAGCCCTTTGAATTTGATGTAGATTCCCAATACTGCAGCTGCAGCTGCGGCACTTTCCCAAGAACTACAATGTCTACTTTCAGAGCTTCTCGAGAAGCATTAAAGCTCTCGCGGCGCATACCGAGGTCCTCTCTTCGAACACCCCTCCCTGTCCGACTGGGCTCTCGAGGCATCGCATCGTACTGCCCTCCCAACCAAGCCAATGCCATATCAGTCCTTCCTACGGTCGTCGACCCTTCATCAGAAGAATACAAGGAAAATGCTAGACAAATGGGAGAAGTCATGGGGAAGCTGGAGGAGCTTACGAAGAAGATACACCAGGGCGGACCACCGAAGGCGCGAGAGAAGCATCTTGCTAGAAAGAAAATGTTGCCCAGGGATCGAGTCACGGCTTTGATTGATCCTGGAACTTCTTTCTTGGAGTTGTCTGCTTTGGCTGGCCATGAGATGTACCCCGAAGCTGACATTCCAGCTGGTGGAATTATCACTGGTGTGGGAGTTATTGAGGGCGTTACGTGCATGATCGTTGCGAATGACAGTACTGTCAAAGGAGGAACGTATTATCCTATCACGATTAAGAAGCACTTGAGAGCGCAGGCTATAGCTCAAGAGAACAATCTCCCGTAAGTCTGAGTACCAATTACCGAAACAGATCTAACAAGAAGCAGTTGTGTGTATCTTGTTGATTCTGGTGGAGCCAATCTTCCCCACCAAGCAGATGTGTTTCCAGACCGAGATCACTTTGGCCGCATCTTCTTCAACCAAGCTAGAATGAGCTCTATGGGGATACCTCAGATAGCCGTTGTCATGGGTCCTTGCACAGCAGGAGGAGCATACATGCCAGCCATGTCAGACGAAAGCATCATCGTCGACGGCCAAGGTCACATCTTCCTCGCTGGCCCTCCACTCGTCAAAGCAGCCACTGGAGAAGTTGTGAGCGCAGAAGACTTAGGAGGAGGCAAGATGCACACCACCGTCTCCGGCGTAACAGACTACCTAGCAGTCGACGACGCCCACGCACTCGTTCTAGCCAGACGGTCAATCAGCAACCTCAACTGGCCCAAAAAACCCTTCCCCGCTCCAACAACCTACGAAGAGCCCCTCCACGACCCAGAAGAACTAATCGGCATCGCCAGCACGAACTTACGGAAACCTCTCCCCATCCACGAAATCATCGCGAGAATCGTAGACGGCAGCGTCTTCTCCGAGTTCAAGCGCGACTACGGCAGCAGTCTCGTCACAGGCTTCGCGCACATCTACGGTCAAAAAGTCGGCATCATAGCTAATAACGGAATCTTATTCAGCACATCCTCACTTAAGGGAGCGCATTTCATAGAACTATGCTGCCAGCGTCAGATCCCCCTCGTCTTCCTGCAGAACATCAGCGGGTTCATGGTCGGCACCGACGCGGAGCGCGAAGGCATCGCGAAGAACGGCGCCAAGCTCGTGACGGCCGTGGCGTGTGCCAACGTACCGAAATTCACCGTCGTCGTGGGAGCCAGTAACGGAGCAGGCAACTACGGTATGTGTGGTCGGGCGTACGGTCCTAGGTTCTTGTGGATGTGGCCGAATGCGAAGATTGGCGTTATGGGGTCTGAGCAGTTGACTGCTGTTATGGAGACGGTTGGGAAGGCGGTGGATCCTGAGTTGAAGGCGAGGATTGAGAGGGAGAGTGAGGCTGTTTTCTCGTCGGCGAGGTTATGGGTTAGTCTCTCTTCCCCCTTTCCCAACTCCTGTTATATGCTTCTTTCTCTGTTGGGTTTGAAATTATTGAAATAGCATCAAGTACGTGTGAATGATATACTGACAAAAGAGACAGGATGATGGCGTTATACCCCCGAGCCACACACGCCGGGTCCTGGGATTGGGATTGATGGCTGCAATGGGCGGGAAGAACGAACCGGAACCAACAAAATTCGGCGTCTTTAGAATGTAGTTGTACTGCATATACCTTTGAATGAATCAAAGGTCCAAAACTACTTTGAAAAGATTAGATATTTCTCGCGTCCTGTGAGATACTTGTCCCGCTTATTTCTTAATCATGGCGTGAAAGAAGTGCTGTTTTGCTCAATGGGATATGGGAAGCGAGGTAGATGCATTCTTTTCATGCAAGGTCTTACTGTCCAGGTTCTCGCCTACCTGTCTATTGATGTGATGAACCCGAAGCCACTAATACCTTGCTTTCAAGTCCCTGTGAATATTACCTGTCCTCCTGGTCCCTATTCATACTAACTCCCCTCCCCTATCAGCCGGTGAGACCTAAAGTCTAAAACTCAAACAACCTACCTTCCTTAAGACAGACAACTAACTCACTGACTATCTCCCTAGCTCACTTACTCACTTACTCACCCCTCCCGACTCATCCTCAATTTTCCAGAGAAACAAAGTGCTGTACATAAACGCAGCATCAAATATTTCACCTCCCTTCACTTCACTTCATTCATTTAACAACTAGCAGCGAAAAAGGTAAATGCGTAAGTAAGAGATAATATCCAAAATATAACACAAACACAACACATTTCAAACCTCCAAACATCCAACTGTCCAAGTCCTTCATTCTTTCATCGATTTAACTTATTGATTTAACTTTACTTTACTTACCAAGTATAATCACTAGAATCTTTATTTCAATGTTATAATATTACTACGGATCTTTTTAAATATCGAAATCTTTTAAGCGTTATAAGGAAAGGGATAAGGGGATGTGGATGTGGATGTGGATGTAGTGTGATGTTAGCTGTGCTTGTTGATTGTGGATGGATCGCTTAACGCTTGGTGGAGTTTGGATTGGACGTTATAGGAGTTGGGGATTTAATGGATTAAGTGATTGTTTAGGATATCTGAAAGAAAAGATCCAAGTAGAGGAATTGATCATGAGGGGTCGATGGATAATTGAATGTGTTGTGTTGTGTCATGCTGTCAGGAAAGTACAGCACTTGAAACAGAGATAAATGAAAAATTCACGCTCGTTGTATTCCCAATACCTGTATAGGTTGTGTGTGAGAAGTGGTAGTACACAATAAATAAAATAAAAAGACAGTCTGTATTGCTTGCAATCAGATACCCAACCGGCCCTTATAATAACTCCTCCAAAGCCCCACCCACTTATCCTATCTACCGTGGACCCCTTTCCTCCCTCCATCAAGTTCCGTCGTGCATGTGCCGTTAGTCCACTCCATATCCAATCCAATCCATTCATTTACTCGATCTCCTTCTTCACATCCAACGCATCCTCGTATTGAGGAGGTGGACCTTGGTTTTCAAGGAATCCCTTTGATTCATCCTCGGTTTCCTCATCAGCCTCCTCCTGCTTAACTTGAGCGTACTTGTTCTGTCCACGACGGAAAAGCATACGCCACGCGAAGACGACGATATGACCAACCACCATACCGACCAGGCTGGCAGTGATACCAACCATGACACCGATAAGGACAGGTACCAGAACATGGAGGACAATGCTGCGGAGCAATCTGGCAAGACCGCCTTGTCGGTGGTGATGGCGCCATGGACGGTGAGTTCCATGAGGACGAGGACGGCCGTGGGCGGGATGCTTGTTGTGTGGGTGCTTGTTGTGGTGAGGTCTTGGTACGAAGACGGGTCTGACTTCTGGAGTTGGGCGCTTGGATCCGCAGCCCTTCTTCAGTGCTGCCAGACGGTCTGCGACGATGGCTCGCCATTTGCAGAGGAGGGTTGTGCATTCGCGGTCATCGTCTGTGGGGTTGGATAGGCTGGCTGGGGCGGTGATTCCGCTGTTTCCAATCATAAGCTTGCCCGATGTGGTCTCGAGAAGTTGCAAGTCGATGGTAGGTAGGCCAGTGATGAACTTGTCGGCTACCTCGACAATCTCTAGGTGGATAGAAACGAGGTCCATTTGGTCCTGGGGTGAGGTTGCAGGACGCTTGATTGCGAGAGAGTAGCCCAACTTGGGGTTTGAAGCGTATTGCCAGGTATCATCGGCAGTCTTGATCATCTGCGACGCAGTGAGAGGCTCCATGAAACTCTGGGATGTGGGATCGATAGGATAGATTTGAAGACCGTTCAAGAGGAGTTGATCGGCTCCATTTTCGTGGGAGAGGCTGAAGTTGAGTTGGAGGATGGACTCGGCTTGCACTGAGTGTGTTTGGCCCTCGAAGTTTGTCAAAACGGGACAGCCAGGGCAGTTAATCTCCATAACTCGTCCATTTATTCCAACTGCACTCTCGAAGGGGAGCGTCTTGATGATATCGGTGTCTGCTGTGGATATCTCGGGAGGAACGAGGAAGGCTTGGGAGAGTCCAGCCAGAGCGGCTACGGCTCCCAGCTGAGCAGGATACATGACTGCTGTTGATCGATACGAAGTCTCGAAGCCGAGTCGGTGGTTTGAAGGCAAGTGGTGTGGTGTTGTTGATGAGAAGGATGTTGTAATCTTTGTTTTGTTTGAAGACCAGCTTCGAGGTGGCGTGGTTGTAAGTCAAGTTCAAGGACAAAGGAAGAGGAGAGAGTCGATTCGTTCAAGTTGAGATACGACGACTCCGAAACGCCCCTCCGTCGCTAGTCCAATCATGTCAGGACTCGGTAGGCTTGGCGTGACGCTGATTCGAATCTGCGCCCGTGTCCGTGTCAACGGAGTGAGTCCATGCCCATTCCAGTTAGAAGCGAAATACGGCATGTGGAGAAAGCCCAAAGCGCAGATGTCGGTCCTAAATTTGGAAAACTCCGACCACCCCGCCATTCTAAGTCATGAAGCGATTGCAGGAGGACGGGGGATGTCCTCGAGACGAGGGAAAAGTCACAAGGCTGTTATGTTATTCCACAATGAAATATTGGATCGTGAAAATGACTTACTGCTGGGGCTGTTTTGATATTCATTTCTTTTCTTCCCCTCCGCTATTTCCACAATCGACTATTAGGTTTGAAGCTCACATCCAATTGATGAGGAAGGACCCCCACATTTCTACAGTACTTCCTCCTTCAAGATGGAGCTGATCGCCACTGGAACGTCATGCTGCCGCAACTTACCTTAGTCAACTCGACTCAACTCCATAGCGGCCCAGCTGTCAAAACACAAAAGATTCTTAAGATTCTTCACTGTTTCAATTCCATTGCATCAAACTCAATCAACCTCGTTCAGAAAGACGATAAAAGATCAATTGAACTGTACATACTTGCACCTCGTCAATTGAGTCTGCGAGTCTTCCACTTTCTGCTTTTCCAGCGTCATTCCTCTGCTCGATTTCGAGCTCAACCTTCAACTATAAGAAAGCTGAAGCTCAACATGTTCCGTTCACAGCTCCTCCGCCAAACAGCTCGCGCTGTGCGAGCTTCAACAGCTTCTTCCCTCACACAACCAATTGCTTCTCGGAGTACACTCCCAGCAATCTCCAGCTCCAGGTCGAGGTCCATTCACAGCACTTCCTCACTTCGACAAGATGAGAAGAAGCCTGCAGAGGAGCACGAGGGTTCATTCGCTCGAACCGATCCAAAAGTTGAGGTAGAGTATCCCGAAGAGGGGGACCTTCCTTCGAGTACTCCGGTGCAAGGGAGAGGTGGTATGCATTTCAGGCGTACGCTGCCTTCCTTCTCGCTGGAAGGAAGAGTCGGTGTGGTGACTGGAGGTGCTCGTGGTTTGGGGTTGGTAATGAGTCAAGCTATGGTTATTAGCGGTGCAGACGTGGCTATTGTGGATTTGAACAGTATGTTTTGACTCCCAATTGAGTGACATTCAGGAAGCTTTACTGACCCTTGAATAGAGGAAGAGGCACAAAAGCAAGCAGAGCAATTGGTAGCAGCATTCGTAAAAGAGAACCCAGGAGCAGACAAGTAAGCTCTCTCTCAACCTTCCCTCCACGCAATTGATCAAGACTTACTGACTGACAAAACAACAGAGTCCCCAAAGTCACAGCACACTACGCCGACGTCTCCTCCCAAGAATCGGTCGAAGCAGCCATCGCCGAGATTATCGAGCAACACGGCAAAATCGACAATCTCGTCACATCCGCCGGCTTCACCGAAAACTTCGAGGCAATCAACTATCCTATCGAACGTGTGCGGAAACTCTGGGGCGTGAACGTGGATGGGACATACTTGTTTGCGATCGCGGTTGCGAAGCACTTGATGGAGAGGAAGGCCCCAGGAAGCATGGTCTTTATCGGTAGCATGTCGGGAGCTATCGTCAATGTCCCACAGCCACAGGCGCCGTATAATGCGGCCAAAGCGGCAGTCAGACATCTGGCTTCGAGTTTGGCGGTTGAGTGGGCTCATGCTAATATTAGAGTTAACTGTATCTCTCCTGGATACATGCTCACTGCACTGTAAGTCTTTCCTCCATTCCTATGTTGATCTATAATCACGAAATTTCTAACGTCATGGCAGTACGAAGAAGATCCTGGATGATAACCCGGATCTGAAGAAGCAGTGGACTTCTCTTATTCCTCAGGGTAAGATGGGTCAGCCTGAAGATCTGATGGGTGCAGTCACATTCTTGTCTTCAGATGCGTCTGCATATGTCACAGGTGAGCTCCCCCCCCCCTCGCCAACAAACCTCCACGAAAAGAATAAAATGTCCTTGAGATAGTCTCTAACAACAACAAAATAGGAGCCGATCTACGTGTCGATGGCGGATACACTCTCACATAGACGTAGCATGAGAAATGGTATGGGCTGGTACGGTGATGGATGATGATATTTTTCATCGGAGCGCAGATTAGAGGAGCATGTAGATATTCGTTTGAAACGATTAGAAGAATTAAGGGCATAGAGCAGTCTAGCTCGGTTGATTTGATTTGAGTTCTTGCAAGCCCATCCGTCCATCTATCCATCCATGAATTTTCGAATTGAACCAACCATCTCATCAAGGCAAATCCTACTTTTAAAACACAAATACATCTGGGGGAAATAAAAGGAGGAGAAAAAAGGCCAATGAGTATAATATAATGCTGGATCCCACCCTTCTCGTCTTTACTATTGATCCCAAAGCAAGCAACTCATCATTCAAATCTCATCCACCACCCATTATCCTCTTCTATCCTCCTCCTTTTCTCTCTGCCTAAAACGAATATTCTAAATTCAAGATGCAAGAGTGAAGGATAATATAAAACGAAACATGAATAGATAAACGCAAAGCGGAAGTAAATCAGAGTAAAGAACATGTGATCTATGGGTCTCTTTCTTATTCTCATTAATTCTTTCTCGTCCTCGTTCTCTTTTCTTTTCTTTTCTTTTCATTCCTTCATCTTCATTTCCTCTCTTTCATTTCCTTCCCTTTCCCTTGAAAATGGAAATAGGTAAATGACCAGATAAGTAAAAAGCGAAGGGGGTATACATTATCTCGTCTCCCTGTTCACCTCCATCTCCATCTTCATTTCTACACAACGAAGAAACCGTAGATATTTTCAAGCAGAGGAAGCCAAAAAGTAAGATATATACTCCAGTAAGCAAACTAAAAAAGAATAAGACACCGACAAAAACAGAGGGAAAAAAGAAGGAATGCCAAACACCCCTTATAAACTTTTGTCTTTCATTCGTTCGTTCGTCTGTTCTTTCTCTCTTATAACGTACCTATCGTACGGTCTGGTATAATCTGATCCGATCCGATCTGTTTTGTTCTGGTCTAGGAATGAAGAGGAATATGCAATATGGATGCACGAGTGTAATCGCAGAATGACAGAGAGACAGACAAACAAACTCCATCCCCGAGTCCAAAACCCAGCTTAGCTTAGCCACCCTAGCCTAGCCTGGCCTGGAACCTATCAATACCAAAGAATCCATGCCTCTCAAACGCCTTTATCACACCCAATCCGTCCAAGCAATTCCTTCCTATCACTATGCCCCGGCAAACTAACCCCGCTGGCACTGCTAGAGGTCTTCTTGTACCTGTTGGTGTTGAAATTCCTCCCCTTCAGGTTGATGGACTCGACACCGACTTCCTCCTCGTAGGGTGGCAGCTCCATCTCGTCGATCTGCTCGATGGTTGAGACGATCTTCTCGTCCAGGAGCTCCTCTTCATCGTCACCTTCGTCGTCGCTCCGTACATCATCGGCATCTCCGCCTTTGAGGACCCGGATTGCCACTTTGACAATCATGGAGAACCAGACGACGGTCAGGAATTGGAGGAAGAGGAGGGCGCTCAAGAACCCCCATTTGATCTTGTGATTGAAGCAAACAACACCCTCTGGGTTGCGGAATGGGTCAAAGAGATGCCCAAATCTATCTGGAGGTGGGAACGGCCCTTTGATGGAGCCAGTTCTGCCGCTGTAGCATCCATAATCGATGGTTGCTGGAATGTCGGCCCAGATAGAGTAGCAAATCATGCAGAAGATTACATGGCGAGTAGCGAACCAAACGGTCATGAAAATTCCAAAGAGGACATCACAGACAGTAGTGAAGCCCATGTACTTGAGACACTTTGCAAGCTGTGAAGGTATGTCAGAAGCGAAACCTTAAAAGTCAGATAGAACTTACTGGGAAAACAAGATCTACAGAGTCCATGGTGCAGAGAATGAGGTTAGCCACCTTGGTTTGGTGGTAGCCATAACTCGTGAAAATCAATGCGGTCGTAACGATATGATGAGCTAACATTTGCCAGTGGTCTTTTCTCCTTTCCTCAAGGTGAATGACCAGAATCTGTTGGAGCCAAAAAGCATATTGGACGAGAGTATACCACTTTCGAAGTCCGTCCATCTCGCGATTTGGCCAATTGGTCCATAGTTCCTTGAAATTCCACATGTAGTCGGAATTTGATATGATGTACTGAATTTGTTAACAAAGCATTTCCCTCAGAATCGCTGCAACTCACCAATCCCAAAGTCCAGGCACTGGTAGCATAGATCCAGAGCCAAGCCTGCTCGGCGAATCTGGTCTGATCTCTCTGGGTCTTTACTCCCCCCTTTTTTGCCAGAGGGGTCAGGATATATTCCATTACTGCGGCGCGAAGACCAGTAAAGACAACAATCCAAAAGAACACCATCCAAGCATCATTCCACCCCGCACGATATGCGCCCGAGTCTGCATTGTAGTAGGAGAGTTCAAAGAACTTGCGAGCATGTCTGCGAGCTCGAGGAAAGCACATATGGGTCAGGGACAGGAGCATCAGGAGGTTGACAGAAAGACCTTGAGAAATTTGTTAGCAGTGTTTCTTTCTTTTCTTTTCTTTACCAATTGAAGGAATTGGGTAGAAAGCATACCGATCTGATGTTGAAAAATCCATCCGCAAATAATCTCAAGAGGCCCATCTTCGTTCTTCTTGGCCTTCCTCCTGACGGTCATTGTGTGTGCAGTATACCCATCCTCGGCATCTCCTACAGCTGGTGTGAACTCAATGCCACCCACATTGTCGCCATTCTGATGTAACCACTCCTGCGCAGCCTCGAGCTTTTCGTTCTGGATCTTGATAGCCGCCGGAGTACCACTCATTGTTCTTTTCGTCCCCGTTGCGCGTAGGTAAAAGGAGGGAGTAGATGGGGCGAGGTAGCGAGTGGAATTGACCTCTATCGGAGGGCACAAAAACTCCCAATGGTCTTTCGTTGATCTAGACGTCGGCTGTCATGAATTTCTAGGGTATAAATGGGCCGAAAGAAAACGGAATGAGCGTGGTGTTGAGGACCTGCGCTGTGCTGTGCTGGCTGGGCTGGGCTGGGGACCTTGTTGCTTTGGCTTGTTAGAGCAAGGCGGAGGCGAAGGCGGTGTGGAGATGGATATTTTCTGGTGAGTGCGCCGTTGGTTGGCTGTCAGCGGCGCTGGCGACAGGACAAGAGGTGGTCTGGGTCTTCTTCTGGTCTGGTCTGGTCTGGTCTGTCTGTGCGATGCGATGTGATGGGATGTGATTGACGAACAATATGAGGGAGGAAGGGGAAGATCAAGGAAGGCAATTATGGATAGAGTAGAGAGGATGTCAGGAGAGAATCACAGCACACCTTTGCAAGGTTGGTTGTTCTAGGGGCGTGTATGCGACAACAACAAGAGAGAGAAAGGGTAGGTAGTTAGTTGGATTGGATTATAGAATGGAAGTTTGGTTGTTCTGGTTGATCTGTTCACTCCTCCTCCTCTCCTCCCTCGAGTCCCTCCTTCTCCCCACAGGTACAGGTGGTCCGTTCCACCTGCCGCAACCTGCCTGCACTTTGTTTTGTCTTTTTGGCGGGTGTACCTTTTCTGACTGAGCCTTTCCCCTGATGCACTTCGACCCGAAAAAGCTTAATAAAAAATCAAAAGCTAGTCCATACCTTTCTTACTCTGCTGCTTGCTTACATGCAGGAATAAGCCTCATCTCATAGGTGTAGGCATTTATTTCATTTTCTCTGTCGTGTTGGTATGAGAATTTGAGAAAAGCTCCATCCAGGTGGTGGTTCCTGAACTAAGTTTGTTTCCGAAACAAGATTCAGGGGTAGGAGGTGATAGGATCCATTCTGCCACTCCACCAGCCCCACCCTTGAAATGTTGAATGTTTTGGAATTTTGAGCGAATGAATGTTGGAAAACACTTGCATGTCAAGATATAACCAGAAACCGAACGTTCCCATTCCTTCCATCCTACACCTGCCATAATCGGGCCAAATCCACCGAACGCCATAAGAAACCAAGTCCATTTCGATATCCTACCTACAAGATCCTCCCCTAAGCCATATCCCATTCACTCCATAACCGACTTCCTAGTTGTTTTGCTGGCTGTTGAGGATCCGGAGAATATTGAGGAACAGGTTGATAATATCAAGGTAAAGACTGATCGCAGCTGCAATCTCCTCCTCAACATGGTAATGTCTCATGATGAGTTGCGTATCAACCAGAATATAAGCCGAGAAGATGAGGGCTCCAATGCCGGAATATGCCAACTCAACCGTGCTGCTGTGAGGGAAGAACGCAGCCATAAATCCGAATAGGATCAAGGCCCAGAGTCCTCCAAACAGGTACGGCATCCATGATGTAAAGTCGTACTTGGTTTGGCATGCAAACAGAGTGAGGGCGACGAAGATCCCAGCAGTTAGAAGGACTGCTTGTAGGACGATTCGAGACTGGTAGAAGGATACGATGACCGAGACTGAATATGCTTCGAAAGCTGTAAAGCCGCTATTGATGAGTTAGTCAACGTCCTCATATACTTTGTCAACTTTGAAGTACTGTACATACCTAAGGAAGAGAAGGTTGGTAGGATATGACTTGCGCTTCCAGTATGTGAGGATCATAAAACCGATAGCACCGAAAAGCTAGGGTAGTTAGCAAATAACAGACTCCACAGACGGACTGGGCAAGACAAACCGAAAGCCACATCATCCACTGATTACTCTGGATCCATGTGCGGTAGGAGTCGCTGAAGAAAGAGACGGAGCTCAAGACCGCAGTGGCAATGAGTTGGACGGAGAGAATAGCATAAACTTTCCGGACAAAAGCCATGCGAATATCTATCGAAGCTTCAGAAACCGAGCCGCCGAACTAGAGAGCTGTTAGACTTGTCCCTCCATCGCATAGCTTCAGCGCTACCTACCTTGAAGTCATCTGGTATATTGTCCTCGCTGCTTCTCGGGGCACCTCCAAGGAGAGCCTCTTGATCTGTGGACGAGCTGGATGGTTGATCTGCATAGGACGGGGGAGCTTGACTGTAGTGAGCCGTGTCGTCGAAGGAGTCGCGCTGCGGCGCTGCCGTGTACTTTGCAGTTCCAGACATCGTGTTGGGTGGTTTGAATATCGAAAACTGCTGTGTATTGGATGCTGTGGTTGAAGACGTTGGTAGAGAAGAGTTGGGTGGCACGGCTGGATTGGAAGCTGATGACCAGAGCACTTTGGAGGCGGCCGTGGCGGGATGTATGGGTCATGCGAGATGTCATCACGCTAGTGGGGCCCCCTCGAGACCACCAGCCATTTGCAAACTTACATCCTCATCTTGAAATATCGTTTGAAAAGTGAGGACGTCACGTTTGTTGAATTGCTAATTCAGACTTATGTTTGTATTAAAAGTGAGATCTAAATTCACACCAAAGTTGGCATTGCCTCTGCTAGAGGTGCGCTTCACTAACGTCCTGAGTAAGCCAAGTCTTGTAAGTCGAGTGAGATACTCAAACATAGAATTCTACGGAGTCCTTTTCTTAATTTGAATCACCACATAACTTGGTCGCTTAAAAACATGCCCAGCGTCATACAGCCAACGAATATTGCATCTCCAATTCTAAGCTTCTGCGCACTGTTTGACATTTTCATTGCTATAACCACAAAAATAATATAGAACCATAAAGCGTTCACAGCCGTCCACTTGTGCCTCTATCACAAGAAGGTTGAAGAAGGAAAAGTAATTCAGCTGCGCATTAGAAGTTGATAAGAAAACACGTTATTAGCTTTTCAAAGCCAGAATAGTTCTTGCAAATGCCGTCAACGACCCGCAAAAGAAATTCCCCAGCTCCAGTTTCCCCATCGACAACTTGGATCTCAAGCGACAGACCCATTTGTTGCCAAGCCACGCCTTGTCCTTCCAAATTCCAGCCATTCGCAAAGTATCATTCACCACATCTCTATGCCTCGGAGTCAGTGTGCGCTCCATTCGTAGCTTCCAGATGTGCGCTTTGCTCTCGGTGCATTCTGGCCTCGATCTCCTTGAGTTGACTCTCACGGGCCAACAGCTCTTGTCTCTTCTCGTTGATTTCTCTTTGGACCTTGACTTCGATTTCTCGGAGCTTCTCCTCCTCACGGCGGAGTTGCTCTTCCTTTAGGCGAACGGATTGGGATGCAAGGTCCTCTGGGTTCATTGACGAATCGCTGCATATCTAGTTAGCGTCTGTAGAAAAGATCTCGGTTTGCACTTACGCTCCAGCACCACCCTCAACACTCTTGCTAAGCTTCTCGGTACGGTAGTTTTCGTAGAGGAAATCGTGTGTGATCTCCTTCAAGTCTGCCAAATGGCTGTGGAGAAGGGCGCTTCGAATGGCGAGGAAATCGGAATGTCTTGGGTTGTCCACCTCTACAACACCCCATGGATATTGTCTAGCTCTAACCTTGCGGCCACCAATCTCAACAACCTCCTCGGAGCCAACAATGGCGAATGGCATCAGACCGCGAAGCTCAGCGTTCTCCTCAACAGTATCCTCGTCATCCTCCTCGATGTCGTATGGGAAGTTGTAGACAGGGATTCTGTAATGTTCGATGTCCTCCATAACAAGCTTCTTCGACTCAGCAAGCTCAGCTGGTGTAAGGGAATCAGCTTTGCCAATGACGGGAATAACGTTAACACGAGGGGAGAGGCGCTTCATGAGTTCGATGTCCAGCTCGCGGAGACTGTAGGAAGTTAGAGGCCTGAAATCCGTTTGTAGCACGCGATGTACTCACCCATGTCCGGTGGGAGTGATGAAGTAGAGAAGAGCATGAACACGGTTGTCGCGGAAGCGGGGATTACGCTTGATACGAGACTCCTCGGCGAGAATATCATCATACTGTCGTTCAAGATATCCAACTATTTCACCAAAGCTACAGGCCTTGTTAGCACCCCTGTATGTCCAATTTCCAGAGCCTTTCCTACCTTGCCTCATTGTCGATCTGGTCTCCAAAGCCTGGTGTGTCAACGATGGTCAGAGAGATACGGGTTCCTTCCTCGTCCAGTTCAAGCTCTGTGGTATGGTCAGCTATCTTGCTCGACATGTGTAAGGACGGGTTCATGATGCGCACCAACGGTGATAGGTTTGATCCGGACTCCTTCCTCGAGGTGAGCATTTGTCGCATCATCAGCATCCTTTCCAGCCAGCACTCTCTTTCCGCACAGAGTGTTCACAAAGGTTGTTCGGCCTGGCGCAATGAGTCAATTGTCTCGCGAGGGTGCCGTGGGTGTTGTCCGACGTACCTGTGCCCGAAGCACCGCAAACCATCAAACAGAACTGGATACCCTTCTTGACATTCTTCTTTCTGCGGATCTTGATCTGTAGTGAAGCTAACATTAGTACTGGCTCAGCAGCTTGTCGATGTGCGGAAAACAAACCCCAGCATGGTACTGCCAGGCAACGCTGTGGTCAGAACAGGCAAAAGGGGGTGGCCAGGAGGGGATATCAACATACTGCGCTCAATGGTGAAGACATGGTTGCAGATATGCAGTCAGTACGAGCGGCGGCGTCTCAACTCGAGTTCGTCTGATCGTGATGGGTATCAAAGAAGAGGGAGGTGGTGAAGTTGATTGTCTGCTCGCGAGTTGGGGAGAGATACGGTAAGGTATCACGAAATTGGAGTCGCGGTACGGAGTAAATTTGAGTCTCAGGGTTAGCGAAATGCGGGAAGGGGGAGACGCTGCACCCATAGGGGTCAGGGGAAGGAGGAGAGGAGCTTGCCAGCACGCTAGTGGCCGAGGCTGCATGGGGTTGGCCACTGATAGCATTATCAGGCCAGCCCAGGTGATGTCGTGAGCCAGCCTTGCGACTTTGGATGGTGACAGCATCTAGGCCAGCACCTATTTACCTATTGCCTGCCTACGTCTCTACTCCGATCGTGAACTTAGAGTCACAAAAAACATGCGCACGACTACATACCATTCGATCCACTCTTGATTTATCTTCTCTTCCTTCAACACCAGACTTCTCCACACCATACCTGCGTCTCAACACTTCTAGGCATGAATACTAGACCAGCTATTGAGAGCGAAAGCTCGAGTGTTGCTCTTTCGGCCAGCTTCAACCACGATGCAAGCTGCTTCTCTGTTGGGCTCAATACTGGCTTCTGCAGTTAGTTCTCTTCTCTTCCCTCCAGCTAGCTACAAAGGACCTGCCACTAACATTTCTTCTCAGTTTTCAATTCAGAGCCTTGCCAACTTCGAGTCTCTCGAGGTGAAACCCCGCCGAATCCACATTCTAGCAATACATACTGAAGGGGAACGCAGATTTCAATGCTGGCATTGGTGCTGCTCAAATGCTTGGAAAGGCAAACTTCATCGCACTTATCGGAGGAGGAAGACAGCCCAAGTTTCCGCAGAATAAAGTCAGTTGCGATGCGCCGGGGGTGGTGGAAGATGGTGGTGCTGATACAAATACAGGTCATCATATGGGATGATGCAAAGCAGCAGGTTGCTATTCAAATACCCGTGCTCACGACCGTTCGTGGGGTACGGTTATCGCGCACACACGTCGTCGTCGCCCTTCAAAACAGTGTCCGCGTCTACAAATTCAAAAGTCCGCCAGAGCTCTGGTCTGTCTTCGAAACTGCCGACAACCCACTCGGTCTGTGCTGTTTGACCGCAACATCTCTTGCTTTCCCCGGAAGAACGCCGGGACAGGTTCAGCTCGTTGAACTCTCCACGGGCAATGTCAGCATTATACCAGCTCATGGTTCAGCACTGAGAGCTATTGACATCAGCCGCGATGGAGAGATTCTAGCAACAGCAAGCGAGACAGTATGGATGCATCACTCAAATTCATATAACTCTGCTAATGTAGCTAGGGAACCTTGGTCCGAGTATTTGCAACGAGTAATTGTGCTCGAATTGCAGAACTAAGACGTGGTGTTGACCACGCAACCATTTTTTCTTTGTCGATTGCCCCATCTGGCCAGCTCCTAGCAGTCACTTCCGACAAATCGACACTTCACATATTCGACATTCCTCATCCTTCGAAGCCGCCAAGAACAGAAACTCCAACCCTAAATAGAAGACTGACCACCATGGGAAGTGGAGGAGGCAGTCCTGGCCCAAGCGATGTTGACACCAGTCAAAAATGGGGAATCTTAGGACGTATTCCTCTGTTACCGAGAGTTTTCTCTGATGTTTACTCTTTTGCTTCGGCACATTTCGAAATCGGTGATGAACCACTTTATGGAAGTTCGACTCCTCTGAACAGTGAAGCTGCATTTCGACCGCCAAAAGGAATTCTGGGATGGACGAGTGATCACAGCATCATAGTCATCGGAGCCGGACGAGATGGCAGGTGGGAGAAGTTCGTGATTGCAGAAGGCGAAGATGGTCGGCGTTATTGTGTACGAGACGGCTGGAAGCGGTATCTCGGCGCGAACTGAATTTGTGGTTTATTGTTGTATTTAGCGTGGCGTATCTGGGCATCATTGTTGACATTGGGAGTGCTGGAATATGGTTTCTGGTCATCGGCGGTCGCTTGTTTCGCATTCCGACAGAGATATGATCTGCTCTGGCTATATCTGCAGTCCACAAAAAACACCTGCAAGTTGCACTGAAATAGATAAGTTCAACACAACACTGGCTGATTTTGATTATGGCTTAAGATTTCTCGCTTCTGTACAAGCCCTACAGAAAGTCAGAGACCGTACTACCCAGAGGAGCCTTCTCCGGGCATACTGCCGCGATCAACCTTGACACCGAAATGCAAGAATTGACATGACCTTACTTCTCGCTTAAGAGTACCTTCTGGAATGGTGACGCCTATCTTCAACAGAGCCTTCCCTCCTTCTCGGCCGTTCCTTAGACCTATCGCGACCTCCTCGATCTCGACCATCTCTCCTTGGACTATCCATTCGGTGTTTGGACTCCTCATGCTCATCCCTCTTCCCAGGCTTTCTGCGCCTCTCCGTCCTAGACTCGTCAACCCCTTCTGGTTTCCGCTCCCGCGAACGAGACCGCCTCCTCTCTCGGTGCTCACTTCGGTGATGAGAACGACGACTCTCACTCTCTTTCCCATCTTCGTCCTTAGGCCGTCTTGATCGGTGATGGTGATGTCTTGATTTCGACTTTTCGGACTTCTTCCCATCCTTCAGTCTAGCCAAAGCCATCGTGACCTCCTCTTTCTTCTCCTCAATCAGGTATGCTTTCATAGGATCCTCATCATCGTGGTCCTGGATGAGTTTTGCCAGTTCGCGCTCTTCCTTCAGCATTGGTCTCTCCTCCTCGCTCTCACTCTCGTCCGTCCGCCTTCTCTTCCTCCTGCCTTCTCCGTCGTCGTCCTCCACTGGCGGCCGTTGCGTGAGATCATGTCCCTCTTCAGCTTCGTCGTCTTTCTTCTTATATCGTGTATGATCCACTTTCAACGTCCTGCCCATAAGCACTGTCCCTCCCAGGTTGTCAACTGCCAAATCTGTACTGCGTTGATCCTCATACTTCAAAAATGCAAACCCCTTGGACTTTCCGGTCTCCTTGTCGCGAATCAGGTTAATGTATGTCGGCTCGCCATATTGGGAGAATATCGTAACAACATCTCCTTCGGAGAGCTCAAATGGGAGACCTCCAATGTAGATGTACGCTGTGTCGCGATAGTCCACATGCCATGATGCTTCTGGGGAGCTGCGAGATGTTAGTACAGCGAATAGAAAAGCATGAGAGAATTACTTACACTCCGGTTTCAAGTTCCCGCTTGTTCAGCTCCTGGATTTGCCTGATACTCTGCATCGTGATGTTGTGGGAGCTGAGAGCTGTCTCGGCGCAGTTCTTTGGTACAGTTGGTGGTTGGCGCAAGGCTGCGAAAGCTCAAAAATAATGCCTGCCGACTTGGTCTAGCCTGGCCTCGCGTGTTGAACGAACGCGTGCCTTCACAACTTTATGAACAACTTTCTTGAGAGGAGGTACATGTATCATGGAAATCAAATCAAACAACTTCTGATACCCAAATCGCAAGCTCGTTGCAGATGAATCCAAGGGCACGAATGGTCAAGCTGCGATAGCTTTGGACGAAAGCCAGCAATCCCAATAAAACCCCGATTCCTCTAGTCCTGGACCTCCTGAAACAGCAAGCAACTCCACGATGGCATCCAACAACAGAACTTCCACATACACGCAGGTCTCGACCTCAAGCGATCATGATAGACCAAAGAGCGCGGATGAGAAGAAGAACCTGTGGTCGTCTCTGCTGGATAGCGTGGCCAGTGGAAAGCGACTGCCAGAGAAGAATATCCTCGTACTAGGTATGCTGGGATGGGTGAATGTCAAGCAACAGTTCTGACATTGAAATAGGAGGATCTACAGAATCGCAGAGAGAATTTCTAGAAGCTCTCTCAACGGATAATAGTAGGAGGACACAGGATCGCCAGAGCAGCAAACAGCCCCCTATAGCGAACAATTTCGCCCTGGGATACACATACCATGATGTTCTAGATGCGGATCATGAAGGTTCGTAGCTTGAGCCTGATACAGCTGTGGAATCTAGCTGATTGTCTACAGATATCCTCGCTCGTCTCTCAATTTACCTCCTCTCGGACCCCTCACCATCCTTCACCCCTCTACTACAACCCCTTTTAACACCGCAAACGATCCCGAATACGCTTATTGTTGTACTCCTTGACTGGTCGCAACCATGGTTCTGGCTTAGGCAATTGAGGGATTGGATACGTCTTCTACGAACGTTGCTCGTCTCGCTGGATTCAGACTGCAAAGAGAAAATGGAAGAAGTTATGATCAGTTGGCGAGATCGAGGTCGAGGTGGGAACAGTCTGGATGGAGGAGGGGTAAGCAACTCGACAGAGGGGGACGTCAGTCTACCTTTAGGACCGGGAGAGTGGGAGGAAGCTTTGGGGCTTCCTTTGTGTGTTGTGTGCCAAAATGTGAGTTTTCCTGGGAATGTGAAGGTACTCACTCGTACTTACTCTCTCAGTCTGACCATATCGAAAACTTGGAAAAGGAGCGCTCTTGGAAGGAGGAGGAATTTGATTTCGTTCTACAGTTTTTGAGGACTGTTTTACTGAAGCGTAGGGCTATCAAACAGATACTTTGATATTTAAGCACTAACATAATTCTAGATGGCGCATCCCTCATCTACACAGCACCTTCTGTCACAAGCCCTCTACAGAGCCTTGTACACTCATCTCTTGGGATACATTCTCTTCTGAAACGTCAACCTCTGAAGCACAACGTCATTGACCGTGACAAGGTACTTGTACCACCAAACTGGGACTCTTGGGGCAAAATCAGAGTTCTTCGCGATGGGTTCGACGTTGAAGCCATCAACAAGGGTTGGTCAGTGGATATCGAAGAATCATATGATGCAGTGGTGGCCCACGATGGTACCAATGGTGTGAATGGCCATGCATCACCGGAAGTAGATGCTCCACCCGTTCCTGGCGCTGCTGTTGAAGCATATCAAGAAACCATCCGCGACCCAAGCCTGGACGCTCTCCAAGCCACAGCCTCGGAAAGCAATGGTCTCAAATTAGAGGTCTCTAGCCAGGATGCCCAGACCTTCTTAGCTACGCAAGTGGGAGTCCTCGACAAGATTAGACAGGGAGCCGAACCCAGCGCCATGGACAGCAGTCGTGTGGTCCGTGGCCGGCAATTGTCTCAATCTAGAGTCGAAGAAGGCGATGACGAACAGTATGATGAGGGACGGGTCAATGAGCATATTGGCCCCGTGCAATTCAATATGGGTGGTATCCAGGTAGATGCTGATGACATGCTACAGCGACTGAGAGTAAGTCAATTCGAAGTATCCTGATCAAGATTCTATTACTAATCCCTATCACAGGACCGACAGACTTACCAAACCCCAGAGCCAACATCACCAAGCACAGTAGCTACTCCAGATGGCAAGAACCAGAACGAAGCCCTCGCATCATTCTTCGCAGGGCTGATTAAGAGAGGTGGTGGCAGCGCAGCCAACAGTCCAAAACCTGGAGCTTCCTAGTCTTCCCCAATCTAAGTATGCCTAGGAGTGAGTACTTTGTGTTTGACGTGCTGTAGATTCTGAGATTGATGGATGGATGGATGAAGGGAAGAAAGGAAGGATTTATTTGAAATCCAAGGCCTCGGAGTTCAGGCTGGACTAGATGATGAGATTTGCTAGTCGCCTCACAAAGGATCGCGGCTCTCGCATGATACCCAGCGGCTTGGTGTATGAATTGCTTTTAGGGAGAATTTGATACCAGTTGCAGTCAGTGTTTCGATTTGGTTCTTGTGATCATCGTCTTGTTCTTCAGCCCCTTGCCATGTGTAGAAAGACAGCAACTACATTAGGTCGCATCTCGACTGGCCTCGAGGCGTTTATTATTTACAGCCCATCGTTGACTTCAACGGACCGACCACCTCCCTATCTTACTTTTGAACCCGTCACGGTATTAAAGGCGAACTCGAACGCTGCTAGCGTGTAGTTGATTCGAAAAGGGATACAATCCATCACATTCATCTAAATCCAAGGTGCAAAGGGCCCATAACTTCGGTATCCAGGCTTGATTCTGATCTCAAGCGTCAAGAAATCAGCCAACAGACATCCACCTTGCCTTCTCAAAGATTATGAACCAAAGCTCCAGCCCCTTTGACTCTCCAGCGCAGAAACCGTATCAAATGAGTTGTAGTCCTTCCCCTCAAACCAGGAGGATCATTCACTCACAGTCTCAAAGTCAACTGATTGGGGCTGAGCTTGACGATCTCGCTTGCGACAATATGGCCGCCGCAAACAAACCCAAATTTCGTGAGCCTATAAATAAACAACACCAACATTTGCGGGGAACTTGAAACTCCCTGCTGCTATTGCATGCTTTGAGAGGTTGGCCAAGTATTCAAGTCTGGTCCATAGCGCCATTTGTTACTTTCAAGCCCTGTCGTCTTCAAATACAAAGTCAAGAATCACAAGTCGCCAATTTCGTCATCCCAGCCTCTCCTCACTCTTCTCAATGTTAAAACCTCAAATTGGCGTAGCATTCAAACCCCCCTCAATTCCTCAAATCATAGTTAAATCCTAATACAGGCATCTTAAGGTTGCAAAATCCTCCCCGCCTCCATGTGTGCACAACACCAAAACACTAACTAACAAACCCGCACGGTTGTGCGCCTCACGCTGTGCCTCACAAGGCAGACTTCCTTCCCTGCATTTTTCTATTGGTAAATGACAGCTATGAATCATACCCTAATCCTTCAGCGCGCCGGGATTTTCTCCTTCTAGTCAGGTATTAAAATACAAGTGTTTTCTGCCCCGCCATTTCGTGGTTTCTGTTTCTTCTTGACACACATCTGCCTCCCAGCATTTGTGCCGTCCGAACTGTACAAAACCTCGAACCCCAAATTCTCCCCAGGAACCAAACAAGCGAGAAACCCGAACTTTGAGGAGAGGGTCGAGCAGAGAAAAAGAACTCCCATAAACAAGCAAACACAGAAAATGTTCTTCTTCCTCAACCTCCGCGAATCCGCCCAAGGCGGACGCATCAAACCCGACATCCTCCCCTCCTCATCCTCCACCACCGGCCTCATTCACAACCCCTCCACCACCACCACAGCCAAAAACTCCTCCTCGCGTTTCTCAACATCCGCATTCCGGTCCTACATCACAGAATGGGATTTCTCCGACACGCCGGCCTTCGCACGGCGCTGCGTCTGCACCCTAGCTTTCTTCCTGCACCTCCCGATCAACATATTTTCGATATTGAGTTATGGGTTTAGTCTAAGGGTGGCTCTGGTGGTTGTGTTTAGTTTGTTGAATCTTTTTTGTGTGGGGTACGCGCTTTGGAAGTTGGATGTTATGAGGGGACAGAGGGTTTTTTTTAATAGGATGTAGGTCTTACCTTTTACTTACCTTTTTTCTTTCCTATCCTATGTCTTGTCCTGCCTTGCCTTGCCTTTCTTGATTGTTTGTTTGAGGAAGAGAGAAAATGGGAAGGGGGGCAAGAGGGGAATTGGGCTGGTTTTGACTGATGAATTTTAGTTACAAACGCCATCATTTCGACTATATCATCTGGGGACTTATCCTCGTGTATGGGGGGTTCACCACGGCTTTGCTTACTCTGAGAATGACTCATACGCATTGTAAGTCGCCCCTTCCTTTCTCTCCTCGAATCTCTCTTGGACGTCATTCAAAATGGCAAAAATCTAGACCGAATTTGAAGTTGAGCAAGAGGAAAAGTACGATCGAGTGAGTAGCGAGAAGCGAAACTGATTTCAACCAATCCAGGGGTCCACTTAATCCGTATCGTCTGGCCGTGCGTGATTGCCGCCGATATCGTGTGTTTCATTGCTGGCTGGGTTGCTACTTGGAGGGATATTAGTTTGGGGTGAAATGTTGGGATGAAAGAATGAAGGAAGGAGACAAAGACAAGCAAAAAACCGCAGAGGATAAGAGAGGATTGAGTTGAGGTCTTGGGGGACTCGCTTTCTGTTTCAGTTTCATTTCCATTCATTCCGCCCTGCTACTGCTGTATCGGGGGTAGAAGGACTCGGCGTGGTATGGTAACATCCTCTGCATGTGACGGAAAAGAGTGAGCGTTATTGCGTGGTAGAGTAGCTTAAGGAATTTTGTTTACTTTGAGAGCGTGTTCAGGACTCTATCTCCATCCATCCGTATCGCTGAAGAGTCGGCGAAAAGGGCAGGTAGACGAATATAGGAATTTTTCAAATGAGAGATTCAAAGAACAAGAAAGTTGATTTATATCATAGAGTATCAGTAGCTCGCTTCCTGCCCTCACTAAACAGCTCTCGCCTCGCTCCCCTTTCGGCTCGCTTAATAGGAAAATAATCAATTTCGTTCTCGCTTCAAAGTTGAGTCGAAATCGCGAGGTATCTCTTCTAAATCCGAGCTGAATATTTGCTCTATCCGATAGATTCGGGCGGATTACAAATGAAATATTATTTGAGGAGGATGGCAGGCTCAGCCGGTATATCAACTACAAACACACCGCTCAGGAAGTCGGTAAAGTGAAATATAAATAAGTCACAATATAGCCGAAGCTGAGCGTCCAAAAATCCGACGAACAAGAACCGGGAAGGATATAGATAAAGTTGACATGATGAGATAAGTTCTCTAGAGCTTAAATCCACCGTGCCGGGCGTAATCCACTACAGTATAGTACTCTGTCACATCTGCAGGTAGAGATTGATAAGATAAGATAGTAAGACAAGACAAAAGAAAGGAAAATACGATATATTGATTCATACCCAAGAGAGGAAGATATAGACGAGTACTTCGCACCGTATATTTTCTTTTGCATTTGTCTAAAGGTACTCTAGAGGAAATGGGATATCGAATAAACCCAGTACCACGGCTCGCGTACTTTTGGAGCACGGAATTGGAAGAGTGAGACTTCTTTTCTTTCCTTCTGCTCATTCTGAAAGAGGAGAGGAGAAACATACGGAGATAAGGAATGGGAATGGGAGTAGGAAAAGGAAAAGTGATAGATCCCTTTCTTTCCCTTCGGTATTGGCCACACCGCAAGGGTGGTGCCGTGCCCGTGCCGCTCCCCGCCCCCCTTGCATTTGCAGGAAACACCAGACCAGACGACCCGGTGGATATGAACGTGGGGTTGCGTCTGGTGGGGGTCGGTGAGGATCACAACGTACCCGTGTCTGCGAAGGTTAGACGAGGCAAAGGTAAGGCGAGGCAAAGCGAGGCAAAAGACAACGTTCTAGGAGCCCTTGAAACAATTGGCTCGTGGTTGTGGTGGCTGTCAGATGATGGTCTTTGGCACATGGGATTGGGATTGGGATTGCAATGCGGCTGACCCAGATAGGTAGATAGGAGATAGCAATTGCAATTGCATGTGTAATGAGAATAGAATGGGATGGCATCGCATGGGATAGAGGTAGATAGGAGGAGAGCAGATGGCTCCAGGATGGAATGGCGTGATTACAGTAGCTTGTTTACCTATCAAATCCAAGAGTTTTGAGATGCGTGCGTTCGTTATTCTGAAAAGCATGTGCAGTTGAGGGGAAGAAGCTCAGTCAGCAGCAAGCTGCGAATCGACTTTACGTTACTCGTGCAGTATGGGTGCAGCACGGTACATCACGGTAGATGTGTGCATGTGCATGTAAATGATGTGTCGTAATATCCGGAATCCCAACAGATCGGGAACGGCGGCCGTATGGTTGAATTAAGTTTGATAGGAGGAAAGGGTGAGTTGAGCTGAACTGAGCTGAATTGAGTTGAGTAATTGATTGAATAGTCTTTAGATGGGTATTGATCGTATCGGCTATATATCACCAGTCTCTTGAACGTCACACGACGTGGTTTACGGCCTTATTAACGGCATGTAAATTTAACTCGCGAGGAGGTGAGGTCAGCAGTGCAAATGCAGCCCTGGCCAAGTCAGGTCATGTCAGTTCACAGAGAGTTTCGGGCTCGGAAGCGAGCCGTACAGAGTGTACTGTTGGAGGATGGAAAGGAAGGGAATCAAATGCTCTCTCTGCCGCCTTTCGACCCCACTTTGCTCTGTACGGAGTAGACCTGTAGGCCGGTACGGAACTAATACTGTATGTAGAGCCGTAGACGTGATGTAGGCAGGGGAAAGAAAGCCAGAGGCGTTGACTTTGTAAGGGTGGCTTATTGCTAGTCGGGCTTGTGATCAGATCAAGACGAATGAGTTCTTCTCAGCTTGGATTTTAACCCTACCTAGCTACGTAAGCGGAGGGATTGGTGGGAGATGAGGGGAAGGAGGAATAATGGGGAAATGATAGTGGACTGTACTGAGGGAGCGTCGGGGAGTTTTGGAACTTGGCGGAGAGAAGGGAGAGGCGGTGAGAAGATGGCGAGAAATGAGTAACTGGTGGAGGTATCTTTGCTGGGAGCTGAAGAGTCGGGAGAGCTAGAACGAGCTAGAATTCGAATAAATGGAGTAGAAGAAGCCAACGAGAGCAAGGCAAGGGACCATGAGTCTGGTAGCATAAGTAGCATGGCATGGCATGGATGGCTGAGGGTGGTCTTGGCAGACGATCATGCAAGCCCGTTTGGTTGTATTTTGTTGGTTGGTTGGTTGCCTCGTCATGTTTTGGCCTTGTCATACCTACTTTTATGGACAGCTTGTAGTCGGTACTACTCGAGTACCAGCGGTAAGGTTGTGATGCGGGGAGAAGAGGAGAAGGAGAGGAGAGGAGAGCTTGACGAAACTCGAAGTCAACCGAGGATGAGACGTGGTGTTCCCAGTGGGCGACCATGCGCTGAAACAAACAAGCAACCAAGCAAACCAAACCATGCCCTGAAGCTCGGAGATGGCGCTGACTGCTTCTTTTCTTCTCCTTCAGGCTGGAGGTGCAGTGCATTAATTGCTCCTTGTCGCCACTGACGCTGCTGCTGATGTTGACACTAACTAACTAACTGACACTGATGGGACTGCACTGCAACAGCAACAGCAACAGCAACTGCACTCCACTCCACCACACCGCGAGTCAATTCCAAACTCAAGTCCAAGTCAGGTCCAGAGTCCACACAGTCCACAGTCCACATGCAACATGGCAACAGACAGACCCTGGCTTACCCACTGCCCTGGAAGCCCTGGGACCTGGAGAGCTACTCCTCTCTGGATCGGTCATATATAATAGAAGTAGTTCTCGCCGCGTGGTATTGATCCGCGATGCAAGGGAACTCCTGGTTGATATGGGCCTGCTTTGCCGTTCAATATGTCTATCTGTACTACGCCGTACATCTAATTGATCTGTGCCTGGCCTGACTCTATTGCCACTACTGCGTGGTGTGCGTGCGTACGTACGGATACAAACCTAGGTACTTTGCAGCTAGCTAGCTAGCTAGCTAGTAGCTGGCTGGCTTTCTGCTCTTATTGACGCCTGATCATCAAATCCTTCAGGTTCCTTCTCGAAGGCCAGACGAAAGAGTGGAACCAACCCCTTGGGCTCTGGGCTTCGGCTTCCGCTTCCCCTCACTAGCAAATTGCCATCACTGATTGCCTTCCGGTGGCCCAACCCACCCAACCAGGGCTCACTTCAGCTCAGCTCCAGTTCCAGCTACCGTATCAATATCCCAGGACTGGAGGGTTCTCGTCCGAGTCCCGAGGCCCGTTCATCGTCACAATTTGAGTTTGAACTGACAAGACAAGGAAAGGTCAGCACTGGATGGGATAAGACAGGATAGGATAGGACAAAGTCCGACAGACAGGGCAAAGAGGACCGACAGGACAGGGCAAGACAGAACAAGAACAAGAACCTGACCTGATCTGATCTGATCTGAGCTTTGGCTTTGGCCTTTAGCTTCAGTTTAGCTTATTTTCTTATTTTCTGGTGAGCAACAGGAAGGACTTTTTAACATCAGTCAGTCAGTCATCTTGTTCTTCCTACGTTCTTTTCCCTTCCCTTTTCTTGGATATTCGTCTTCTTACGCCGCACACCAACCAGACAGACGAGATAGACCAAGTGCTCACTTCACTTTACTTCACTTCTCTCTAGCTTTCCCACCTTCCTATTACAACTCCCTCATAGCTATCTCCGGTACATCATCATCTGGTCACCACCCCTCCCTCCGTCTTCAGTATCTCCCTCTGCCTCTGCTCTCCCACGTTCCACGTCACAGCCTCCCTCCCCCTCGCCTCAAGGTTGTCCTGTCTTGTCTTCCCACCCGTAGACCGACCTCATCCCAGGTCTTTGCAGCTTCCCCACTTTAGTCCAGAACAAAACGGAACAGTTCCTCAAATCTTCACCTGCACCCGCAGCTGCGCTCTGTCGGTCTCTACCTACTTTGACTTGCCTTCTAAGTAAGCTTAGTACCTACCTAGATACTTCTCTTGTCAAGTCCCTTCTTCAACATATGCGAGAGCGTCTTTCTTCCCCTCCAGCCGTTGTCTCACGTCTACTTGTTACAATGCAGCTAACCAACTATTAGCTAATATCTATTTCTTCTCTTCTAGCTGCTGTCCCTTCCGACCCCACTCAAGCACAGCTCCCCTTCATAATCTGCTTCACAAAGCCCTGTATACCTACAGTAACGAAATCGCCTTTTCAGTTTTCACCAGCTACATGAATCGAGTCCTGTGTCACCTTGCCGAGTTACTTCCGAATCACATATAAGTGGGCGATATTTTTGAATTTCGTTCTCTCAAGAAGAGCTGGTTATTGGTCCGGAGATTGTACAGCTTGAAGAGTCGAAATTTTCTTGGAGAAAAAAACGGCTTAGCTGGTGGTGGTGGTTCATGGACAGCTCTTTCCTCGCATTTCGGATATCTTGCCCCCGTCCATCAACCAAGGAAACCCGACTCGCGATACTGTTCTTTCCTCGTCCCGATCAGAAATCATTATCCGGATGCGGAATCCTTGACCTCGAGGCGCAGCATCTTTCTTGGTAGGTGTTTTCCACCTGCCTTGAAAGTGCTGCTGTCAACATACAACATTCGTCCGCCTTGGCCCTGCTACGAGGATGGCGCTGATCCTACCCAAAGGCATTGTGGTCAACAGTGATCAGATCAATGAGAGCATCGAGAGGATTGCAAAGGAACCATTGGATCAATCACAGATTGCCGAGTTCTGGAGAGGTAGCTCAACTCGGCCCTCTTGTCAGGCGAGACCCAACTAACTTGAACTTTTCATAGTTTATACCACTACGAAGCGGAGACTCCTGGATCCTACTGCAGAGCGCCTGGAGAACTATTGGTGGCGCATATGGTACAGCGATAAGAAATACTTAGATGGTGCAACCGTTGCCCGACTCTTTGATCATATTTCCAACGGACCAACCTTCGTACCACTGCGTGGACCTCCAAACCGTGTAGAAGGGTCAACACCACCGGTATGAACTGCCTATCCGCACAAGCCATACCGTACTGAATTTTGGGATATTAGAACAGAAGTATCCAGCATGGACCGGGAGCTACGAGCACCACGGCTCTTCATCGCCCGAGTGGACCATCAACAAGCAGCGGAACGACTACGACTACCTCCTCAGTATCCAGAGCGCCAGCCCCTATGCCACATCCGATTTTGAAGAAAACCAGAGGGCCATCCACTGGCGGACCACGCCCAACTGCTCGATTCATCTCACCTCATGAGTCGGAACAAGAAGGGGACCAAACCTCATCCGTTAGTCCGAACTCCCATGTTGTTGTACAACCCCCTTCGCCAGATCCGCGGGATGGGAAATCCGACAGGAAGGCCACTGGGATCGTGGGGAGAAAGAAGACTGGATTTTCAGCCTCGACAAAAAAGAAGCGTCCTGTGATTGTCAAGCGACAAAGCTCGCAAGCATCTCAGTCTTCGGCAGATGCGGCGGCTAAAGAGGCCGAAGCTGCACAAGCGACCTCAGAAAGTCGTTCATCGTTGGATCGACCACCTGCAAGGACGCAGTCTCGATTTCAAGAAAACTTCACTCCGTCTCCTGATAGATCGGCAAGCAGTCAGATGCCGAAGAAGCGAATTTCTGATACAAAACGTTCGCCACGCAAATTATCCGGTGGAAAAGGACGAACAACTTCTAGCAAAGTGTCTCAAGAAGAAGCGTCGTCTGGCGATCCTGGTCCATCTACCCATCTTCGCCGTGTTGAGAACCTTCCAGAGCAAGAGGAGAGAGAGGAACTGACTCCTGAAGTACTCGAAGAATTGGAAATGCAGAGAATCATTCTAGCTCAGGCCAATGCTCAACTTCAACGGAATGCTAAAGGTGCCCCTGACCGCGCCAGTGATCCTGAAACAGAGCAACAGACGTTACCCAAATCACCACGATCAAAATCAGGTGGAAATTTTGAATCGGCGGGAGTAGATGCAATCCGACTTGTGCAACATGACTCCAAGGGGGCTCCCAGCTTGGCTCCAACCTTGACTGATGCAACGGGACAGGTAGACTTAAGAGATGTTGGTATCGGTCCACCTCGGTCGCCATCAAAATACGCGCCTTCTCCAAGAGAAAATGATGGCAAGGGGAAAGGACGTACCACAGAGGAATCAGCGCCGGTAGACCTGTTTGCAAAACGACCAGTACAGCCAGTCAAACCAGTACCCGTTGCGGATTCTCTAAGCAGGAGCAAGAGTCAACTCACGCTATTGCTCAAGCAAGACAAGGAGAAGACCAACAGGAACGAGAAGGAAGTCAAGAGAAAGAAGTGAATGGCACACATATGTGGAGCCTCGATTGATCAGCTATGTACAACATGAGCGTGTCTGGTGTGGGTGTTTTGGGGAGGGGCAAAGAAAAGTATTTGAAGCGATTATGGTTTACGCTCGCAGCTGCGTCTTGTCGCTTTGCTGTTGAAGCATTTGGGCTGTGAAAGGAGGGAATTAAAAGGCCGTGAATGGCCGCGCGTCTACATGTGTGCTGCTGGATGGCTGCTGTTTGCATTGTTATGGCGTCGGGATGCAAGGCAAGGCATGGCAAGGAATGGCAAGGAAAGGAAGCAAGGCATGGATTGGAGCAAGCGATGAAGCGATGAATGAAGACTCGGACGCTGTATGTACGTAGATGCATACGACTGACTGAATAAAATAGGTAAATAAAGAAGTAATAAGCAGATTAAAAAAATAGTAAATGCATAAAACGGCAATACCGAGGTATGAGTTTGAGCATGTTGAGGGAGGGAGAGAGGGATGTTGATTGAGTATGGTTGTTGTGATGTCTATTTTGGTGGTTTGACTTGAGTTCGGTCGGGGAGGGAGGTTGGGAGATTGATGTATGTATTGAATTGAGTGTGGATTGAATGGATGGATGGTGTATAGGTAGGAGGTGGGTAGGTGGGTAGGTGAATATGAGATTTTGGGGGTTTGAACTTAATCTTGAGGATGTCTTGAAAGATGTATGTACTATAAAGTGAGGATGAAAGCGAGAGGAAGAGGAAGAGTAAGTGAGTGAGGGAGGGGAGGAATATGAGGATGAGGATGAGAATGAGAATGAGAGTAGGAAATGGTGTAGTACAGTATTGTATGATTTGAAGAAGAAGAAGAAGAAAGGATACTGTAGGGGTTGTTGGGAAGTAGATTAGATGAGATAGGATCAAGTCGGACTTGAGAAGTTGGAGAGCTAAGGAAGATCTGCGGATGGGATGGATGGATATGATACTTGAAACTTGGAAAGAAATAAATAGCTGGGTTGAGATGAGGTGGGATGTGGTAGGGTAGTGGGTTTGAGATAATAAAGAAGGTGGGATCGGGGGGGGGGGGGGAGAGGGGGCGGAGGATTTCAGTGACTTGTTTTGTAGGAGAGGAGAGGAGAGGAGGGTCTGGGTTTTGGATTCTGGGTTCTGGATATCTTACGGCTTTGAGTTGGGTATTAGTAGAGGGAAGTGAAGGGAGGGTAGTGGAAGTAGGGAGGAATTGGAATAGGAATAGGAAATTGGAATGATAAATTATTCATTATATGACTAGCATTAAGGCATAGTAATAATAAGATGGTAAGTTTTGCGTTGTCAGAATTATGTATGGATATGAATAGAATGGAGTATAATTGATAGATGTCACTCATTGTGAATCTGTCATGATAATGTGAGATGATTTTCTCTCTCTGTGTCTCTGTCTCTGTCTCGTAGTAAATAGACTTCAAGAAATAGTTGAGCCTAGGGGGTTGGGAGTGAGAGGGGAAATGGAGCATCGCCACAGGCATGTATACATACGTAAGTATAGGGGATAAGGATGAGTAGAAACATTTTAGTCATACTACATGGGTCCATAGAGATTCCTAAAACTTCGAACGGAAAAACAAGAAGTTCCTTTTTTTTATGTAGGAAGAAATGAACACTTTTGACAACTCACTCGGGCTGTGTCCAGGATTTCTGGATTTCATTTACGGATATCCTTTCTATCCTATCTCATCCTATGTCATCCCATCCCATCCAATCTCTCTTTTATCATGCAGTCCCTAACCTTCCCGTTACTCACGCATATATACATACCCATACTCCCCCCTCCCATCCCCTACCGAAGTATCTTCTCACACCACGAACTTCGAATATAAAATATTAAAAAAAGCCTCACTTACAAAAGCTACACACAAGTGAGCGCTAGATACTATAATATAAGTAAGTAGAGATCAAACCAAGCTGACCTAAGTCAAGCCAAACACCAAACTAAAGCAAACCAGCGAAGAGTAGGAATAAAAGCCAGTAGAACTGTTTAAATACTGCACAGAACTTACTTAAAAAAAAAACTATAGTTACTAACCCAACCATTCATACTGTTCAACTAATTCACCAACTGGCGTAACCGAAATCCAGAAAGAGTAAAGATTTCATACAGTATTAAACCTAACACCCGTATCTCTATCTCTTTCTACCCCTAATACTTGGAAAAACAGCAAATAAGGAACAGGATAGGGAAGAAAGAGAAGAGGAGGAATATTGCCATGGTGTTATATCGATTCAGTGGACATCGTACTGGAGTTTGGATGACGGAGAGGGGGGTAGGGACCTGGGGAATAAGCGGGGGATGTTGATGAATTTATGAAGCATACGATACGATGGAGAAGTAGGCAAGGTAAGGAAAGGGCAGGCAGGTAAAGGGACTCTCGGCTGGTTAGTAGAGTTGTTGGGTGATGAGTAGGTACATGTACATAGTAAGATTACCTAAGTAAGTAAGGAGGTAAACATGTGGTTGAGCACACGTAAACCCCCTCCCTCATGTAGCTAGCCATCGAAGTTTTTCATTTCGGATCGTAGCGAATGTGAGTTCCCACTTCTTCGTGTTGATATTGATATCGAATATCACAGCAATTCACACTCCTTTGCATATACACAATATAAATCCAACTTGGCTCTTCTCCCCTCACCTCTATTCAACTCACCTGTCCTCTCATCCAGTCTTACTTCAAGTATATCTTAAAGCAGATGGGAAAAAAAAGGACAAAGAACCAATCGTATCACATTGACTTATTACATAAAAAAAAAGAGAGCAGAACTCAAAAAACTCCTCACACTCCGGTTTGTTTACCCTTTGACCCAATCCCAAGTATTTCCCTATTGGTAAAAAACAAAACACAGAGGTGGTTTATTTCCCCATCCATTGGTTCGTTCGTCCGTCCATCCGCAAAAGCCTTCCTTGCCTGCCTGCCTGTCTATCTAACTTAGACTTTAAAGCCAGTCCATTCCAGTCAAGTCCATTCCAGTCAAGTCCAGTCCAGTCCAGTCCAGTCAAGTCCAGTCAAGTCCGCTCCAGGCCCAGTCATCTCGTCCCGTCGGATCTCGAGAGGTATAGAAGAAGAAAAAGAGAACGCCTTAAACAACTTATAACAGAATCAAGTAATTTGATGGTGCTATACCCGTATCTCCGTTTTCTTTCTTGGCCTGCCACCACCTCCCGCTGACGTCGGAGACTTCTAATATTTCGTGCTTGGAGAAGGAGATCTCGTTGGCATCGTCGGGGTTGGCCTCGTACGAGTAGATGGCCTTCGCTCGGTATGGATATTCTGTTGGCGCTACGACTTCCCCTGGTGTTTGTTGCTGTTGCTCGCTGCTCATGGGTCCGCTGGCTCCGAGGTTGCTGGTGGGGGTAGGGGTGTTGCCGAATCGTGGCTGGGACGAGCTGCGATCTGCTCCTGCTGGTCCACCTGGGAATCCTGCAACGGGCGATGAAGTCTCGAATCCACCTAGTTGAGCCGATGTGTACATCTGGGGTGGAACGTTTGATGAGATCGAGGTGTCTGGTCGTCCGTTTCCAATTCCATTTCCATAGCTCATTCCCCTTCCACCTTGCGAGGTTCTGTGATCTTTGTGGAGAGCGAAGGAGTCGAGGTATGCTCGAGGTACGGCGGAGGGGGTTGATCCGAAATAAAAGATCCACACAATCTGTTGTTGTCAGTACGGATTTGGGAAAAGGGGAGGGTAGTTGATGGCATACATTTACCATAGAAAGCAAGATGTGTCCAGCAGCGGTTGCCTCCTTAGCACCATTCGAAGAATAAATTAAAGAGTTGACCGACGAGCTCGTCAACACCAACCCGCAAGCAAGATACCCAACGATAGCAACGTGGTATGTCTGTGTTGTATCTGATGCGATGACCACAAATACTCCAGCGATGCAGCACAACATATACGCAATGGCGAACCAGGAATAATTCGGGAAAGCATTTTCGAGTTTCTGTGCCGTTGCGATTATGGATCCTACGAAAGCAATAAACCAGGCAAGCTGTGGAATTGTTAGTTCTTGTCTGGACCCTCTTCCCTGAGAAAGAAGCGGAAAGTTCCCAACGTACCATAGCAATAGATACCGTCGCCAGCGCGAATGGATCTCCCAATATGTTATCCATACTCATCGTCCGCATACCACCTGTCCTCCGACCCTTCATATCCATTCCGCCGTTCATTTTGCGGAGCGATGGCGAATGCAGCGATCCGTACGATGGCATAGGGAACAACGGCGTGGGGACCGGTGGCTCCTTGTATGTACCGAGGGAGGGATTAAGTAGAAAGTATTGACGACGTCAAGATTGAATTCGATTCAATCGGTTGTCGAGTATGGAGCAGACGGACAGTCGGAAGGTAAAAAAGATAGCGGCAAAGTATGGTGCGGTGGATAACGGTTTCAGCTGAAGTGGCCGTGGCTGAAGCAAAAGGTGCTCACTCCGCGACGAAAAACCCGAGTATCGATGGTGAGGCCGTACGTTGAATGGACAGAAGTGAATGGCGAGTGAAGAGACGCGGTCGTGAACACTTCGCGATGCTGACAGCCTGTCCAGCAAAGGAAGAAAAAAGAAGGGGGGAGGGGGGGAGGAAATGTCGATTGTTGGAAGGAGTGTGTAGTCGGTCGGGTCGGTCAATCGATCGAGATGCAATGCAAGAGAATGTGAGACGTCGAGACGAGAGAATAATGCGGTCGTGGGGATGGGGATGGACGAAGGAGGAGGTGGGATTGGGAGTGGAAAGGGAGGGAGAAGGATCCAGGTCTCGGTCTTCGCTCTCTCTCTTTCTCTCAATCAATCAATCCAGGGAGGCGGGATTGGGTGGGTTTGGGTGCAAGTAAAGTAAGGTAGGATGGGTGTGGGTTTTGGCGGAGAGGAGAGAGGGTACGGGTACTGTACTCCGTACGGTAGGATGTGGTCCGGGCGCTGGCGCAGGGCAGAAGAGGACAGGGCAGGCCAGGGTGGAAATGCGTAAGACCGTAGACCCGATATGATGCCGCACAGAGACGAGATGAGACGAATACGACTGGATTGGGAAGTGTGTGTGTGGAGTTTGCTGTTGCGTTGCGTTGCGACTTTTCTTCAATCAGGCAGGCAGGCCGTCCTTCTGCGGCTGCTCGTGCACGTAGGTAAATGTAGTTTTCGTGTGGAGGGGGAAAAAAAGGAGTTGATGTCCAGTGTCTTGGTTTGGTGCAGAGCTAAGGCAAGGAGGTAGAGTCAGTCGTAGTCGTAGTCCGGAGGTTTCTTGGGCGGGCAGCGGGTTGAACTGGGGCGGTGCAAAGCGATGCAATGCAATCCAGTCCAGTCCAGTGCAGCGAGATGGATGCAGATTGGTCTGGACCAACGCTGGAGAGCCAGTTGATGGCGACAGAGGATGATCTGCTGTGATTAATTACGCGGCTACCGGCAATGATAGGGCAGGCCAGGGCAGGGCAGCAGGGAATGAATGAATGAATCGCTCTTTTCTCCTCTTCTCGTCACGAAGTATGTCACTGTTGTTCCCTTACGTGACCTTTTCCTTCCCTTCTTCGATTATTCGCGTTTGCCGGATCTGGTGCTTGTTGTTGATATTGATGCTGGAGGTAAACCCCGTTCCTCTCTGGTATTGAGTGGTGTGGGCCAATCAAAGCGTCCCCGTGAAATTGTCCGGAATAGGCGTGTGTCTTCTTGAGAAGAAGCCCCTGGATATTCCAATCCAATCGAATCCAATCGTTGCTGAGTTACAGCCTCTCGCTGCTTGCACCTCGCAAAGACAGACAAATGCACAGCAAATGCAAAGCAAAGCAACAAGCTCAGGCTCAACACGAGTCGTTTCAAGGGTTGGCTGGTGGCGGTTGGCTCTCGATTAATCTGCTTGACACGGACCTTTTTTCTCGACTTGATTGATTGCCGATTGATGTGAGGGGGAAGGTGAATCAGGAGTGATGATGAGACGCCCAGGTGAACGTTTTGTGAACGATTTGCTGACGTGCGTTGATCTGTGATCTTGACTGCAGTCTATCTGCAGGAGAGAGAGTTCGTCTGTTCCGTTCCGCGATGCAGGTGGTGTTCTTTCTGTCTGTTTGGCCTGGAAGCCTGCTCCTGGAAGTCCGAATCCCGATGGTGTCGTTCAAGTTTTGGCGGTGAGGATAGGATAGGATGTCTTGGCGCTTGGATAAGATATATCCAGCAAGGAATTGGATCTGGGATGTTATCCTTGTGCTACCTCTACTGGCAAACAAATATATGCTGTGATGATGGCGGCTAAACTAGTCTTGTCTTGAACCGCAAACAACCAAGCACTAAGATGATTGATATGAATAATATGATGGGATAAGATAGGATATAAACCGTTATGCTGTTTCTCCCTCTGCTGTCAAAATACGCAGGCAGATAAGCATAATAAAAACCGAGTTTTGGCGCGGGAGTGTGAGTGTTGGTGCTGGTCAAGTCCAGTCCAGGGTTCACAGGTTTCAAGTCACTTTTCTATCCAAAATCGACCGTGGAGGATGCTCAATGGGGTTTTATCTATTCACAGGAATCCTAGCTCTTCAAGAGATCGACAGACAGCTGTCAAGACGATCTCATACCTTGAAACATTACGACTTCCTCCTGCAGCTTCCTCCTCGCCCTTGAGAAAATCATGGCAGAGCGTTTCGCTAACTGTGCATCTCATACGTTCGAGCTGGGTCAAGCCACAGCCATGATAATCCCCGAGCCGTGTGTGGCGAATGAGAGAGCCAATGGGTGGGAGAGGGGTGTGGCTGTGCGATGGGGGCTTGGGTTGAATGAGGAGAGGATTTACCCCACGATCTTCTGGTCTGGATCTTGAAAGATGCGATGTACCCCGTGGAAGAGCACTGAGGTTCTCGGTTGTTAAGGTAGGTAAGCTTCGTGGAAACTTGACATGACATGGAGTGGCAAAAGATACATCAGCTCATTTCTCCACGTTTGTGAGGGACTGTGCAAATGGCAATGTGATGCAAACTCGGGCCCTCCCTCACTTGGCTTGGCTGTGTTCCTTGTCCTATCTATCAATTCCATTTGTTTCCCCTGCATTTTTAGCCTGTGATTAGGACCTATCAAGAATTGAATAGATATTTCCTGTACTAATGGGGGAGGTATATTGGATTACACAATGCTGACAATTAGAATACGTTGTTTGCTAATGTTTCGTCTCCTTGGATAATTCGGTTTTGAGGCCTGGGGAAGAATCCTGAATGGAGACTTGAAAGGTTCTTGCTTGCTTCTAGATGGATATGATCTTGTTTGTCTTCGCATCATCCTCCGTATCGTCGCCTCGTATCAGAATACTGGGACGTTCTGGATCGGAACGGAGTGATCTATATTTCCTATGCCGTACCACCAGTTCATTATTCATGCATTGATATGACAGCTCAGCTGTAACTACAGTAAGCAAAAATGGAAGACCAAGAATCAAAATCAAAAATCAAAAGGCATTAAACAACTACCTCTCTTCAACACATCACTCCACCTCCCTTCCTCCTCATCCACGTTACACTTCTCGTTACTATCACAACCTCCTCTCACGTCTCTCCACACAACTTCCACATCCACTTCCACTACGTCCAGCACATCAGCCGCAACAAACGCATGAATATCTTCAATGTCACTCAGACCCGGACCAACATGCGATAAATGCCATTCCGTCACCCACATGCATGTCTAGAAGACTATCCCTATCCTGAGACGCGGGTATTGCGGTTCCGTTCATGCCGCTTGCTGGCTGGACTTTTCTGTTTATGGACGATGATGTGTGTGTTGTTCCTAAATATCTAAGGTAGGTACTGCAGGTACTCTTTTGTTGGAGAAGAAGAAAAAGGAAGGAGTGGGTGTCTATTCCCAGCGCTACGTATATGGAGGAGGAGTAGTATTATGGTCTCGAGAGGGGGATGTTCTGTCGTCATTTCGTGTCTCGGATTTGTTTCTGTTCGGATGTCTGGTCTTGGGTGGTTTGTTTGTAAGCTGGATACCTAGCTTCTCCATCTTCTCCTTCTTATTTCGAGGAGGAGAGGAGTGACGGCATTGACTAAATAAAACAGGTAAAAGGAAACTTTATATCATGTCATACCATGAGGCCGTCGGTTCGTTAGTGATATTCGCTGGACTCTGTTCTCTACTTTGCAACGCCCCTTCAACTTCCGTCCGTGCATCACCAACTCCGGCATACCCACAGTATAACATTTTTTTAATCTCAGTAGTATGTTTTGATTCCCCGAGTTGAGCTATCTGCGTTTTCTGTGTTCTGTAGAGCGTAAAATCCTGGCGAGTCGAGGTTGTATGTCGATGAGCTGGAAGGCTCGGCTGGCAGAACAGAAACGTCAATAATCGAGGCAATAAAACCTTATATCGAGGGATGAGAAGTAGTGGATTCCGTTAGGATAGATAAAATAGTCGAAGTATCGAAAGTTGTGGGCAAGTCTTGTGGATTCGGGGTTTGGAAGCGACCGGTCTTAGAGTCTGTAGGTGCTTCGAATAGCTTTCTCTAATTCCGATTTAATAACTATTAGATAAACAGTTTCAAGAACTTTTGAGGAATTCCCGACTACGGGGCTAGTTGGTGAATTGGTGAAGAAGCGTGTTTTGAAATGGCAAGTGTTGGATGGCGGTGCCCGTCTTGCTGCTATCATCTTCGACTTGGGCCGGAAACTCCGGATTGAATCTTTCGTAGCCTGGTTCCAAGGAGACTCATTTCTTCTTTTGGAGTTTGATCGAATGCATTGTCCATTGCTTGGACAGAGCTTCAATTCTCATCCGCAAGAGATTGAGTAGGAAAGTTTTGTTTATTTCCCCAGACGGAAATTTACCTTGAGGAAGCTAGCTAAGGATAGCCGAGAACGCCTGGACAAGGCTGAAGGCTGAGTGGGGAACGATGTGGCTTGACAGGTGGAGGCGGCTCAAAGGAGGTCTGAAGTAATTCCAGGTTCTCAAGCGACAAGCTGTCCATCTTACGTGCTTGCAACCTTTGCAAACGACATTCCTCACGACTTGACGACGCACTCATTCCCAAAGGACGACGACTGCAAAGACCACTCCATGCTTCGATAACACGACTCCGATCTGCGCGCTGCAATTGACCGTTATTTGCCACATCCGCCCACTCCTGAGCAAACAGACTTCAATGCGCCAATCCTGTTGCGCTTATCGAAATTTCTCGCCATAACCCACTTTCGAGGATTAACAGACTGGCAGATTCGCGGACCAGAGGTGCCATCTACAGATACCGTTTGAGCGGGTTAGGGGACTTGTTGTGTGTACGATGGTGTCATACTCTGCTATGGGAGGTCCAAGTGACTCCTCGTCGGATACGGGAAGAGGACGGAGGTGAGGCAAACCAGACCATACCAAACCAAGCCTACAGGAGGCCCTGGATGAATGAGGCTGACAATATTTTGGAAACAGGAGGAGGTCGAGTAGAGCTATGAAGGACCAGAATCTGGGAGGGGAGGCCTCTTGGATTAGTAGCAATATCAATCTGGTCAATACCAGTATGATCCCCTTCCCCAATATCCCATTCTCTCCTATCTGATTTGGACGTCGGCATCCTGAATCGTAACGTATTCTGACAAGCGCAGTTATCGGAGCCGGGACTCTAGCTATGCCCCTGGCCATGTCGCACATGGGAATCCTCTTAGGCACCTTTGTGATACTCTGGTCCGGTCTGACAGCTTCTTTTGGACTCTACCTCCAGACTCGATGCGCTCGGTATCTGGAACGTGGATCCGCCTCGTTCTTCGCCCTGTCACAGATCACGTATCCGAATGCGGCTGTCATATTCGATGCTGCGATTGCCATTAAGTGTTTTGGTGTGGGAGTGAGCTATTTGATCATTATTGGAGATTTGATGCCGGGTGTTGTTAGAGGGTTCAATGAGAATGCTGATGCAATCCCATTTCTTGTCGACAGACACTTCTGGGTTACAGTATTTATGTACTACCCCCCTTTAACATTTTCCACTGGCATTACTGACCTGAATTAGGCTTGTTGTTATACCCCTGGCGTTCCTCCGTCGCCTCGATTCCCTGAAGTATACGAGTGTCGTTGCTTTGATATCCATTGGATATCTAGTCATTCTAGTTGTCTACCACTTCTGCAAAGGGGACACTATGGCGGATAGAGGAGTTATCCGAGTCATCAAATGGGGTGGCATCGTTCCCACCCTCCAGAGTTTCCCGGTCATAGTCTTTGCATATACATGCCATCAGAACGTAAGACTAACTCCTTCTCTACGGAAACAAAAGTTAATCTGTATAGATGTTCTCTATTCTGAACGAGATCAAGAACAACTCACCAAAAAGGTTCGTCTGTTTTCTCAGACCTCGAAGTCAAATGCTTACAGTCAATCTAGTACCACCAGCGTAATTGCCGCAAGCATCGGCTCTGCTGCCTCCGTCTACGTTTTGGTTGCCATCACTGGCTATCTATCATTTGGCAACATCGTGGCTGGAAACATCGTTGGGATGTGTAAGAAAAAACCCTCTCACCTCTTTGGCGCCCTAAACTGACATATCAGACATCCCCTCTGTTGCCTCCACAATCGGCAAAGCAGCCATCGTAGTCCTTGTGACATTTTCCTATCCTCTGCAGGTTCATCCATGCAGAGCATCCATCGACGCAGTCTTGAAGTGGCGGCCGAATGGCCTGCGGAGCGCACGTAATTCTCCTAATGGCTCACCAGCACGATCAATGCCTTTGCTCACAGGCTCTTCAGCTCAACCCGTCGCGAGGAACGATACCATCAGCGAGTTACGATTCGCGCTCATCACCACCGTCGTCATCGTTCTCAGCTACATCGTTGCTATGACCGTCTCCTCCCTCGACAAAGTCCTCGCATATGTAGGCAGCACAGGAAGTACAAGTATCAGTTTCATCCTACCGGGCTTGTTCTACTACAAGATCTCGGCACCAGACTCGATCCACCACCAGCGTTTGGCGAAGGACGAAGATGAAGCTGAGAGCGATTCCGATACCGAAGGCCTCCTAGGAGCAAGAAGCCTCAGTTCGAGCCATTGGCGCAAGACTATTCTGCGAAAGCTCTCATTGGCTTTGGCTATCTATGGGCTTTTCGTGATGATTTTGTGCTTGGGAACGAACATGTTCTTTACTGGGATTGCGCATTGAGAGGTAGAATATGAAATTGGATATTGCAGTTGCATAGAGAGGAGTTCGGGACAGGGAACTATAGGCGTTTTGTGTGCAAAATGACGATTTTTGGCATGATGGGTGTTGAGAGATGACACTGGGTGGTCGTTCGCATTATGTAGATATGAGGTTGCATAGATTTGGATTGGTACATTTGGGTATATATTTCGGCACTAAATAGATCTTCATATCCTTTAATTGGATATACAATATCCTTTTTGATTCCTAGCCACTTGTGGAGTTAAGATATCTCGGGAATAGAGCACTCCTTCCACCTGCACTGAAGTCTGAGCCCGTGTTACTGCTCTACACCTCTTCGCACAATAGCACCATCTTCGTAAGCTTCCCAACGCCATTCATATTGATATACAATGCTCTGCTATGCCATGATTTTCATGAAAACGCCCCCATATGCTACAGTATACATCTCCCTCGTACACACACTCCATGACCATATGTTCCATCCATCCTAGCCCAATTACCCCTCAACTCGACGCTTTCGGGCGGTATTTAGGTTCCAGTAATCCAGCCTGTCGTTGATATATCAATTAGCACTCCATCTCCGTAAATCCTCTACTTGCTACATCTCCATATCCTCCCATATCCTCCATGGCCTAGCCAGATCACCCAGGACCCATGACGCGGATCTCACTCAAAACGTATAGAGAAAGTAAGTCGTGAGATAACTCACCATAGACAACAACCTCCATGCAGGATCGCTCGGCTGCGCACCAACACCGAGCCAGTACTTCGCGCGCGCGGAGTCCAGCTTGATGTCTTTAAAGGGCTTGCCTTCGCCGTCGACGGGCGCTTTGGGGATGGGGTCATATGTGCCTGTTTCTCGGGGAATTGGATCAGCACAAATCCTCTTGTATGTCCCTTCGGTTTTCGCTCTTCTGCTCTGCTCGGTCTCTGATTCTGCCTCTGATGCTGATTCTTTGCCCAAGTAATGGTATCCTCTATGTGTGTGGGTACGAACCTAGAACTTCAATCGGTTTACTATTCCTCGCTGTCCTGTAGATTGAGATTATTAGTATGAGGTAGGGAGAGGGAAAGGTACGGGAAGTAGGGTGAAAGGGAACGAGAAGGGGGAGGAGGGAAGGAGAGAGAGGACGTACCGGGCTTGCGCAACGACTATGTTGTAGAATGGAGCTTTGCGCCTTCCGAAGCGTGCTAGTCTTATTTTGACGACCATTGTGATGTGTGTGATCTGGTGTGTGTGTGGTGGGAGGAGTACCAGAGGGAGATGTGATGTTGAGTATCGCGACTTTTTCGAGGTTGAGGCGGAATTGATGTCCGCTCCGCTCGGGGGTGGACGGACGGGAATGGAGTGGAGCGGGGCGGAGAGCTTGGAGGGGAGGGGTGATGTCAACTCAGGACTACCAACTATCGGATGATCATTCGACTTTGAACTGGTGATAATTCTCCATTGATTGTCTGATAAAATAAAATATCAAATTTCACACCTCACATTTCCTCTGCCCGTGATCTCTTGAAGTTCAATTACTAAGGTACCTACTCTAGACGACAGGATCAAACATCACAACACAAAACAGTCCGAACCGAACTCTCAGCAACTTCAACTCAAGAAAGATGAAGGTGAGTAAATCCATCCCTAGATCTCCCTCAGCCCTTGTCCTTCCATTTCCCTTCTCGTTCATCCCTTTACTTACATTTCCCTCCGCAGACACTCTCGGCCAAAAACGCTGCAGCGTTAGACAAAGATCTCATGAGCATCGGAGCTTTCTCCATTGATCAACTCATGGAACTAGCTGGCCTGTCAGTTTCTCAAGCCGGTAAGTATACGTATACATATACGACTACTCGAATCTTTTAAATTATATCGATCCAGGAGTTAAGCTTGAGCGCCTGTAGTTTACCGTGTTCATCCTCCAAGCAGGGGAAGGAGGATTTTGGTCGCTTGTGGGCCGGGGAATAATGGTGAGTTTGCAGTTTGATTTATTTCACTTTACTTCTGAGGTTTTAGGGTGTTTGTAAACTGTATGGACAGAATATCATGAGGAAACTCTGATCTGTCGGTTTTGTTTGTTTACTAAAGAAACAAATAGGAGGTGATGGTCTAGTCGCCGCAAGACATCTTTGGCATTACGGATATAAACCCACGATCTACTACCCTAAACAGAGCAAGAATGATCTATACCAGGTATGTAAAGCTCCCTAAAGGCTAAAAACGTTTGAGCCACCCCATCTCCTCAATTCTACTCCACTCTATCCAATCCTTTATCACATGAGCTCAACTGAACTGACTCTCTCTACCTTTCCTTTACCTTATGTAGCGCCTCTCAACTCAACTCAAGAACCTCGATATCCCATTCACAGAAGATTTCCCGGCGGCATTGAAAGAAACAGATCATATCGTAGACGCTATTTTCGGTTGGTCCTTGCCCCCTCTTCCCCTTCCACCTAACACAGCCCACCCTACCAACCACACTCACACTCACACTCACACCCACACCAGGTTTCTCATTCACCGGCTCAATCCGCGAACCCTTCCCATCCATCATCCAAGCCCTCCAAGAAACTTCCATCCCCGTCCTCTCAGTCGACGCCCCTTCATCATGGAGTATCGAAGACGGACCGCCCTCTTCAGGTCCAGGATCGGGGTTTAACCCGCAGGTTCTGGTGAGCTTAACTGCGCCGAAGCCGCTGGTGAGGTTCTTTAAGGGGAGGCATTTTGTTGGTGGGAGGTGAGTGGTTGTTTCATCTCTCTCTTCCCTTTTTTGGCTTCAGAGAATACGTTTCAACCTTTATTTGGGGTTGGTCTTGATTTTGACTACGGGGTAGGTTCGTGAGTCCGGATATTCAGAAGAAATATGATTTGGAGTTACCGGAGTATGAGGGTATCGAGCAGGTTGTGGAGGTGGGGAGTAATGGGCAGAAGTTGTGAAGCGTTAGTGGAGGGTGCACTTGTTTGTCTCCTTGTGAACTTGGGAGCTTGTTCGAAAGGGTTTCTTTTTTACGGTGTTTCTGGTTCTGGTTCTGGTTCTGTGTCTGGTTCTATCTAGAGCCGGGGTTATCTTGCGAACTCTGCCCGCGTCTTTTGTCTTGACCAGGAATTCATCTGCATGCGATTATATCAACATCCCTTACTCATACACTCGTAATTTCATACCCCTCTACAACTGGGGTTCGCTTGTTCTTCGTCAAAGTAGATCATAACTAACCAATCAGTCCACTTGAGCATCCTCAAAAAGGACCAATACCGTTCCTGCCTTGCAGATATCCTAAATTTGTAAGCTGGAATCATAAATTCGCTTCAGATGAACTTACGCCTTCCTTATGCACCAACTTAGCTACTGTCCCGTTCTGCGGCGATCGGATAACGGTCTCCATCTTCATACTCTCAATCCTAAGCACAGTTAGCTTTCATGAGCTCAATCCGAGAGATGGGTTCCTTACACAACTAACGCCTGCCCCTTCTCAACCTTATCGCCTTCCTTGACCTCGTTTCTTAGTACCTTACACGGCATCGGTGCAAGAACACTATTCGCCGCATCTTTCAGTCCCAACGCTTTCTCGAACCAACTGGGCGTTGCAAGCGTGAGATGTGTTTGCTTGCCGTGTTGGAAGAGTGTGATCTTGTCACCGTCTGTGACGATTGCGCTTTCGATACGTGTGTGTGGGAAGAATGTCGAGATGGATGGAGACTTGGGTTCACAGACTACACTGCTGTAGGACTGATCAAGACCGCCGCCTTTGACTTCTAAATCGTATAGATTCCGGCCCAGCTGCTCCACTGAAACAGTGACAGGTACACCATCCTCAACGTCGGTTGGGATGAATGTGAACTGTCGTCGAGAACTTGATCCAAAGCCAACAGCCGTACCATGAGGGCCTTGGCCAATCGTTGGTGCGGGTGTAGAGAGCTCTTTAGATAGAAGTCCCAGCGCGGCCTGAGCAAATCTCTCTGGTTCTATAACTTCGGGGGCAAACAGCTCATCGTTGTGTTTCTGGATGTATCCAGTTTCAACCTCCCCCCTGATGAAAGCAGGGCTCTTACAGATCTTCTTCAAGAACTCGATGTTGGTGCTTAAACCAACAACTTCGTATTCCTGTAACGCTGCGTAGAGTTTACGGATTACTACTTCACGAGTCTCGCCACTGACGATGAGTTTTGCAATCATGCCGTCGTAGGCTGATGAGACGGTATCGCCCTCGACGAAACCAGCATCGATGCGGACACTTTCTGATATTGGAGGTGTCTTCAGATGGATGAGCTTGCCTGAGTCTGGCATGAAATTCTGACTTGGGTTCTCGGCGTAGATTCGAGCTTCAATGGCCCATCCACGCTCCGCTATCCTCTGAGCAATGGTCTCCTGGTCGAGCGGTAACCGCTCACCAGCAGCGACCTTGAATTGCCAGGAGACAAGATCTTCTCCTGTGATTTCTTCTGTAACGGGATGCTCAACTTGAAGTCTGGTATTCATTTCCATGAAGAAGAATTCATTTGTGTCGTTGTCGAAAATGACTCGAAGTACTGTCAGTAAAGTCTCGTCGCTTTCGAATGATGCCACTTACATTCCACTGTACCAGCCCCCTCGTAACCCACCGCCAAAGCAGCAGCTCTTGCCTTTTCCCATAAATCTTGACGAATGTCTTCTGCAAGATTCGGCGCTGGAGCTTCCTCCAAAATCTTCTGATGTCGTCTCTGAAGACTACAATCCCGCTCCCCTAAAGCGACAGCATTGCCATGCTTGTCGGCGAAGATTTGTACCTCAATATGTCTCGGTGTTGAAATGTATTTCTCGACCAGCATCTCGTCATCTCCAAAAGAATTCCTGCCCTCACTCTTCGCACTTTCTAATTTGTCCAGAAACTCCTGCTCATTGAATGCAATTCTCATGCCCTTTCCACCGCCTCCCTTGACAGCCTTGACCATAACAGGAAATCCTATCCTCCGAGCTTCTTCCAGCAGGTATTTTGGATCCTGGTTTCCACCATGGTAGCCAGGTATGCATGGAACTCCCGCTTTTATCATGATATCCTTACTTCTCGACTTGTTTCCCATGGCCTCAATCGCCTTCCATGGTGGCCCAATAAACACTAACCCCTCCTCCAGACATCTCTTTGCGAATGCCGAGTTCTCACTCAGAAACCCATATCCAGGATGGAGTGCCTCGCATGACTGCTCTTTCGCGACCTTTATGATTCGTTCACCGTCGAGGTAGGCATTCGCGGAGCCCAAGTTCACTGCGAAAGGGCTGGAAAGCGCATGTTGGGAATTGGCGTCTGGGTCTGTGTAGATCGTCGTACAGCGTACTCCCAAAGCAGAAGCTGTCCGTCCAACGCGCAGGGCAATTTCGCCTCGATTCGCAATGAGTACAGATGTAATTGGCGTGCTCGTGCTTGTAGATGTAGATGTTGAGAGGAAACGATAATGGGAGGCTCGAGGAAGAGCTCGGAGCTTGGAAGGGAACATCGCTAGCTGTTGGGATGATCAGCTCACAAGATGGGGTTGGGTTCGGAATCTGAGGCTGTAGTACAATATTTTCAGCAACAGTAATCTTCGACCATAGTCCAGTCGCCAGATTAAAGACTCTCTTGATGATGAAGGGGAACAACTTGAACGAGTTCGAGCTCAGCTTGGACCGTCGCAAGCCGTACCTAGCCTGCAGTGCATGTACCCCCTCCCCTCCCCCCGCAGCTCCCATGCGGAGAATAGCGCCCCCGAGATCCGACAGTAACCCTGAGAAAACCGAATTGAATACCTGAATTCTAGGCATAGCATCTATTGAGGCTGTGAAAATTTGTCAATACTAGCTCGTGTATCGCAGTACGACTCGGCTGAACACCCTCCTGTCTCTCGGAACTGTGTTCTCTGGGATTACGACCCCATAAACCCTTATCCTGCTCTTTCAGCTAGGGTACTCTGAAAAGAAGCGTACCGTGTTCCTCTCAAGCTATGACTCCAACATCATCTTGACTGTCAACATCAAAGCCATCAGAGCAGAAGAAGCACGAGCAAAGATGCCAAGTCTGAGTATATGCAACTCCTTCTATTTGGAAGTCACCAAACAGTCATGCGGTTCTCATAGCAACACTTCCCCAGCAGCGTTGACAAACCGCTGGAGTCCAAGCTACCCCAGCCTATCTTCTACTCCAATGATTTATGCAGTGCGGTGCCATTGATGTTCGCAAGAGACTTGTTGTAATATGCTGCAGCATCAGTATGTGAAAGTGGTCCTTTTGAACAGAGAATTCAAGATGGGACTAGTGTCCACAACCGGACGTCGAAAGAGCCAAGTGGCGTTCATTAGGAAGTCGGCACCATGCTGCAATATATCTTTATTAAGATGAGGCTTTGCCGGATATGCCATCAGTATCTTGGCCAGTCCTGGGACGATTGTTTAGGCATCGTCACCAGGAATCGGAAATGTCGGCGCCGTTGATTCCAAGTGATATCACATTCAATTTCAGCAATAGACTTTTCCTCACCTATTGCAATATTTTCAACTCCTAGGATCTTCTATTTGCTCCCTGCTTAGTCTTTTTAAAACCAATCCGGCATTGACATAGCGAATCAAAGTACTAGGATGAAATATTAAAGCAGCTGCTCTCGTGGCTGGTTACGACAGACATGTTTTGTTCATGAATCACCATCTTCGCTTCGTTCGCTTATATCAGGGGATGTTTATCCGCAACGAGCCAGGGCACTACTGCCTGATATCACAACGAAATGGAAGCTGCCGTCGGTAAATGGAAAAACAGAGGACCCTCTTCAAAACTCCCGACCGATCCCTTGATCCCCTCTCGCTCGTAGCCTCCTTCCGTTGCATCAGGTACTGTGGCACGAGCAGAACTGTGGGGTACGATGTATTATCCACATTGAAGCACCACTCCTCAGCCAAAACTCCAAGCCAATCTGAACAGAGGAATCTCTAATCATGTACCTGATGCTCGTGGACATCTTTTGCCTGTGGTCGGACAAGGTTGCCATCGCCTCTGCCGGGTGATGTTGCGAGATGTCATCTGCCAAGATTAGCCACTCGCTATTAAACGTTTCAAGTTTTCAATATGTTTTCATTTAAACTACGTGGTATTCGGAGATGGGAATTTGTACGCATCAGGGCAGCCTATTGATGGCAACAGTCTGACTTTAAGTGCTTCTTCCACCCACATATGGGTGACTTGCTCATCACTTGCTTTCGAAGTGGTTGAGACGGATTCATCCCTCTTGGATTGCACAGATGCCCGCCATGCGTTCAACGTTCCTCTGCAGTGCTTTTGCACTTTCTAGCTGTGGTAAGTCATAACCATCTCAATGCAGTTTGCGGTGCTAAGTTGCGCAGTTCTTGCTCAGGTAGACTCCAAGATCGCCTGTGACGCAGTGACCAAAATATGTTACTCAACATATCTTGCCCCAGACTCGGGAATCAGTATTGGAATCGCACTTCCTATGAATGTGACAGATCCATATGATGCAATAATCTCCATTACTGCTCCTCTGGCAACAACGTGGGCCGGATTTGCATGGGGAGGGACGATGGTTTTCAATCCCCTCACAGTTGGATGGCCAAATGGCAAGACTTCCGTAGTATCCTCACGCTTTGCATTGTAAGACCTCCCCTTGAAATCTTGATATAAATTAACCCAAATAGTGGCCTGGGTCTCCCGCAGTCCTATGATGGTGCAGAGTATACTTTGTTGAAAGGTACCACGGTGAACAGCACGCATTGGACAATGACAACAAAGTGCTCCGGATGTACATCTTACCAAGCGAATGATGGTTCCCAAGCCGTTCTGGATGGCACAGGAACCGCATCATTTGCATGGGCTCAAGGAACCACGGCAGTTCAAGAACCAGCGAACAACAACTCTGCGTTCAACATGCATTCGTCTTATGGAAAATGGGTCCATGACCTGAACGCTGCTAGAAGTCCTAATTTCAAAGCTTGGGTAGCGAGTAATATCCTATCCCCTGATGTACCGAGTACAACGAGCCAAACCTCAACGTCGAGCGTGCCAGTGACGACGTCCAAGCCTCCAACCACAATAATGACAAGTACGACCTCATCCGCAAAGCCTAGTAGTACTGCTGTCAAAGGAAAGGTGCCAGCATCTTGTTCCGGAGCTGGAGCTCCAAAGTTCTCCTCCGTCCTCGTAAGTTTAGTTTTCGACTCCCAGTTCTTGTTTGACGCGAGGGCCTGATACCTCGATACCTTGTTCGCACTCTCTCGCCCTTCCACTCTCCACTTTTCAGAATTGTGACTAATCCTGATGTCGTGAACCAGGCAAGCGGATGGAAAGCAACGAAAGTTTTAGGTGGTTTGACAAGTCCTCGCAGTATCATTTTCGACTCAGCAGGCAACATGCTTGTGGTCCAATCTGGAAAAGGCATTACTCTTCACACAATGACTGCAGATGGCTGTATATCTGCCACCAAGACTCTTGTGGCACTGAATAGTCTGAACCATGGAATTGCGCTCAGTGCCGACGGTAAGACGCTCTACGCCAGCAGCATGACGCAAGTGTACTCCTGGCCATACACAGCTTCCTCGGGGACTGTTGGGACCAGAGCGACTATAGTCACTGGGATGTTTAGTGGAGGGCATTCAACTCGCACACTTTTGCTCTCGCCAAAGAACCCAAACTTGTTGGCTGTTTCTCACGGATCGAATGATAATTTCGACTACCCATCTGGAAACCCGAAGACTGCTCGTGCATGCGTCAAAGTGTTTGACTTGAACGCAATTCCGAGCGGGGGCTACAACTATGTCTCTGGCGGGTGGTTGGCAGGTTATGGCATGCGGAACGAAGTTGGAATTGCCTTTGATGGGAACAGCATGTAAGTCTCCCTCACATCCTGTTATAGTTCGAAGCTGTGGCTGACCGTTTGGCAGGCTCTGGGGCGTTGAAAACAGCGGTGATAACTTCTCGCGTGGCGGCAAAGATGTGCATCAAGAAAATCCTGCTGAGAAGCTCAATTATATTGGGGACGTCAGCAAGAACAACGACAAGTGGTTCGGATATCCAACCTGCTGTAAGTTTTCCAGATATCTGTCTCCCTAAAAGCCTTTACGGCTGCCCGCTCTTCAAAATAAAAGCTGACCTCTTCCTCCTTCTCTAGACGCTGTATGGAAACCAAGTGACTTCACGGACCAGAAATTCCAAGTCGGAGACCAATTTGTGATCGCTCCAAACGCGACTTTCAAAGACGAAACCTGCAAGACACTGTCAACACCACCATCACTCGTCTTCCAGCCTCATTCCGCTCCGATCGACAGCAAGTTCGACGACACTTTCAGCAATCTCTACGTCACCTTCCACGGCTCTTGGAACCGAGTCCCGACCACAGGATTCAAGGTGGTGCAAGTTGCATTCACGAAGGGTGCCGACGGCGTGTACAAGCCCGTGTCACCACTCTCCAGCAACACAGGGTACAAGGATATTTTCTGGAATCCGGATGTTACGAAATGCCAGGGCAACGGACCTAGCGCCAGCTCTGGGTGTTTCAGACCCGCTGGGCTGGGGTTTGATAGCGTAGGGAGGATGTACATGACGAGTGATATTTCTACTGATGGAGAGTTGTGGGTTCTAGGCCAGTCTTGAGATGAGAAAGCCAAACACCCAAATCAGGAGCTGTATATATTGTGGAAATAGGGTCGTACATAGGGACGAATAATCAGAAAGCTAAATTCCCGACCAGCGTTTAACTGCATCTGCGGACGCTAGAAAAGTAATTGGTACGAGTGAGAACAATGCTATGGAACGATATCACGGTAACTACCCGTCAACAATCTTGGTTGGCCGTATAGAGAGACCTCGCGGACAGTCCCGCTGATTGCGCACACTCGTTCCTGCTTTTGTAACGGAAATCATTTCGGTGGGTACAGACCCGAGACATGGGATTGTGAGATTCGTGAAGAAAAGGGACCGGTTTCTGGGTCTTGAGATCAGCGAAGTTCTCTTCAATCTCTTGAAAATCCTTGCAGCGAGGGTAATCTACATCTTCTCGAGAACGGTGATATTTACCTGTGTTACTTGATCATGCCGTCCTTCATGCCGTCCTTCTACAGCCGGATACAAATACAATGATTGATTTCCTCCATATTCTCTATTGGCAGAGAATTGTGGTTGTTGAACCTGTGTTTTCATCCTCGCTGGAATCATGGGGTCAATTGAAGATGGCTTTGCTGGCGTGGAATTACATTGTGAACTAGTGTCGAATCTACTGTTCAGGGATACGGCAACAGAGAGACCATTGGTCGCCATCTTTCAGCGGAGCATGACTGCCCTTGAATGCCCTGGACTTGGGTCTTCTGTCCGCTTCGACACAACTTCTAAGTGTTCCATCTCCGATGCAGCATATATTCTCGAGGAAGACAGTGGGTTGTCATTGGCGCAAGACTTCGAGTTGTACTTGATGGGCAAACCTTATCACATTCTTGAAAATGGCTGCTGGACAACTGTACACTCATTTTCGTGGACTCTGAAAGGGTCACTGGGATCTTTGAATAGCCAAACACAATGGAAGTGGCTCCATCCTCAAGATGTTCTCGATGGGCAGTGTGATGCCATATGATCGGCCAACCGAGTAAGAGTATCTGGCGGACGTGGTTGAGAAATGGAGGACTGTTCAGCAATCCAGGAGACAGCCATATATCAGAACATGGAGCTCAGGTTTTTTATGAAGCTCTCTTGAGCATGAGAAATGATTATGAATCTGGTGCTGGTTACGTGGCAACGACCGCATTGCGGCATCTCCACAACGTCCTCGCTGAAGTCACGACGGAAGTCACGACGGAAGTCACCAAAGAACTACTCTGGCGCCGTACTCGGATGATAGAATGGCATCTGATCTACAACGGGCGGCCTTTAATGAATGCTGCGATCAGCAAGAGCTTACTCTCTTGTCTCTGGAGACTGGTACGTGGTAAAAATTCACCTGGATCAGGGAATCTGAAATTTCATCCTTTCCCTCCCTCAATATTTTAACTCCAAGACATCTAGGAGAACTAAATACTAATATCATGCCCAGTGGCTCATCCAAGATAACAGAATAAAACCGCTAGAGGTTATCAAAGCATGCATACAGGAGCGAAAGACATTCAGCAGTCGCATCGGCGAAAGCTTTGTATCGTATCTCCGGAGAAATTTCAGCCAACGACTCGAATCCAGCGATGTAGTCCACCTCAAAATCCTCACCCTCTCTTCCTCGATCATTAAATCAGCCGTGCTGACAGCACTGAAACAATGCAATATCTCTTTCGACATCCGGATATTGGAGAGCAGGCCCTTATGCGAAGGCACATCCCTGGCATCAGTAATCGTCAAGCAAGCAGGCGAGTCCGAATCAGACAGACTCAAAATCACCATAGCCACAGACGCAAGCGTTGCCCTGATGGCGAAAGATGTTGACCTTGTCCTGCTGGGTGCCGACAGGATAAATGAGAGCGGCGACGTGAGCAACAAGACGGGCAGCTTCCCAGCCGTGTTGTGTGCCCAGGCTTTGGGGCACATCTCGCCCGTCACCCCGAAAGTCGTGGTTCTTTCGGGCATCGAAAAGGTGGCGAAGCCAGGACCGATGAACGAGTATGAAGAGGAGGATAATGGGCCATTGCAGATCTGGAGGATATGGGAGTTGGCTGGGTGTAGGAAAGAGGCTCGGTTTTTGACGACTGATCGTCGAGTGGAGTTTAAGAATGTCGCTTTCGAGTGGATTCCGGCGGAATGCGTTGACTTCTATCTGAAGGAAGATGGGGAAATGACGAGGAAGCAGATTAAAGAACAGTCTCTGTTTATGGAAAAGCTGGATACTGACGTCTTTGGCGATCTCTAATGCAATACAATACCTAGGGAAGCATGGAAACATTGTCAGCTCGCTTAATTTAGATGAAGATTTATTTACTTTCCCTTGCCGACCCTAATTTGGATCCACCATCTCTCGAGATCGGTTCCCAATTATCATGATGATGATTTTATATTTTTCTGTCCCATCCTGACTGTAAAGTGGCATTCGCTCACTTACTCATGTCCGTCTCGCTCATTGCCGTCTGCATAACCGTAAGCTAATCTACAAGTATCTCGTCACGTCATGTCACATGCTTTCACAGCTGGTGCAGCGATCAAGAAAGACTGCTCTAGAAACATACGCTCACCTCTGGACTATGAACACGCTCTTAGTTAAGGATATTGGGTACATTCTACCTGCAAAGTTGACTTGAAATCTCCTCTCAAATCTCCTCCCTGAAGCGCCGGGAACGTGCAAAATGTCAGGCATAAATCACTCTATCGGCGTCCCTCTCGACTCAGACTCAGACACCGGCTCCGACCTTATATCCACAGACGGCTCCGCCCTCCGCCTCCCAGAGTTCTTCGAGCAGCTACAGCTCCAGCAACAGGCATCTGGCGACAATAGTATCCTTCTTCGTAAAAGCAAGGGCAAAGATATAGCCGTGGAGACGCATGCCTGCGATAAAGAAAAGCACGAGAAGCACGATGCGAGGACGTGGGATAAGCTGCCGAAGGAGCGGAAGGGAGGGTAGAAGATGAGACTTAGCCATTGGGCCGAGGAGATGGGCGAGAGTGTGCTTAAGGGGGTGCTGTTTAGTGAGCTTGGGGGGTGGTGGGGGAGTCTGAGGGGGTAGAGGTGGGGTTTGGAGCTGTGAGGGATGGGGGAGGAGAGTGTGAATAGGGGAGATGAAGGGGGAGGTGCAGGTAAGATCGTGGGTGGGGACTGGGGCGAGGATGGGAGAGGGGCCGAGAAGTGAGAGAAGTTACAGAAGGTTATAATACTACGACTTTAAGGTTCTGGAGGGACGGACATGTACTGGTACAGTAGACAGATAGGTAGTCAGAACTTCGGCCCCACATTTGTAACAGATACAATTTTTCTATTAAACAATCTAACTGTTTTTGTACCCCTATCTATCTAGTCTACATAACAAATCGACAGATAGCAAGCACGCGAGTGTGCGCGTGAGTATGGTGAGGGCCTCTCTAAATGTAAGGTCTTACTTTGTTCTTTCATTATTTGCGGATCCTTCCGTAATGTTTGAATTGATGTATATTATTTTACGTTATGTCTCGCTTGATGTAATGGGCGAGCTTGAGATATGTCGCATTTTGACTTTTTTTGTTGGGGGGGGGGGGGGGGCGGGGGGTGGAATTGGATATTCACACAGTTGGTTCCTTTCGAAAGAGTAGTGCGTCTCGAACAGGGGGTTGCACAAAGTTCATTTCTGACTTCTATAAGACGAAAGAGAGCGTATAAGGTAATCAAAACTTTTTTTAGTATGCAGACTGGTGGTAGTAACCATGGCTACTTAGTGGTGATGATTGCCCCTTTTCTCTTAGCCGAGACTTGGAAGCCAGACATTGATACACGAGAAATATATGAGTTCTACCATTAGAAGCCCAAACCCAACCACTAGTTTTTCCACTTCTTGAGTTTATTTAAGATATCAAGCTCAAGATCAATACAAGTGTCATCCTCGACGTCTATGTCTTCTTCGTCATGTGCGCTCTCTGTATTCTTCTTGTCATCCCCTGCGGACAGGCATCTCCTCACAACACCTGCGTACATTTTCCCCGCAGCGAAATTTAGTGCAGCATCAATACTACCTTTCCCCTTTGCTGCTAGCAAACTTACTTTTGCTCTGTTTATCTTCAACGCCTCTTCCTTCGACTCATACGTCAACTCCACGGGTGGGATCCTTGAAAATTGGCTCAACTCGCCCGTCTTCCGGTGGAAATGCAACAGTGTTGTCGCCAAGGTCTCCCAAAGCCCGATTTCCGTCAAAATACAGCCGAGTCCATAAAGATCAAAGGCTTTGCGGAACGATGCTCTGTCCGCTCGCAAGAGCTTGGGATGTCTGTAGAGATTTGCTTCTTGTTGTGGCCGTGGGGACTCGGTCATGTCGGAGGGGTTGTCGGCTCGAGCATATTCGTATCCTTCCAAGAAAACCCGCGTGATGTCTAAACCTGGACGTTGCTTCTGTCGAAAGAAGATGACGTTCTCAGAGCGCAGGCCCTTGTGCAGCCATCCCGATGTGTGGAGCTGCAGCACGGTTTCGACCAACGCAATAGCCAGAGCGAACCGGTCATCGAGGCTTGGCGCCGTTGAATGACCATTCAAGAGGCAATCAAGCGTCACAAAATCTGATGACTCGGGAGGGAGTTGGAAGGCATATCCATAGTTCTCGGACTTGGGATCTTTCAGGTATCCTAAGCATTTCAGGGAATGGAATGAAGTCGAGTCGATATCTTGGAGCAAGGTGGCTAGGGTCTTGATGCGGTGCTTCAACTGCCTCTCGTTTGCTGTCTCCACAACTTTCCACTCAACCAATACCGCCTTTCCGTCATAGGTAGCCAGCTCCCGGAATTGCTCATGTTGGTTCGATTCCGGCCGTAACTTCAGCAGTTTGTAGGAGAGTGGGCCACGGGGGCTCTTTGCTTTCTTTGAAAAAGAAGATCTCGGGCTATTGAACTTGTCTGCAACGACCGTGTTTACGAGCGTGGCACCCGAGAGGCTTTTCGAGATCGGCCGTGGAGTAAACAAGCCCCCTTGTGCTCTCTCACGGCCGTCGTCGTACCCATACATGAGACTCTGCTGCTTGAGAAAGAGCGCCGATTTGACGGCACCGTCTTCAAATCTCGAAGGTGTTTGATGATGGTCAGATTGAACGAGGGCTTCGATCTGCGAGAGTTCTGTTGACTCTTGCGTCTGCGAAATTGCGTGTCGAAGAAGTGCCTCTATCCCGCTTCTGATGAACGCCAGGTCGTCGTATTGAAGCAGAGCCCACAAGTCATCGATGAAGCGCTTGATGTCGCCTATCAACAGACTGATTCCTTCCTTGTCTATCGCTGCCCACTTCAATCGCTTCCACACGCTGACCCCCTTGTGCAGTGTCCGCGCAGTCTCATTGCCGAGTTCCGGTGCGAAGAATCGTCGAAATCCTTTCTTCGGTGTTGTCAAGTCGTCCAATGACAGTTTGTCCTCTGTGGTCACGAGCTCCAGCCTGTAGTTATACTTGAATTTCGCGGTGTCGCACAATAAAGCCTCCAGTCGTTTCAGGTGGCCATGGACAATCTCCCAGTCCATATTTCGAATCGGCGAGCCGTTCTCCAGCCCGACTTTCTCGGCCCATTTGAACAGCCGGTACTGCTCGTAGTCGATTTCGCTCCTGATGATGTCGGCGTCCTTTCCAAAGTTTTGCGCCGTAGATAAGAGGATGAAGCCTTTCACGCAGCCTTGAAGTAAGAGGACTCCCAGCGATACAAATCCAGCAGCCCCAGCGGCGACGTCGAGTCCAGTTGCCATTGCGTCAAATAAAGGGTCCTATCGTGGCATTTCTTCCCCTCTTATCCGAGATTGAATTCTTTTTGAGATTGTTAGAATTCCTTGGAGCCTTGTGCTACCTGCTGCCCAGACTTGCGAGCTGCTACTCGGTATGAGGTACATATGCACGCAGCACGCGTGATCTTGTTGCTTTTGCTCGAGGCGCTGTCCAATGACCTTGGGTGGCTGTTCTTGTATCTGCGGCTGTCCACCCAAATCCGGAACCACGCATACAGTAAGCCATAGGATAAGGAGGGCTCAGCCCAGGCCTCATAAATTCAAATCTTCGAAATCCTCAGCCTTACCAACAAAACCAAGAAATTCAAAGCCCAAAACTATCCATCATCTTTCTATATCTTGGGCTATTCATCCGTAGAATGCTTTGATCTTCATCAGCTTCAGTATGGAATCTGTCAAAACCCAGGAAGTCACACGAGAGCAGAGGCTCTGTCAAGAGCTGAAGCGATTGTGCCAACAGCCGTCCAACCTGGATGAGGCAACTGGATTAAAAGGTGTGATTTCAGACCAGGCAATCGATGAGATATCATCTTGTCTCAATGATATCGAACACTTCGACGCAAGTGCTCGACCGCGCACCTACGCTATCCTCTACATGATGGGAAGGCAAGATCTGATGCCTGTCTTTGTTGCCTTTGGATTGTACGACCGGTCAATACCTTATCTCGATAGACGAGCGCTCCCTCCTGCTCTTCGTAAAGATGCCGAAGCTTCTCAGCAGTTTCTTGACTTACAGGCGCATGTTATTTCGCCTGCTTATCAGATGGAGAGCGGTGACACATGCCGACACTTTAATCTCACTTCTGGCGACTTGTTCTATAAGCCTTGTGGGAAGCTTGGGAAGGGTGGCGAAGCGTTAGTTCTTATACCTGCTAGTTCAATGCTCTCTTTCGCTGACGGAAGATTCCCAGGACTGTGCACAAAGTGCGGAGTATAGCTACTGGAAAGTACTATGCCCGTCGGAGGATCCGTCGTCGGCAAGACAATGAAAAGGACAGGCAAATTCAGAAGGACTTCGAAAATGAAGTGGGGATCTTGAAGAATCTAGATCATACCCATTTGGTCAAGATTGTTTCAAGCTACACTGATCCAGAGTTCGTGGCTATGCTCATGGAACCAGTTGCGTCGATGAGCCTCAAAGACTACCTGTTATCCCGAGGGACCTCAGCAGAGCTCTTCGAATCTGAAAGAGAGCAATTTCGATGCTACTACGGGTGTCTAGCCCATGCCTTGAGCTACTTGCACGAATCGAAGGTTAGACATAAGGATATCAAGCCGAGCAATATATTAATCGGCCAAAAACTCGAGATCTACATAGCAGACTTTGGTTCTGCCACGGAGTTCAGTGACGAAAACAGTATGACAATGGGATCTGCAAGGGCAAGAACCTTTCGCTACCAGAGTCCGGAACTATTTCGCGGGGCAAAGAGAGGGAGATCTTCTGATGTCTGGTCCTTAGGAGTTACATTCCTGGAAATGACGACTATCCTTCGTGGAGAGACACTGGATTCGATGCTGAACTTCTTCCAAAGGAACGGAACAAAAGAGGGCCACGTTCACGCTAATATTCATACCGCTAACAAGTGGACTGAGCATCTGAGGCAAAATGCAAGATTCTCGCGGGTTGACAATGCACCAATGCAATGGATCAAGGACATGCTGTGTGAAAAACCTAGTGATAGGCCACAGGCACCCGATTTGTTCCAGGCTATCATGCATGCTTCCGATGGTGCCTTCTGCGGAAAATGCTGTAGCTCGGACGACTCAACAACATCTGGCGCTTCATCTGATGGCGAGCTCGACGACGATGCCACTGTGAAAGCAGTCGTCCTGCCTATGTTTGAAAATAAACACCAAGCAGCCCCGAGGCAACATTCAACTTCAAAGTCCCGTAAGGATAGTACGAGCAAGATAAAAAAGGATCCAGTAAAGGCTGACCAACATCCAACCAAATCTGCACTACACCAGCGAGTAGCGAGGAGCCTTTATGTCAAAATGCCAAATCTTTCGAGCATTCGGCTACCTGGTGCATTTTGGTCATCCTCAACGATGGACCTTCCGAATGTGACGAAAGACGGACCAGAACAAAACAACAGATCCAAAGGGCCAAATGCGCAAATCACTGAATACCTGATTGATTCTGGGATTGCAATGGACGTGCCGGTACATGAGATACCTTCGCCCATAATTGACGGCATAATAGACGATGGCCACCACGACCCATACTTTTTCACCATGCCTGGCTCCTTTCCAGACTTTGAAGAGGAAGAGAGCCTGGTAGAGGCTAACCCACAACCATCGATAGAGACCGCACAGTCTCCAAACTCTGTCATAGTAGATTGTCAGATTACAGAGGATGGCAAGCATGGGGTACACAAAGATGAGGAACAAGGGTCAGAGCAGCCCGAAGAGTTTACTCTTCCAAACCAGTTTGCGGATACGCCCTGCTTCGAAGAGTTTCTATTCAACCCTGGACCCCGTGGGTTTATTACCCGGATTGCTGCTCCTCCCGGAATCCATTCGAAGGCATTCAAAGAGCTTCTATTTTGTCCAGCACCCCGAGTCAAACGCCGTAAAAGCGACGAAACTCTGCAGGTAACAATGGCAACAATCGAACAACGAATGAACTCTCTTTTAGCAGACTCTGAACGACACTCAGATGATAGCTCCCGGAATTTTGTGTCGAAAAGACGTCGAGGGCAGCTCAAGCTTGATGACATTCTAGAGTCGGACATGAAAGGCGACAGAGACGAATTGAGGAGGATGAAGCAAGAACTGGACCAAATATTTGCAAGTCGCAGCTTCACCGAGACTCACGAGAGTATTCCAGACGCCTCGTACTTTCAGACTGAAGACATCAACACACAGTCTAGAGATGCAATACCAGTAACAGCCCATGGCTCCACAGAAGAATTCGTACGTGGTACCGCCAGAGCATTTCAAGATGGAGGGCTTTCGGACCCGATGACGCTGGCAGAGCCACCCAAGGAGATCACGAAACCAGTGCAACGTGCTCCACCGTCTTTCACGCCCCTTGCCCGACCTCAAAATCCTCTGAAGTCACGACTTGCATCATTGAGGAGGCTCCCGCAACCATCTGTCTTGACTGGGTCTAATCTCGGTACGCTGAACGACCAAGTGCCTCCATTAGAAAGGCCTAGAGCAAAACTCGAGAGGGCAAGTGTGTACATGAAAAAAGTATTTGATGATGCTGCGTCCAGCGTAGCAACTTCGGTGATGTCGGAAACAACGAGAAACTCTTTCAAAATGGCTGGCTTGTTCCTCCCCAGCCAAGACCGCTCTTGCAATTATTTGGGCGAGCACACCAAGACAGGCAAGGCATCCGCCGTCCGTTTCCTCCTGCAAGCAGGATGCAATCCAGGGAGGGTTAATAGCCCTCGCCGTGCACCGATCTTCAATGCTGTAAGAGGAGCTAGTAGTCGACATACCAAGTGTCTCCGAGCACTTATTGACCATGGCGTGGACGTCAACGTCTGGTCTCGGAGGACTGGTGAAACTCCTCTTCTAGAAGCAGTTGACCAGGACGATTGGAGCGGCTACGTAACGGTCCTATATCTCCTTCTGGCTGCCGGCGCGAACCCAAATGCAAAAGATCCGTCTGGCGACGCACCTTTGTTGAAACTTCTAGGGAGAGGTACCCAGCCACTTGAGGAGCACCGGCGAGCCGCACTAGCTCTACTCTTATCCCCAGCATATAAAACCAACGTCAACGTGACGCCACTTGGAACGCAGAACAAGCCTATTCATTTAGCGATTCGAAGAAATGATGCATGGGCTGTTGACATGCTCCTAGAAAAGGACGCATCCCTCATCGAGGCCGAGAACTCCGAAGGCCTTACACCTCTTCTACTTGCAGCGACGTTTTGGAGGAGTCCAGAAATGACACCCGAACAGCATTATATTCTTGACCACTTACTGGAGAGAAAGGCAAACGTCAACATTACAATGTTGATGAACAACAGGACACCTCTGCATGTCGCTGTCTCCCACGGATTGGTTGAGGCGGTGGAAAAGCTACTAGCCCATGGAGCGGATACTGAGATTCGGACCAGAAATGGGATGAGGGCAACTGATTTGTTACGGGCGCGAAGGACCCAGCATGCTTGCCTTCGATTTGATGACTGTGACAGAATCCATACGTTGCTGCGGACTCGCTCGAAGAATTCATAAACATACCGTAGTGTAGGCAGTTCAGTGGCCCCGCCCCCTCTTCACTTTCGCTTAATTGACGTCTACAATACTCGGACTGTAGTAATTCTCACTCACACTGCCTCTTCAAATAGAACCAAATCTATGAAAGAACACACAGCCAGGGGTGTTCAATCAGTTGTCGATGGCAGGCTGCTTAATCAGTTTTCCTCCTGGAAAGAGGGGACGGTGGAGCACCCCGCACCACCGGAGCCGGGCTCTGACGGGAGAGGAAAATTCGTTCGTACCTGGATCTGAGTGGTAGTGCTTCTCCTTCTTGCCTCCATCTTGCTTCTCTACTCTATTGTACTGTATACGATTTATCCGCTGTCGCGAACATAGCAATAATAGAAGATTCTTCCACTAGCCGATTCCAGCATGATGTCCCTTTCGATAACTTTGCTAGAGGCGAGGGAAGGCACGGCGAAGAACAGCATTTGATTTACATTGAACGTTAAGCATAGAGGGTATTAGCTAGCGTAAGCGGAGATCACGAATATTTATAATTGGCGTAGATAAGAACGACGACTCGAACATTGCCTTGTCGTGAATGCTAGAGGAATTAGTTAATGATGGTAACGAGGTTATTTGCTTGAGAGTGGTAGATAAGGATGCGAAGGTCGTCAATGATCGGAGCGTGGACAAGAAACAGTCAGTACTGTCTGTACTTCCGTACCAGAGCCGGGCGAGCCGAGGTCTAGTCCGGGCTGGGGTCTAGCTTAAGGCGGGGGCGGGGCAAGCTATCCCGGATATAACTTTCGGGTTACAACCTCAACCTCATAATTTCAATCTCCGTTTATCTTTTCTACATTTGCGGAATCGGAAGCATCGGAAGGACAGTGAGAGAATAAACAAACCCCAAAAGCAGACCGGATTCCTGTCACAGGAGGCATGTTTACCCATATACAAGCGACCCTGACTTCTATGGACAGTTCCACATTCTGACAATGGATAGAAACCAACTACGTTTACCGAAAATCAGAATATCTAGATCGGGATCTAAATTAAAAGATAATCATGGCTCCAAAGAATGACATTCCCGCCTATGTCCTCGGCGTAGGCTTGACGAAGTTCATCAAACCACGTGGCTTGCGTGAGTACCCCGAGATGGGCTACGAAGCAGGCGTCAAAGCCATGTTGGATGCTCAGATAAATTACGACGACGTGGAGACTGGAATTGCCTGCTACTGTTACGGGGATACGACTTCCGGTCAGCGAGTCTTCTATCAGTAAGTGATCTTGAGCTCGAGCACTCCTTTTCGCTTTTCTTCTGAGTCCTGTGGCTTGAACAATACCCCCTTCATCATCGTCAGAGATGTTGCCGACGTGACCTGTCCCCAACAGTTTGAAAATCAAACTCTCATTTTGAAGTATCGATACTGACTTTAACTTCTCCAAGGTTCGGGATGACATCCATCCCTATCTACAACACAAACAACGCATGCGCAACCGGCTCAACCGGATTACATCTCGCGCGTACCCTGATCAAGAACGGCGCCATAGACTGCGCAATGGTGATCGGCTTCGAGAAGATGGAGCCGGGTAGCATCAAGAGTAAATGGAGCGATCGACCGAGTCCCATGGGGCTGAGTGCGAAGATGATGTACGAGCTCAGTGGGAAGGAGAGGGGACCTCCTAATCCGCAATACTTCGCCAATGCCGGGAGGGAGTATATGGAGAAGTAAGTATCCTATTTCAATGGTTTACTTCCTGACTTCTGATATATTTTTTCGGCGATGTACATGAGTATGCGGATGTGATGTATCAATAGCTGACATATCTCCAGATATGGAGCCGAAGCTCGAGATTTCGCTGAGATCGGACGAATTTCCCATGTCCACTCGCAGAAGAACCCATACGCACAGTTCAATCAAGTTTATTCTCTAGAGGAGATTGAGACTTCCCCTATGATTCACTATCCTCTTACCAAGCTCCAATGCAGCCCTGTAAGTTATCCATCTCAATCCGTCAAACCTCCCAACAGAAAACAAGTTCATCTGGAGCATCTTACTTCCTTCATCACTTCCTATCATATCCTAGGCAAGGAAATTACAGCTGACTTTTGAAAATGAAGACCTCAGACGGCGCAGGAGCAGCAGTAATTGTATCCCAATCCTTCCTCGACGCACGCCCACACCTCAAATCCCAAGCCATCCTCATCGCAGGGCAGAGTCTAATGACAGACACACCCGAGCTATACTCACGCAGCGCAATGCAGCTCGTCGGCTACGACATGACCAAGCGCGCCGCACAAGCCGCACTCAAAGAAGCCAGCGTGTCACCGAAAGACATCAAAGTCTGCGAAGTACACGACTGTTTCTCGGCTAACGAACTCATCCTCCTGGACGGTCTTGGGTTCTCGGAACCCGGGAAGGCCCATGAGATGGTGAGGAGGGGCGATATCACGTATGGTGGACAGGTGGTGGTGAATCCGTCTGGGGGGCTGATCAGTAAGGGCCATCCGTTGGGAGCGACTGGTCTGGCGCAGTGTGCGGAGTTGAGCTGGCAGTTGAGGGGGTGGGCGAATAATAGGCTGGTTGGGGGTGCGGATGTGGCGTTGCAGCATAATCTTGGTTTGGGAGGGGCGGTTGTGGTGAATGTTTATAAGAGGGCTGATGGGGGAGTTAATAAGGAGGTGAGTGATGAGGAAATTAAGAAGAGTAGCTGGTTGGGGTATAATCCTGCTGTGGAGGCCAGGGGGATCAGTAAAGAGGATGCGGAGAGAGTGAGGAGTCGTACTTGTAAGAGTCAATGGGCTATGGGTGATACAGAGCAGAGATTGGCAGCGAGATTGTAAGTATGTTAGTAGGGAAAGGAGTTTAATTTAAGCTGGACATTTTGCCAGGAACGCCTTGATTTTTCTTGTTGTGGCAGCATATCAATTTTTGAGCCATCGAACTTGCTTAGTCTTTCTTTTCGTGTATATATTTCAAGCTCTGGTCAAGTACACCCCGAAGTGAAAGCGGCACTCTCGTCGGATGAAGCGTTTTCTTCGAACTTCACACAAAGAAAAATTCATCGTGAGGCAAATCCATTACCTGCCAAAGTCCTCTTACCTTACTCAATACCTTGTACAAGGGTACCTCCTTGCTATCTGTAGGAGCCTCGTCGTTCGGAACCTGGGATATCTTCTCTGCTGGTTCCTCGTTTTCGAGTTTACTGTCAGTTCCTTCGAATCCTTTCATAGGAGAGGATACATCTCGGCTTGGATGGTTAATGCCCGCATTATAATCATCAGCAGCAGGTTCAGGTTCAACAACCCAGCAAGTACTCATACTCCTAAGCGGCGAGCGCGGGAAGCACTCCCACTCAGAATTAAACGGTACAGCTACAAGACACGGCCCATCAACATCAAAGACCGAGACGAGATCACGCTCACGCGCCTCATCTGCCCCAGCCGTCCACGTACCTCGAGAGAGAGCCTCGGCGAGATAAGTGTAGCTGCCTGGATTATGGTTTGTTGAGAGGTCTTTGCCTCGAGGGTCGAGCAGGATGAACATGTTGGTTAGACTTGAGAGGACCTGTCGCGTTCCTTGGCGTCGGATGATGCTTGTTGTTGTGGTGTCGGTTCCTGGATATGTGGTTCTGATTTTTGGTGCTGGCGCTGGCGCTGTGGATGAAGATGAAGGTGAAGATGAAAATAGAGCTTCAAAGTGTTCGCGGCTGATTTCTTGGGGAGATGGAAGTCTGGGATCCATATCCCCCTCTTGGTGCACGTTGTGCAGTAGTAGTGATCGAGAACGATTATATCTCCCGACCCAGAGTCTTCCATGTCTCATTATCCGTTCGACAAACCAGGTCTGTAGATAGCGGTTCCCGGGTCCCTTGTCCAGTTGCAACGCGCTGAAGTTATCCATTAAAATATCCGGCTGCACGAAGAGCTCACTGCTGACAAGATCCGGCAATTCCATACCGTTTCTCTTGACTGAGTCGGTGCGGACAGAGTGCCAGATACTGTTAGCTACACCCGCAGCTTGGGGATCCAGAAGGGCTATCCTGTTCAGATGGGCAAGGATCCCAAATATAATACCAGCGAGCTTTTGCTTCGCCGTTGGGTCGGATTCTATAGCTGAGGCGTCCAAATCAGCGATACAATGGACCCCTTCGGAGTCCATACCTGACCAGACAGCCGAGTCGCGAGGGATGTGCCCGTGAGATGAGATTTCGTTCTCGGCTGCCTTCATGATGTTTCGGTCTAGAAAGTGGCGTGTGAATGCATCTTGTCGAGCTCGGAAAGCCGTCGTAGACTCGCCTTTCAGGCGATCAACTATAATGCGTAGATGTTGCATGTCATACCAGACCTCAGCAAATTGGTTCTTGACGGGAGTGAAATCAAGTTCTCGATCCACTGTCCAGGTATAGGCAGGTAGTGGGATACCCTTCCGCAAGATGTCTGTCGATGGACGTAGTGATACCCTTGGACCTAGAGGGCCATTCGGAAGTACTGTGCTGTCATGGATTCCCCCAGGGGCAGTATCGTACGGGGAAAGCAGCACTCCGCTCCTTGCAGTCTCCTTGTCTTTGTCGTTGATCCTAGAGGCGGTAGGTGAATAGACTTCCGGAACGAGTATAGAGCGGTCTCCGTTAAGGAGAGCGAGAGAGAGGATTGCTGCTCGGAGCGATTTACAGTGTTTGGTAGCCTCGTTGGTGTTGAGGCGAACGTCGTAATTGCACAGGTTCGCAACAATAGCTACTTTGTCCTGGGTGTCTCGGCATTGGCGGCTTCTTAGCAATGCCATTGCCGTGCTTGCATTGACACTCTGTCGATGACCGTATAGAAATGGGCCAGCCATTTGGAACTGGAATTTACTGGTAATGAATGATGGATACAGTCGCTCTGCGTATTCCAGGACATTCGAGGGTCCGTAGGTGGAGTGGTAGGTTATCGGACTTGGCTGAAGAGGGCGCTCTTGCAGGAGTCTTCGTGCTACCCTAATGAGCCCTTGAAACTCTTCCACGTATATGTTGACAAGTACTGATGAAAGCTGATCTTTTTGGGGGTCTAGACTGTGTTTTGTTGGATTCCGCGAAAATCGGAATGAGGGCGGATATCTAATTCCTTCCCCTCTCCGAAAGGAGAGGAACAATTTCTTGCCTGCACTAATCGCCTCTTGGATGACCCAGGCTCGCGTATACCATCGATCAGAGATAACCGTTTCCAAGAAGCTGAAGAGATGATCTAGGATCTCACGGTTGATTCGTTCTAATGACTCCTGTCTGCGAAACCTGTCAAGACCGATCAGCATTTTGAGAGCGTCTGCTTGCCGCTGGCTTGTAATAGTCCCTTCGTGAAGTCCGACAGTAGCGATAGCTCGGTTGTAAACAACATCCATTGCTTGAACTCCGAGTTGCTGGTACTCTTTATCTTCTTCGGGGCTATGTGCTTCCGGCTGAGGTAGGCACTCTTGGTCAATCCAGATCATCCGTAGACCGCAACAGTTGGCAAAGTCTACTGCTCTATCCAGGACGTCATCGAGAGCGCGGGCTCCTCGTATGACTCCGTTGAGATCGCGAACCTTTGACTCAATCGGGGTCTTGATCATCTGACCATTTGCGTCGAATACCGGCTCTGGCCAGCAGTAGGAGACAGCCACATAATGCGTACAGACATTGATGTCTTTGAGTTCCGGAGTTGAATCAGAGAGTCCAGGACAGATGAGGCGGAAATTGCGTGTCTTTCGATCGTGGGGAAACTCGGGGAGGATAGAACAGGTTCTGCATGGCTTGTCGCCTTGATTGTGTGATGGCGAGCCAGGCAGCGGCGAATTAGTTGGCAAGAGTGGTTGTTTCTCTGATGGCTGGGCGGACGTTATGGGAGCTTTTCCTTTATTCAAAGGCATTTCAGTCGTTTTTTGATGACTTGGATCCTCACCACCACCGTTTTGATGACGTGACGAAGGGTTGGCGATAGTAGAAGATTCTCCTTTTGAGACCGTTGCGTAGTTCTCTGCAGGAGCTGCATCTGTCTGTAAGGACATCTCAATCGCTCTTTTGAGCGTTTCTTCATCTTCGCTGTCGTAAATTTCAGAATTTCCGCCGGATCCGATGTCATCATCGCCTGTATCATCGTATACCAAGAATCTGATGTCCCTAAGAGCCCATTCTTCGACAGTTGCACGTCTGATCTTGAACTTCCAGAGACCTTTCATGGCCTCAATATCTCCAAGTCCCATGGACGGCAAGTCCTCGGAGCTGATATCATCTTCCATGATGACGTGTGTTGGTTGAATGACTCTGCGATAGTTTGTACTACCTCTCTTTTCCGTCAGAATATTACATCAGTAAAGGGAAAGACATGAGCTCACAGTAGATAGAGTTGTTGTTGATCTAGGTGGGTTCTGATGCGGTGGTAAAGGTCAACTGAACTGGAGAGAACGTGGACCTCCTCTCTTATCAAGTTCCACTATGCGCAAGTCCAGCTTCTTGTTACTCATCTCCATGAAAAATTCGTCCTGTTTCGTCGTCACCAAAGCTGCGCATTCGCCAAGAATATTTGGTTTAGGCAGTCATCTCGAATCTGCCTTGTACCACCATCTCAAGGAGATGGCCTATCACATGCTTGTAATATCCGTGTCACAGCCTCATCAGGCATGTTGATTTCCAACTTCCCTGATTTGGCTCTTGTGGGCATTTCCTGAGGCGAAATCAGAATCTTTGACTTATTGTGATTATAAGAATCACGAGTTTCCAAACTTGAGAGATTTGTCTTCCCCTTTCGAAGCCAGGTAGAGAGAGGAGTCTGGTTGCTTCATCCGTCCATGTCCTCCTACCTATTACTCTGTACCCACCCAGTTTTAGAGCAAGCTCTCGCTTGTCAAATGGATTTGTTGTTATTGCAGAGCATTTCGGAGCCTATCTGTTTCCGCCGAAAACCGGCCATCGTTCTTGATGCTCCTCATACGTAGTAACAGAGGAGCTGGATCCGCTGTCGAGAATCTATCGGGTGGACTCTCCTTTTAAGGAACGAACGGCAGGACAACTGGAAGGTTCAGATCGCGCCGAAGACTTGGAGACGACGCAAAAAGCGAAACTAAATTCTCTTCTGTCTATTAAGAAGATGGACAAAAGATGAACCACAGCTGCTTGCATCGAGCATATCCGAACCCCTGATCATGGCCAGGGCACTACTCAGGTTGGACCTCCCTAAAGCAGACTTTCCTCACGTGCTTTCGGATGTTCCTTGATAACGGGAGTGACCGGCTTCTGCAAACCCCCGATCCGAGATCCATCCCTTCCTCCCTTCCACTCCACTTTGGAAGATTGACCTCACCTCAGCCTGGTCATTCCAATGCCCAAAAGCAGCAAACATCCTTTCCCACCACACCCAAGGACTTGAAACCCAGACGTCTGGGTCTCGTTCTCTCTCCTCACACATCGACATGCAAGCGGGTCTTACGTAACAGTTTTCTTCCCCACAATTTCGCCAATTGATAGGCGTGAGGCTAGTGCCCGCAAGTGCATGAAGCTTGAGAGAGAGGAGAGGGAGGGGTCGAGATCTTGTTATGTTATGTTGACAAATGGTCGTCCAAAAAAGAAACAGCCACAAAAGAAAATGTGAGGAAGAGAGCTACAGCTGTCAAAGACGGGACCTCGGGTGGATATCACAACCCACCCAAAAAGATTCGGTTTCAAGATCCGTTGATAGGAGGATAGGGAAGAGGGATGATTTGAAGTTTACAGTACTGAGCTGTCAACCCCTGTCCCCCTTCGCGATAAGGATAGCAGACGTGACAGGGTCTTTGCGAATTACTGCGTGTCATTGGCTGCTTGACTTCTAAACCGGCGTTGAGCGATGGGAGATAAGCAACTACCTTGGTAAAATTACTGGGGGGCAAATCTATCAAAGTGCAAACAAGCCGACGACCGATGGGAGACGAGTGACGAGAGACCTGAGACCAGAGGAGATCTCATCTCAATTCATGCTATGGATGGGTGGATGTTCTGTCGTCGTATATCATGTCTATCCATAGTATCGGAAGAGGAGGGGATGGAGACAGACAGACAGAAGATATTTCCCAAACAAGTGAGGGGGATGCGAGAATTATGTTTTTATTTCCCGGTGTGCAGGAGAAGAACATCATCAGCTCGAGATTATTCTATTCTACCTACCAAGACTAGAAACAGCAAGCAATCCGAACAGATGGCTCAGATGATCGACGTTTGTATGGTCCCGTTGCAAGCTTTGGCGAAGATACACAAGCTCGGCTCAGGCTACACATACCCAATCAGGCCAAGGGGGAGATAGCTGCCGTCTAGTTGCTGTACTGTACTTTCCCCTCCGTAGCACTGGGCCTGTCCTGTCCTGTCCTCCCCTACCTTTGCCCTCCCTTGCCTTGCATGAGCCTGGCCCATAGCTCACAAGTGGAGCGATGCGATGCGATGCAGTGCGGGCGAGATAAAGCTCTAGCAGCTCATGGGCCGTGGCGAGACGTCGCCGATGATCTCGCGGCTTGACTTATAAAGTAAACAGCCTCCTCACTTCCTCTCTATTCTCAGAGCCGAATCGTCGACGGGAACACCCCTCTACAGTGCTCTGCTTCGTACTGTACCGTATTGAATCACGGCAGGCATCAGAGAGAGACTGTCAAGATGGACTCACTCAAGCCGATCAAGAGTAGCCACAGCGGCAAGAGACATCCCGACCCCCGCAAACCCTCTGTCACCACCATCCTACCCGATGGCGATTCCCCAAACTTGGAAGGCCTCAGCGCCGACGAGGCGGCATTGGTAGCCCTCGGTTACAAGCAGGAGTTCAAGAGAGAGTTCTCGCTCTGGACGACCTTCTGCGTATCCTTTGCCGTGCTGGGCCTCTTGCCTAGTTTCGCGAGTACGCTTTACTATGGTATGGGATATGCGGGCACGGGTGGCATGGTGTGGGGTTGGTTGATCAGTTGGTTCTTTATCCAGTGCGTAGCTATGGGTATGGCGGAGTTGTGTTCGAGTATGCCAACGAGGTATGTACAGTACACACACCCGACGGGGAGGCATGAGAAACAGAGCTAAGAGAGACTGAAAAAGCTAATAATTTGATAGTGGAGGTTTGTATTATGCAGCGGCCGTGTTAGCCCCTCCTGGATACGGACCATTCGCAGCTTGGGTGACCGGGTGGTCGAATTGGATTGTCCAAGTCACTGGAGCGCCTTCAGTTGACTATGCCCTTTCGGCTATGATCCTCGCCTCAGCATCCATCACACATCCATCATACGTGCCTAAAGACTGGCAAGTCTTCCTCCTCACAGTCCTTGTGATGATAATCCACGCCTGCATATCTAGTATGCCTACCCTTTGGATCGCCCGATTCAACGCATACGGATCAACCATGAACATGATCTGTCTATTCATCGTTATCATCTTGATCCCAGCTTCCGTCACCGGATCGGACACACATCCCAAGTTCTTCCCCTCGAAGCAAGTCTGGTCTATCCAGAACGGGACAGATTGGCCTGATGGAGTAGCAGTTCTCATGTCCTTCATCGCCATCATCTGGACTATGTCCGGCTATGACGCACCGTTCCATCTCTCAGAAGAATGCAGCAATGCCAGCATTGCCGCTCCCCGCGCTATAGTCATGACCTCAGGAGTAGGAGGTCTCGCAGGATGGGCCCTCCAACTCGTCGTAGCATACACGGTAGTCGACATCACAGAGGTGCTAGATTCCGATCTAGGCCAACCATGGGCATCCTACCTCATCGAAGTGATGCCCAAGAACACTGCTCTCGCCATCCTATCCATCACCATCGTTTGCGGCTTCTTCATGGGTCAAGGTTGCATGGTCGCCGCATCTCGAGTAACATTCGCCTACGCACGCGACGACTGCTTCCCCTTCTCCTCGTGGATTAAACGAGTTAACAAACACACCTACACGCCAGTCAACGCCGTGTGGTTCAACACCGTCATCGGCATCCTCCTCCTCCTCCTCATCTTCGGTGGTACCGTGGCGATCGGTGCGATTTTCTCCGTCGGTGCTATCGCTGCCATGGTCGCTTTCACAATCCCCATCTTCATCCGTGTCTTTTTCGTTGGTGATCGCTTCAGACGCGGACCCTGGCATCTGGGTAAATTCAGCAAGCCGATTGGGTGCTGTGCTTGTGCGTTTATCTTGGTTATGATGCCGATTCTGTGTTTCCCTTCTGTGAGGGGGAATGATTTGACGGCCGAGTTGATGAATTGGACAGTTGTTGTTTATGGTGGACCGTAAGTCCCCCCTTTCCCCTTCCGGGTTTCATTTGCTCCCAAGCGAGAGTGTGAGAGGGCAGCAGCTGACTGAGTAACAGAATGATAATGGTGACGATCTGGTGGTTCATCTCAGCACACAAGTGGTTCAAAGGACCTAAGATCAACGTCGAGGTACGTTCTCTCCCTTTCCCCATTCACATCCCTATCACCGTCCCTGTCCACTCTACTTCACAATCAGTAAACTAACATCCCTCCCCAGCATCACATGCTTGGCCGCGAAGAAGGCCTCGTAGAAGGCGTGGAAGGCAGCTCAGATAGCGAAACGCATAGCTATCCCAGCAAGAAAGCGGAGCTGGCAGATGAACCTGTACCGACTACGGAGATCAAGTAGTCCGTTCGATTTCCGATTTCGATTCCGCATTTCGATTTTGATGGATATACCTATCGTTTTATGTTCGTCAGATTTGATGTTTGGTTTTTGGATGGGTGGGGAAGGGGGGAGTGTTGATAATCTTACCTGAGTTTGGAGACGTCGGCAGTTGGCGTTGGTGGAGATTATTTGACAAAGATGTGAGATGAATTGAGATGATATGATACCAATTGCCTTTTTTTTGTTCTTGCTCATATTCAGAGGAATGGCACGATCACCATACCAAAATCGAGGCTGATACCTAGGATGATACATGTGAATGGCTCCATGTTGTCGTCTTTTCTCCTGGAAGGACCGTCTTATGCATACGTGTGTGTGAACGAGAATGCAAATTAATATTGGAATGTCGACAACTTATGTTATCTTGTCTTGTCGTGTCGTAGCGAAGAAGAGAAGGAAGTAAAGAAGTAAAGAAAATCCCCCCTCCGCCGCGGTAAATCCCCCTTCATATCCGTGATATCGCCCTCCTCTGAGTCCCCCTCTCTCACACGAGACCAGATATAAACTCCCTCATTTCGTCACATCACATCACATCACAACACATCAAATGACTAACTCAAAACAGTGGGTCCGTTGCGGCATTTTCTGTTCATACCATACTTACATCCTCTACATACAAAGCAAAAGGCAGAAGGCAAAAGGCAGAGGGCAGCACAGCCTCTTCCCCGCCTCCAATAAAGTGTAGTACGGAGTGTGGGGTATTTGGACTCGGGAATATTTAATCCCTCACCGCGAGATGCCAAGATATCAACAGGTAGCGCGATCAGCGGATACTATCTGTTCTGAAGAGGAGGGGAGAGCGGAGAGGTGAGAGGAGAGGATTTGTAGTATCTCGCTTAGCTGTATGTATTTTTCTGATCAAAAGGGGGCGGTGCAATGGAGGGGAAGGGATGTGATGAGGCATTTTTCTACACCACGTCGTTACATGTACTGTACCGGTATTGTACAGTAAGTACAATTGGCGGGGTATTCCCTTTGTCTTTATATCTGTTTGTCTAGACTGTGAAAATCATTTAAGGTAGGTAAGGAAGGAAGGAGTAGTGTAAATGTAGGGTGGTGGATATGGGTGATTGATGGCGACGCTGGGAAAGGAAAGATTATTGATTGAGAGTTGAGAAGTTGAGATGGAAAAATTGGGAGGGCAGGGGAGAGGAGAGAAGAGGTGAGATGAGGTTATGTTGATGACTATCTTTTTGGTGAGGGAGGAAGTTTGGGATTAGGTTGGGTAGGTATGAAGAGGGATTTTTGAATTACTGTTTGTTATTTTGAGGGGGGATAATGGAGCATGTATTTGGTTGTGGTAACTCTCGGGGCTTTGAGTTGAATATTCGTCCCTGTGGATACCAGTATTCGTTGGGGTATTGGAAAATGATGAAGGAGTTATGAGGAGATAGAAAAAGTGTTTTCTTTGGACTGAACAAGGGACGTTGGCCGATTGGTATTGAGTAGATTTGATATACAAGGCTGACTATGAACATTTGCGATTTAATCGAAGAAAACTGAGGTAGCGATTCGCCACAAGGTTGTTTTCATGCTCTTTTATTTAGAAGGAGCTTATTATAGATTTTGAGACAACTTTTCTCGAGCCTCTGCTTTCGAATGCTGAATTCAAGCAACTGTCTTGAGGATAGAATTGAAGAGTAAACATAAATTTAGAGTTTTTCAGTAATTGGTACATCGTGCACAATCTTAGCCAAAAAATGGTCATATTGGAAAAAGTATCAATCAGACATCCTCAGTTCCAAGTTGTAACAGCCCTGCAGACAAGGCTGATGCCAAGAACTCAATCTGGCTGAATCTTAGCGAGTAGGGGTTCAAAGTCAAAGTCTCAACATCAAGGACAACTTCCTCCTTGCAGTACAGAACAGAACAGCATTCCAAGGGCCCCAAATATCAATGAAGTGAAGATTTACAAGACACATTCCCCAACCATGGCACCGCCACCCTCAAAACGCGACGCATCTCTCCTCTCCCCCTCGCATTACGACGACGATGCATCAAGCATCCACAGCGAACGCAGCGACCAGGACAGCGACAGTGAAGACGACGAGGTCCTGATGGGCGCGCGGACGAGCGCAGATATTCGCGCACACGACCGAAGCGTACTGCTCGAAGAGGAAGAGAGGGATAAACTTCTCGAGGATAGTAGACGGCGGGGTCGACGTGGGAGTGCGCTGGCCGCGATGCGGAATCCGCTGAAAGGGCTGTTCTCGAAGAGTTATGCGGAATTGCCTATGGTAGCGTCCGGTGCCGGGGCGGAGAGGGAGATGGAGGAGGTTAAGGGTGGGTCGGTGAGGGATGTTAAGAGGCAGAGGAGGAGGGAGAGGAGGAGTAAGAAGAAAGCGAGGTTACTGGGTGACGCGGAACGGGGTGAGGATGGGCAGTTGATGTATGAGATGGAGGAGGGCGGGTTGAAGGAAGGCAGTATAACGGGTGCGAGCAGCGAGACTGAAGGGAGTGATGAGATCGATCGACGTGGATTGAGAGGGCTACATGATGATAAGATCAAGAGGAGGAGGAGTTGGCGGAGATGGTGTTTCATCCACTTGTTGATTGCAGTTGGTTTCTCGATATTGGTCCTGGGAGCGTGGAAACTCTCATTACATCGGAAAAGTGCTGTACCGATCCAGGCCATGCTCAGCAATGGTTCGGCAATATTTGCGCCTACGACGATTCTGATAAGTCTAGATGGGTTTCGGGCTGATTTCTTGAGGAGAGGGATTACGCCCAAATTGAATGCCTTTGTTAAGGAAGGTGTCTCGCCGATTTATATGAATCCTAGCTTCCCCTCGGTCACATTCCCGAATCACTATACCCTTGTCACTGGTCTCTATCCCGAGTCGCATGGTGTTGTTGGGAATACGTTCTGGGATGCAGATTTGAAGGAGGAGTTCTACTACACGCATGCCGATGCCATGCAGCCGAAGTGGTGGGGTGGAGAACCTCTATGGGTGACTGCCGAGAGCCAAGGGATCAGAACTGCGATCCACATGTGGCCAGGAAGTGAAGCACATATCATGGATGTAGAGCCTGCTTTCTTGGACAAATTCAATGGACAGGAACCGCTGGGTAACAAGGTTCGCAGGATTCTGGAACTACTGGACAAGCCTGGGCAAGAAAACCAATTGGCTGAAGTTGTTGACATGAGACCTCAGCTAATTGCTGCGTATGTCCCGAATGTCGATTCGGATGGCCATCGATATGGGCCAAATAGCACCGAGATTCGGGTGACAATCAACGATGTTGATACTATGTTGGATCATTTGTTCAAGGGACTTGAGGCGAGAAATTTAACAAATATCGTTAATGTGGTAGTCGTCTCGGATCATGGCATGGCTACTACTGATATCTCCCGCCTGATTCAACTAGAGAGTCTCATCGACACGAGCCTGATCGAACACATTGATGGATGGCCTCTGTACGGTCTCCGCCCAAAGAACCCGGCCGACCTCCACTCCCTCTACGACACGCTCCAAAAACAAGCGTCAACCAATCCCGGTTTTGAGGTCTATCTCCGGGATGAAAACATGCCTGAGAGATACCACTTCTCGAAGAACAAGCGCATTGCTCCTCTGTGGATTGTGCCGACAACTGGCTGGGCTATCGTCACCAAAGACGAGTTCAATGTCGCAGCAGGTCTTGAGCAAGGGCTTACTTACAGTCCACGAGGCCTGCACGGTTATGACCATGAGCATCCATTAATGAGAGCTATCTTCATTGCCCGAGGGCCAGCTTTTCCACACGCTCCAAATAGTCGCGTCGAGCCATTCCGTAAGTCTACTCGGTAACTCAACCCAAAGAACGCAGCTGACGATGTGCAGAAAATATCGAAGTCTACAACATCGTCTGCGACTCCCTGAATATCGTCCCAAAACCTAACAATGGAACGATCCGTCTCCCTCTAAAACCAGTCGGGGTACACACCCCCGAAACATCTCTCGACGAACCCAGCGACCCCGAACCATCGCCAAGTGCAGTACCAACCCCATCATCAGAAGTTGTACAATCGCAATCGCAATCGCAAGTCGCCAGTCCTATCTCAGCAACTTCTCCCCCGTCCCCAGAATCCACATCACCAACCACTTCAATCCCCTCCTCCATCCCGGAACCCGCCCCCGACGCCGTGATATCCATCTCCCCCATCGAAGCCAGTTCCGCCGCCGACCCAGAAGAGCTCTCTCCGGCGCTCGTCGGCGTCGATCCGCCTGAGCCTGAACCGGAGAGGCCTGTCGTGCCAGACGAGAGCGAAATGACTGATGAGGAGAAGGATTTCTGGGCATGGTTCAAGTCGAGGCTGGATAAAGTCAAGGGGTGGTTTGGAGGTTTGGTTAAGGGCGAGGGTGACGGTGAAGGCGGCGGGGATGCTGGGAAGGAGGGTGAGGGTGCGTAGAGTGTAAATGGTATTGTGTAAGATTTTTTAGCGGGGTTTCTACCTTAGCCATGAGCCTGAACTTGGGACTTGGGTTGATTGGCGTTTTGGGATTTTGGTTGGGATGGGATTTATTTTCGTACTTGATTCCCCGTATTATTAGATCAGATCTTGCTTCCTTTATTTCAATGATATCTGTTTGTTGACTTCAGCTCTAGATTCTGGACTTTAGGTTGATTAGTAACTTTATCCATGTCTTTTTCGTTTGTAATCCATTGCTATCGTGACTACCTCAATCCGTAGTTTTGATCTTTCATGGACTATACTTACCGTGATGCTGGTCTCGGAGAAAGTGACAAGTGACATGGAAGTTATCTTGGGTCCCAGACTTGGGCTTGCATCGCTCGCGAATGAATGTTCGTATCAGGTTTGCGCGGTTTACAACATCTGAAGAAACTCACCTGGACTAGAGGGCATCGAAATTTTGAGAAGAGAAGATGGTTGTCTGTATTTTGTCCATGCGATCTAGACAACCAGAAAGCGACAACGACCTCGGGTAAAGCATGTTTTTGCGGACGCTCGCTTAACCCCTTTCAGCGCCAAGCAAAACCCGACTCCCATCGTCTCTTGCAAAGTACAGTACCTAAAACTGCTTGCCCGGTAAATTCCAGGAATAGCATGTTCATCAATGATAGAAATGTTGGCGTTAAGGAAGGTTCAGTATTGGCAGACGCATGGGTTACTTGGCGTTCTTTTGGAATTTCTGCGCGGAAGTTTGATAGAGGGGGCGGTGACATCAGCATATCAAGTATTGGTGAATTGGGGGGTATAAACTCTGGATTGTATCCTGGCTTTTATGTGTAGATGTAGATGAGTAAGTTGGTTGGTTTGAAAGCAGGGTATGCGATATGGAGAAACAAACATACACGAGAGAGGAGTACATACACTAGTGTGGAGGGCTCTTACTTATCTAGGGGTAGTGGCGCACGGACTAGGGCGTTGAGCCTTTATTCTTAGCTGTAGCCTCATCCTACCTAGAGAATACAATAACGCATTCACGGTTCTAGAATATTGAGTTTCTTTAGTGAGCCACGTAGGGGACTATAAAGATCTCTATAGAGAGTTCTGAGTCTCTAGTTCTTCTTTTCTTTTGATCAGTCTACATCTTCTAACGAAAGAAAACCTCAGCAGTTTAAAGCCTCACGCTCCGGGCGCACTAAACCTCGTCCTTACCTTAGAACATCGGCCTTCACGACCTAGTCTATAACACTTCGAAAGATTTCAACCAACCTCAATCTATAGCGTCCCAAACTAACCCTAAGAAGAAATACAACCTCTAGAAGTCTATTATAAGTCTAAGAGACTAAAAGGGTTAATATTAAGGCAGACACTATTAAGTGCTAAATTCACGGAAGGCGGATCTAATATTAAGTAAATGACATCACGGGGTTTATCTAAGCCGGAAGGAACACCTACTTACCTTACTATAACCCCTTACGTCTAATCTAAAAGAGACTAGAATATCATTAGTAATCTACACCTTAATTAAAAAACTATCTAAACTACTTAAGAAGTATTTAATATTAAGACTTACTATATCTAAACATTACGCCTTATCTTGTAATAAGCCTTAAGTAGAGAAATCTGACGAGGAGTTACACCGGTACTAGCGACCCTAAGTCCCGTAAAACTAGAAGTAAAAGCTATACAATAGAAATTAATAAAAACAAGTATCTTAGATTTATCCTCACGAACTAATATAGACTTAACCTACGTTAAACCTAGCTCAACAAGCGGAGCCACATACTCTAAAGAACTAAATCAAGAGTAACAGGGATTAATAAAGTAAATGTTCAAGAAGTAAAAGACAACTAAGTTACCTAATAACAGCCCCGAGCATACTCCGCTATCTGAGTCGACAGAGCCAGAAGCTTAATATACCTCAACGCTAAAGTCAGGCACGTTTAATACAACGGAAGGAGAATAAACCTAACTATCTAAAGTTTAGTAATACGAAGTTCAGCTAAGTTATCCTAATAACTAAGAAGACTACTCCCCCATTATAGACTAGTTCAGCCAAGAAGCTAACTAATATACCTCAAGCCCTACTAGTATAAACTAAGTAACTTAACGAACCTCTAACTAAATCTAAGAAGATCAAGACACCTCAGAATTAGACTTAAAATATTTAAGACTAATTAAAGATCTCATTTAAAAAGTAATATATATCCTAAGCTTAGCGAATTTAACTATTACAGAGTCTACTATTAAACCTCACACAATGACTTCTACTAAGATGCCTCGGTTTGACCGATACAAAGACTATAACAGCGAGATGTCTACGGAATTGTAGCTAGATCGCCTCGACTATGACTTTGAGGTCGATAAGTAGACTTCTCCTTCTACACTAATATACTTTAGAGCCATCTTAATCTTACTTAAAGGAGATATATTAAGACGTTTCAGAGTAAACCTAAGAATGAAGTTAATCATAGTAAACCGCGTAACAGTTACTATAAAAGAGAAGGCAAAAGTTATTAAATAACTTAAGATTTAATACTTAAACGACAATACTTTAATTAAAGAACTAGACGTTATAACTAAAGTTTCTAATCTACTTTAAGGAGAGTCCGAGAACTTAGTCTCTTATTACTCTAGAATAGTTATTCTTCTCAAGCGTACTAGAGGAAAAGATTTAGAGAAGACTATAATAAATAAACTTAGCCTAATACAAAAAGATTCTAATCGATACATCTTGACCTCTATCACTTCGGCATTTATTAGAAGAGTACAAGATAACAAGCTCAGATCTTATACTTTAACTAATAATGTTCTCTTAATCTTATACTTATAAAAGACCTACGAGATTCTCTACCTGTCATAGTAAACTATTAAGGTTTAAGAAAAGATTAAAGCAGACATCGAGATGCGTCGATATTATAAACGCCTAGAGTAGTATATTAAAGCACATGTAGGAGTCCTAGCTTATGTAGCCCTCGCTATGTAGAATAATCGTATTTATATTATTTAGCAACCACTTACTTAAGCTTTGTCTTAGGCACTGCCCCCAGCAGCTCCAACGAAACCAACTATAACTCCCCAGATAATAGCTCCGGCTTAACTAGCTACTAATTAAACCGCCCCAGGTTCTACGGCACAATATTAACTAAGAGGAAGACTAAGCTTTCCCCAGAATTCTATTTATAGACCTAACTACTAACGTAATAATACTTACTAACTACTAAGAGGCACAACTAGTAATTACCCTCCTATCTATCCAGCGAAACTTTCCTTAAATCCCTTTATTAATAGATCTATGACTTATAACAAGTAAAGAGATAGTCTCCTTTATATAAACTATAGAGTCTACGGGCACATAAAGTTCTAATACTCTAATACTGCCTTACTATTCTAAGAATAAGCTTACTTTAAAAATATTATCTTCTTAACTTTAACAGTTATTGCCTATTATATAGAGCTCTAGTCAAAGTTAAGAAATGAAGTTAGCCAAGAGGCTTATAAAAGAGATTACTTACTATTTAGAATTCACAAACTAAACGCTAATTAAACTACTAGAACCCTTAGCTCTAGTATAAGCTTAATATCGTCTAGAACAAGTACACTAGCCTCAACACTATAAGAGAGCGTATCGCTTAATTAGTTCGTGTAGTCCAAGAAAGTCACCGTTAAGCCACAAGAGGATATAGATATAAAGGCTCTACTCGGCGTAATAGAGAACTTTTAATACTACTCTACGAGTAGCCCAAGTCTAAAGGAGTTAGAGCGAGATAAGACAGCTCCTCTAGTTAACTCATTCATAGTATCTAGAGCCAAGAAGAGAGTTTAAATTCAGTCATCGACTAATAAAGACTAACTAGTTAAGCCTAAGAGAGTAAACAATAACAACTAAGCTATTAATGAGGAGGCTAAGGCTAAGGAGGGAGAGAAGAAGTTAAGGCAACTCTGTGAGATTATAGGCCGTGAGGGATTAAGTCCAATTAACTACAGAGAGCTAGCTTCGCGCATTAATGTGCCCTTAAATCTACTTAAGTTATATTAACTGTCTCCGGAGGTGTCTAAGTAATTCCGTAAGTTGTCAACTCGCAAGAACTAAAAGAGGGGAAAGAAGTAGAACCTACTATCTAAAGATAGACTATCTGTTTTAAGTATAACAGCTACAGTATTAGTAGTAGTTATGGGAGCTAAGCTAACTCAAATTACATTACGTATTTACCTTAACAATAAGGCCTAGAAGATTCTAACCTTAATTAAGGTCATTAAGAAAGGAAAGGCCACTATAGTAGATTTGCCTATTAAAATGTGCGCGTCTGACTAAGGAAGTGACATAATTATTATAACACTAGCTTTACAGTAGAAGCTAAGGCTAAGAACATCAACTCTTAACTCTCGGGGATTCTCAAGTGTCAGTTATAGAACGGCTAATAGAGTAATATATAAGCTAGAACACTTTATAGAGTTTGAGATAAGTGTAAAGGGGATTTAGAGAAAGGTACACGCCTTCGTCTATATATTAACTAGACCAAGAGACACAGAGTTGAGCCTACTTCTCGGACTGCCTTGGCTTCACGTAATTGACGCCAAGTTTGATATTCAGAAAAACACGCTTACGATCAGAGGAAACTGCCCTTAAGAGAAGGCAATTACTTTATAAGGACCCCTGTTTATACCTTCTAATTAGCTAAACTTAGTACTCTACCCTAAGGTTCCTTCTTAACGCGACATTATTACGACCTACGATGCGCCTCGCATTCTAACCGACACGGGCTCGTAGCATCGCTGGCTATGCGACGGCGCTAAGCCTAATAGGGAAGACTTAGTAGCGAGCCTACGACATATAGATAAATGGCCCTCGACTACACTAGGCCCTATTAAGAGGCTCCTTTATATATTTATACTCGAGCTCCCCCTTATAGAGAGCTCTCCTTTCCTCCTTGTCTTTTCTTCTTAATTCTAAGCGTAGCCTTAAGTCTAAATACAAAGCTTAAGTCAACTCGCCGTATTAACCTTTAGCCAGCCGTAATATAAGAAAAGACTAATACCCCTTCACTATAAAGCGTTATATCTCACTTAGTCTTGCGCCTTATCGACCTACCCTTATAACAAGTTAATAACGAGCCTTAATACCTTAGCCTATTTAACAAATAAGCACCTCTCTGCCCTCGTAGTAGACTATCTTAGAGAAAGTTAAATATTCTCTCGCGTTTAACTTACTTTACCGTAACTTAACGCGCGCTACTATTTCGAACGTATATTTAATTAATGTGGTGCAGAAGTGGAGTAGAGCCTTGCGATCAACGTAGGGAGAATTGAAGTGGTTGATTGTTCTCTAGAATACATGAGGAAATTAGGGGAACACGTTATTCTCCTAAAAGTAGTATAACGTGGCAGAAACTATATTTAGTGTAGCGCGCAGCTAACCGAGCATTAGCCCGTGCCTGTACGACACACCCCCCAACTAAGTGACAATAGTAAGCTACTAGTATTGTGGTTGGCTACGCTAAGCGAGAGCAAACACTAAACTAAATACTTAGGCCACAACTATTCCTGTACTACTAAGTTAGGTAAACAACCTTCTTATTTGAAGTGGCGCAGCCCCCACTTAATTCTTGATCCTGTAACCACTTTACACTATACAGATCGACTCTTTTCGATCTACTAATTAATCAACCAATTAATAATTAATCAATCAATTAATAAATCGATCAACCGGCACTATAGGTGTCTCACGGCGATCTACTACTGCCGTTAAGGCTGATCGTCTGTCCGCCGTTATAAGTTATTTGAATTGAATTGAGTTAATCGTCGATCTTGAAGTTATATGTTGATTTAGGCATTACTAATTATAGTAGGCAAAGAAGAAGAAGGAGGCCAAGAAGGCTCTAAAGGCTGCTCCTACTCTAAAGAGAGCTGCTATAGCTGCTCCTGTTATTCGTGCTCGTGCTCCTCGTGTCAAGGGAGCTGAGCGTGCGGTTGTTTACTTAGGTTGTATTAATAGCGCCCTTTAAACTAAAAGCACCGGCGAGTGCTTTAATGTTATTAGTCGGGGTACTCGTTACTTTACGTGCGCCTCGGGCCACTCCTACAAGGTTGCTCCCGCTACTACCTAGGCCCCCTTCCTAGTTTACCGGGCTACGCTCTTAAATAACACAGGCGAGAAGGTAAATTCCTTAGGTTATTCTTTTCTAACGTGTGATTACTAACCTTTTTAGGAATTAGAGCGCCTAAGAGCTCTTATTTTGGCGGCCCTTAAGGGTCAAGTTGTTACTAGTAGAGCTGCTAGTGGAGTAACTGGCTCTGACAGTCGTGCTTTAAGTGCGGCCTCGGCTACTCTTTATGTCGATTCCTCCTCGGAGTCAGAGGGTGGTGAGGAGACTCCTCGGGGAGTAACTCCGGCTTCTCCTGCTACTCCTGCGGCTGCTACTCCTACTGTAGCTGTAAGTGGAGCTAGTGGAGCTACTGTTGCGGCCGCTGGCATTAGTGCTAGTCTTGTTGCTTTCTGGGCCCTAATAGCTGATAAGCCTCTTGGAGTTACTCTCACACTAGAGTAGGAAGCTCAAGCTGCTCGGGTTGAGGAGCTTATTGGGGTAATTGTTAGTGTGTTAAGTGACTTAGTTCGGGAGGTTTTAGGCCTTCTAATTACATAAGTTACTCTCTTTTGTGTAAGGCGAGGCTTAGGAACCTCTAAACAATTAAGTGTCCCCTTATAATTTACTTACGTTGCGTTACTTTTACTATAGAAACGAACAACCGTTGAGAGTAATTGAATCTTCTAAATGCCGTGAATTTCACCCCCGAGCTTAGTTGCTCTTTAAGTAAATGAAATAATAAGAGAATTTACAAAGGAATAACAAATATATAAGAAGATACCCTTATAACAAAGGAAAAAGTAAAGAACGTGTATAAAGACTTACTTTAAAGCGAGGGCTCTATAGTGAGTTACTCCAGTTAAGCACGAACATCGACTAAGTTAATGAGAGCAATAAAATTCTCAAATTTCTGTCGAGAGAGGTTCTTTGTAAGTCCATTAGCGGGCATATAGCCCGTAAGTAAATATTCGACTAAAAAAGTGCCCTTTTAAAACTCCTGGCGTAATTACATATTCTGAATATTAACATGGCGTAGTTTAATAGAGATACGCTAATTTTCCCTAACAATTAACTGTATCGTTTACTAATTGTCGCAGAAGATTCTCCAAATTTCCCCTAACTTAAGACGTAGCTCCTAAAAGAAACGCTACAAAGCTATGATCTCCTTAGCCGTGCGCTTAACGCCTAAAAGCTCAGCCTGTATAGTCGAAGTAGTGACTGTATCTTGTAAGGCCGCTCTCTACAAAATCAAACCTCTAAAAAGTATTACAATATAACTATTAGAAGAGCGCCTAGTATCGAGATCGTCTATAAATAAAGTATCCGAAGCTATAATAAGCTAAGAGTCGCGTAGTTTGTAGCTATAAGTGATCGCCAAAAATCGGGTTCCGAAGAGGTAATAAATAGTCCAATTAACTGCCGCAAGGTACTCTAAAGAGGGGTTAGTCAAGAAGTAAGAAAGTCTTAAAGTTACAAATATAACGTCTACGCGTAACATAATTGCCGTGTAAAGCACTGAGTTAACCTTCTCTTAATACTCCTTAATTTGAACCGGGGTTACTTGCCCTTGATTCTTCAGTAGCTCGACTTGAGGTAGTGGAGTACTTAGGTAATTTCTATCTACTAAGTCAAATCGTAGAGTAACCTTTTAGATATAAGTGTCGTATACTAGAGAAATAGTCTTTACTTAACGATCTCTAATAATACGAACACCTAAAAACCACTCTATTAGTTCTCCTCTAGTGAGCTCATATGCCGTATTTAAGTCGTCGATAATAGGTTGAGCGTCTTCAAGGGCTAAAGAGTAGTATAACACTTAAATATCGTCGACATAGAAGATAACAAAGACCGAACGTTACTCGTTCATAAAGATACAAGGCTCCTCCTTGTAGGGGATTAACCCTAACTTTAATAAAGTTCCGGTAAAGTCTCTGTACTATAGTACTAGCGAGTCTCTAAGTCCATAAAGTACACGATTAACCTCTACTACTATCCCGTCTTGTTTAAATCCGTCTAGTAAGTAGTAGTATACGCGAGTACTCGATTCGCTTCGTTTAACGTTAATAAAGGCGTTAATAATATTAAATTAGATCATCTCTAAATCAAATTGAGCTACTATTACTATAGCGGTCTTAAAAGAACGAGTAGCTAAGGTTGCCGTATATGTTAAGAGAATTGACGTTTTGGGTTGTAAGTCTCCCCTAATAACAACTCGCGAGCGACACCTAGTCAAATACCCTAACGAATCGACTTTGGCGTGAAATACTTATTTCAATAGTATTAGTTGTTTAGTGGTAAAGCTTTGTTTGACGACTCTCTAGTAGTTACGCGACTCTAAGTTAGTGATTTCCTTGATTACGTCGGCTTAGAAGTGCTCTCTTAGAGGGTGATCTTTAAGGTCTCTCCAATTTAATAAGTCCTTTAGTAATTAGGATTAGTGTATTCGTGGGAGATCAATTAGTTGTCGAATTTCGACATTTTTGAGAATAAACGCTGAGATTATAGCGTGGACTGCGCTCAAGTCTTTCCCGTCTCTTTGTACTAGTTCTTGACTAGGCCAAAAGGTCCCTAGAAAGTCCTCCAAATGCTCACGGTTACTCGACGGGTTTAACGATTCCGTAATTAGCTCTCTAATAGTTACTGTGTAGACGCTTCGATTCGGTTTCGTAATCTTACTACTAACTCGGGTCTTTCGACCGTCGCCAGTTGCTCGATCTTCTACCCTCTTCCTCCATAGAGGTTTAAGTAGGTTGTTATTAGTTAGGGCCGGAAGTAATAAGTGTTACTTTATATTTAATTCTTCCCCTGAGTCTAATAAATTAGGATGCTCCTTGTACTTTATTACTTGAGGCGGAGCTTCCGATTACTTAAGGCCGGCACCTTGAGTAAGTGCTCCTCGACGCTTGAGACCGCGCTCTCGGTCGTATAGCCCTTAAGAGTATATAACAACTTGTAGTATCAATTAGCGCTCAGCTCCTATATCTCTCTTAAAGTTTAATACGCTATGTAAGACATCTCTCTTAGTTGTACTTTAAGACACTAACTGTCTTAATTTGTCGACTCGTTTTGAGACTTAATCAGGGTACTCGTGAGTAAGAAGTCTAATACTCTTCCTTAGTTGTTTCACTCCCGAGTTTTTACTAACGAGTTCTATTAATCCTGACTTTTCTAAGGGTAATATTAGTTACTCTACCCCTATAGTTAAAAGCTTAATTAAAGGCTGTGACACCCCCGAGGTTGCAAACTCAATAGTTTCTATAGAACTTATTACTTAGCTTAGTTGTTCCCTTTCTAAAGTAGTACTTATTATTAATTCTAGTATATTAAGTGCGCTTAGTCGATTAATTATATCGGTTCTAGCGTCCTGGGGTCCCTCCTCTTCTTCTAGTATTTCAGTAAGATCTCTCAATATTAAGCGCGGCTAGCCGACCGCTCTCTCCACGTTTAGAGAGCCTAAATAAAAGAGGGATTCGTTAAAAGCAACGTTCCGAGTCACTATTACACGCTATAATTGAGGTACCCAGACCTTATATATATTAGACGAGACGTATCCTACCAAGTATCCAAGGTACGCTCTTAGGTTGACTTTGAATACTCTCTTTTATTAAAGAGCCTCTCAGTCCTTGATCATAGGGTAGGCTCTACAGCTGTACGCCTATATATTACTCCAGTCAGGTCGTATATCAGTGTTAAGCTTCTAAATAAGCTTAGGGTCGTAATACCGAAAATATTGCCTAAACTAGGCGTGGAAGATCTTATTTAGACTTTTAAAGCCTTTTTAAGTAGCCGGACTTATATTATAAAGAGTAATTGCTGCTATGGCTACTTCCGTCCAAAGCTCCTCCAGTAAGTTTACTAAAAGGCGCATCTTAATAGACTTTTCGATGATTTCCTTGCCTGCGCGCTTAGCTCCCCTATTAAGTTAGTATATATACGAAGGGGTACCCTCAATATCAATACCATTCTCTGTACACCACTTTTCGTACTCGGTTGATCTATTAATTCCTATAACCGAGGTATCGTTATCTTGGCGTATTTTGTAAATCGAGAGTCCGAATTAACATCTCGTCCACGCCTTAAACAGTTTGAGAGCTCCTAAGACGGCGATTAACCCTTTATTTTTCAAGAGCTATTTATAGAATTTCCCATCGTATTAGTCTTTAACTAACAAGAGCTAACTATTCCCATCAAATCTAATAGGGAAGTCGAATAAGTCCCAAGAAATACAATAAAAAGGCCGGGTAACTGTTCTCTCCGAAGGTCTTCGACTAACGACTTGCTGCGCGACAGTTAGAAAGCACTCTTTACACTTAATTTGAATAGTGCCTAAGATCTCGACGTTGCGCGTATTTTTGACCAAATTCTCTAACGCTTCCTTCCCTAGGTGCCCTGCCCGTAGGTGCTATAACCTAGCGTCGTCTAGCCGCGGTCTCAAATATCGTCGACTTAATTGAAAGCCTTGCCGGATACTCCTTTAAAGCGTAGGGAACATCAAAAAGGTATAAGTTAGGCGAGTCAAAGAGTTACGAGTAGTTACGGAAGCTGAAGAGTAGTTAAAAGGCTTGTATTCAAAGAAAGCTAAGTTAAACTGTCGCTCTAATTACTTTAACACGATACTCTTCTCAGCTGATCCCACGCGCAACGTACAGTTTAACCCATTATACCAAACTCTAGCCTACAATAAACGAGCTTCCGAAATAATATTGACATTAAATCCTTCAACGACAGCGACGTTAAAAAGCCTCAAGTCCTTAGTGTTTAGTCCGTCAGGGCTATAGAGAGCACCCTTAAAAAGACGAGTACCTCGGCCCTTAATTATAAGGCTCGACGTTCTAGCTTTAACACTGTCGTCGTTCGTTAATCTAACAAAGGTTCCGGGCTCTAATAGAGCAACCGAATTAACCAAATGAGTGGCAGCGCCGTTATTAAGCAGGGTACTCTCTAAGAGTGGGTGTCGATCCATATTAATAGTAACGTAGATTCCTGAGGTAGCGAGAGCCTCATCGAGCAACTCCGGACTAATTACATATACATTGACATTGCCGGGATACCTCAGTAGCTCTAAGGCTTTTGCCGAGGTTGTCGGAGAAGACGAGGAGTTTTCGGAGGTTGTTCCCTTAGTAATTTCCTTTACCGCTACTTGTCTCTACCTTTTCTTGCCGATTACTCGTTTAAGGTCGGGAAACTCCTTTTCAAGCTTAATTCGGGTTTCCTTGATTTCGTCCGTAGACGGTAAGTTACGTAGTTTGTCCCCGGTTAAGCCGTCGTAGCAATATCGAAGTCTGTAACACTCGATCGCTTTATGTCGGTGAGAGCTCACCTTATAGGGGCAAGTGTTAATCGAGGTATTTAGCGAAGGAGTCCTTAGTACTAGTAGTACTCCTGGAGTATCCGATCTCCCTCCAAGTGTAACGTACAATCCAACTGTCTTGTTCCTCCTAGTAGCCGTAAGAGACTCTTCGTTGAGCGCCGATAACTAGTTAACGTATTAAAGTAACGTGTACTTATGAACAACCCCAAGAGTATTATCTTTAAGGACCTTAGACAGTCGTTCGCGAGCCTATTCAGGTGCGAGCTTCTCTTACACTGCCTTAATAAAGTTAATGATCGCTAAGGGGCCCTTGACGTCCGGAATGTCGTATAATAGAGCATCTTAGTAGGCTGATCGCCACTCTTAAATCCACACCTTAGGATTGACTTGTCCTGTTTTGACGATTTCGAGCTTCTCTCTATATTTGGCTTGAGCTTTAGTGATGTTACTTGTTTCCGAAGGAGTGTAGTCTCTCTTTAACACCTTAAGGAGCATCTATAGAGTCCAAGATCGTGGGTCGTTCGGTTCGTCTGTCATCTTGTCGGGTTACTCTTTTGCTCTCTATTCCTCCTCAATCTCACACTCTCGAACAGCACTCTGGTAGATCGAAGGATCAACCGTCTCTTGAATCTACTTGTATGTTACTTTATAGGCCCGAGCCTTTTCCGACCATTATGTGTGTTTCACAATATACTCCCTCATTAGGGCAACATATATTAGAGCAACTATAGTAACGTTAGACAGTATAAGAGGTATTACACTTAGTTTAGGTCCCTTAAGTTCGGGTGCTCGTTAGTCTCCATCTCACTTTGCTTACTCCCTGAAGTTGAAATCGAGAGCCTCCTTGTCCTATTGTGCCTTTACTTGGTCGATCGTTTGTGCTTAAGGCTCGTTTTCGAGGATATTTAGAGCGGCCGGTAGCTCTAGATCAACCGACGTCCATACCTTGTGGAAGATACAGAAGGATTTAAAGGCTTAATATCATAGGGTCTAGGTTTGCCTATCGTAGTTAAGCGGCGTTCGATTATTAGAAGAGGAGACTAAAGTTGAGTCTACCATAGCGAAGAGAGGGTTACTCTCTCGAGGGTTCAATGGATTTGTTGAAGAGGAGAAGAGAATATCGAGTATAGGTGCTCGATTTACCCTTTTCAAGAGAGGTTAAAGGGAAAATGGCGGTGTGAACTACACTTGTTAATAAGTGGAAAACGCCGACGTTGTTCGTCACTTACTAATCCTACGTTGACAGCTCTACTTAAATCTACAGAGCACAGAAGGAAGAATACTAACTTAATAGCTTCGTCACGGGGCTTATAACTATAGTGCAGAAGTGGAGTAGAGCCTTACGATCAACGTAGGGAGAATTGAAGTGGTTGATTGTTCTCTAGAATACATAAGGAAATCAGGGGAACACGTTATTCTCCTGAAAGCGGTATAACGTGGCAGAAACCATATCCAGCGTAGCGCGCAGCTAACTGAGCATCAGCCCGTGCCTGTACGACAATTAACAAATCGATTAATAACCTCAAACACCCCTTAACCCTACCTTACTACCTTTACTAGTCTCTCCCCCTCGTCGGCGAAACTTTAGAGAAAGGAGCGCCCTTATACGGCTAGACTTTACTAACACCCTTATCCTTTTAGTTAAGACTCTCTCAGAGGAACTAAAAAGCTTTAACAGATTCAACTCAAACTTAAAGGACAAGCCCTAGCGTTTCTTCGACGCATTATTAGAGCCTACTAATATAAAGGGCCTTACCCCCGCTTAATAAGCTAGAGTAAATTAGTTAATTAAGGACTCCGTCAACTCTACTATCGCCGCCGCCGTCACACAAGCCCTCACTTAATATACTATTAATAACCCTTACTAAGAGACTAATACTCCCTCTCCTTCTAACTAATCAGTGCGAGCCCTTATAGTAGACCTCTAGCCTACCGCCGACTATTACTTCCTTAAATTAAACCCTGACATCCCCGCCGTCGAGCCTAATAAAGTCAAGTACCCCCGTACCCCCTTTAGCGATTATAAAGGCGAAATTAAATACGACGCCTAAAAAATAAATATAAAGCTCTTTATTTAAAAATACTTAAGTAACTTCTTTACTAGCGAATCGCAAGTCCACGCTTACTTTAAGTATATAAAGGGAGAGGCTAAGACTATTATTTTTTAACAAATAGACCCCGACTTCACTAAAGACTTCAATAGAGCCGCCGACGTCTTAAAGGCTTTAGACTAACGTTTCTTTAATTACAACCGAGTATAAGCCGCTAAACTCAAGTATAATTAACTACAAATAAGTAATATAACTTATAACGAGTTTCGTATAAAGTTTACGACTTACGCGACTACTAGAAAAATCTCACCTAACTGCTAGTTCGACGACGTATACGAGAAAGTCTCAAATAAGCTTAAGTATAATATCTAAACTAAAAAGTATAAATTCGCTAGAGATTATACGGCTCTTGACAAGTTCTTAGCCGTCTTAAATCGCGAGCTATAGAATATCACTACCGGACGAGTTAATAGACGTATTATTACTACTGTCCACGAAGCCCCTCGAGTCTCTTTTAATAATACTAGTACTAGCGACTCACGCGGCATCCTAAAGAAGGACAGTTAGCGTTCGACTTCACTTACTCCTACGGCTCACGTATAAAGACCACCGACTCCAAGACAGTCGTTAGATGTCCGCTAGCGTACGCCCTCCCCTTCGCCTGTCTTACGCCGACCTAAGTCCCCCGTACTTCCTCTTACGCTTAAGGACGTCTCTTCCGACACTTGTCTCTACTATAGTAAGACCGGCTATTAAGCCAGCGGCTGTCTTAAGCGTCGTAAAGACTAGGCTCTTAATAAGTCGATTTCATAGCTAGTCGTTAGTAAGGATCTAGAGACTAATAAGCTATCAAAAAACTCTTAGGCCGTAATAAAGACTCACACCTTAATATAGGCTATAATTTATAAAAGGACTTAGTATTTAATTTCCGTGCTCTTATTAAAAGACGACAATTCTTAATTAGTATTAAACTAAGAAGGAATAGATTCTTTACTAAGACTCTTATATATATTAATAGTAGAGTTAATATTTTCAGTATTATTAAAACCTCTTTTATATACTGACTCGTCAAGTAATTTAATATCTCTTTTATATCCCTCCCTTAGTTAATTATCTTAACTAATTATAATAACAAGAAAGGCAAACTAATTAATACGGCCGTCTTACTTACCCTAACAATCGACCACTAGCGAATCAACTTCCCCTTTCTAGTAACTAACTTAAGAAACACTGACGTCTTAATTAGTCGGAAGTTCCTTAAGTATTATAACTTAAAACAGTCATATATAAAGAACTACAATCGGCTAAAATAACTATTAAATATACCCGTCCAGCTGTACTTTAACTAGTAAGTCTTCGTTAATATTAACCGTTTTAATAAGCTAATCGTCAAGTCTCACTAACTTAACATAGAACGAAGAGATACCCTTATAAATATAAATAACTACCGCCAGAAATAAGCTAAGCTTGCGGCGCTCGACGATTCCCCTAAGACAAAGGCCCTTGTTTAACTTACCGCTAGTGTCTCACTAACTTGACCCTCGAGCTTTACTAGAGAAGTCAAAGAGCGCCTATAAGTTATAAAAGAGTAATTAAACCCTTTGACATCCCGTGATCTAAGATTACTACTTAAAGACAAAAGAACTTATAAAGCCTCTCTAGCGAATTACTAGACAAAGGTACTTACTACGAAAATCTTCCTTATATCGGCAATAGTAATATCTACGACGTACCTTTAACTTAAGAGGGCTAAAAAGAATAAAGTATAAACCTTCGTGACATTAGTACTTAAGATTAACTAAGAACTGACTCGTCGCCGGCGAGAGGCCTTAAACTAACTAAGCGTCGAACTTATATTAATAAATAGAGACTTAACCTTAGAAGAGGCCTTAGAAGCTAAGTACGCGCAAGATAATGAGTTAATAAGTAAAAAGCTCTTAATAAAGTACTAAGAGTATACTCCTCTCTTCTCCCGGCGAGCCTTTAACGAGCTACTAGTATACTATTAAGGTGTGAACTATTAAATTAAGCTTACTAAAGAAAACGACTTGTCTTTTAAACCTCTTTAGTATATAACTAAAGAATAACTGTTAGAGACTAAGCGGTATATTATTAATAATTTACATAAGGGATTTATTAAGCCCTCTAGTACACTATATATAGCCCCTATTCTCTTTACTAAGAAAGCCGACGGCAGTCTCCGGCTATACGTCGACTACTAGAAGCTAAATGCCTTATTAAAGAAGGACCCGTACTTAATCCCTCTAATCGACGAGATAATAACACGTATTTATAAGGCAAAAGTCTTCACAAAGCTTAATATTTAACAGGCTTTCTATCACATTTATATGTCCCCTAAGAGTAAAGACTATACGACCTTCCGCACTTAATATAACACGTATAAGTATAAGGTCCTTCCCTTTAGCCTTACTAATAGTCCGGCGACTTTCTAGTAATTCGTTAACGATATCCTTATAAAATACCTCGACAACTTCTACGCGACTTATATAAACGATATCCTTATATATTCGTTTACTCTAAAGGAATATAAGGTCTACGTTAAGAAGGTCATAGTAATATTATAAGCACACGGACTTTAGGTTAATATTAAGAAGTCTAAGTTTAACGTACAAAAGACTAAGTTCTTAGGATTCGTTATTAGAGTCGATAGCGTAGAAGTAGACTTAAAGAAGATTAGTGTGATTAAGGACTAATAATACGCCGACAATATATAAGGTATATAGAGCTACCTTAGCTTCTGTAACTTCTACCGCTAGTTTATTAAAGACTATAGTTATATTACACGTCCTCTCACGATACTCACCGGAAAAGACGTTCCCTTTGTCTTTGATAACGCTTATAAAAACGTATAAGAGACTCTTTAAGAAGCTCTCTAATCTACGCCAGTTCTTCGCTACTACGACCTTACTAAGTAAACATAGCTAGAGACTAATTCCTTAGATAAAGTCGTCGCTAAGATTTTATCTTAATTATAAGAAGACAATACCTTTCACTTCGTAAGATACTTCTCTAAGACTATAATAAACCTTAAGCTCAATTACTTAATCTACGATAAAGAGATATTAGTAATTTTCCGGTCGTTTAAACAATATCGCCTAGAGCTCTTAAGTGCCTAAAAGAACGTCCTTATTTATATAAACTACTAGGCCCTAAAGTACTTCATAACTACTAAAGACCTTACGGCTAAGTAAGCTCAATAGGCTGAGTTCTTTATAGATTTCTATTTTACGATTATATATCGTACTAAGACGACTAATACGTTAGTTAATACCTTGTCTCGACGGGATTAAGACCTCACGGCAATAGAGGCACATAAGCGGGCTATTTATAATTAACAGTTAATTCCGACTGACAAAATTAACTCGCGAGTCGCTAGCGACCTTTAGCTCTCCGCCGTTAACCTTATAAACGCTTATATTAATGTCGTAAAGACGGTACCCTTAGTACTTATAAAGGCCATAATCCTAGACCACGAGGTTAAGACACGTGACAAGCCAGAGCTAGAGCCGGAACTTAAGCTTAATACAGAAGTGCTAGTCGACCCGGAGACCCCTATGCCGAAAGAGCTAGACCTTAACTCTATAATAGCCTATAACGTCACGGAATACGATATTATTAATTAAGTACTTACAATTAATAAGTCTTTGCCTTTACTAGAGCCTCTCTAATAAAAAGCCAAGGAATAATTATTAAATTACGAGCTAGTAAACGACAAGTTACTTTTCCAAAGACGCCTAAAAGTGCCCTTAAAGCCGCTAAAGCTTCGCACGACACTTATCCGTTATATATACTCCTAACTATTAATAATATACACAGGGATTAGGAAGATAAAGGCATTACTAAGCCGTAAATACTATTAGAATAGCCTCTCTATAGACGTAACTCGATACGTAACGAATTACAGTTACTCCCGGCAAAAGGCTAAAAGAAATAAGACTCCTAATTTCTTACACCCCTTACTAATCCCCGCTCGGCCGTACTAATACCTCACGATAGATTTCACGAAGCTACTATTAAACAAGTACGGTTACAACTTCGCTATAATTATTATTAACCACTTATCTAAGAAACTAGTCTTAATACCTTATAATAATACAATTATAACGAAAGGCATAACTACTCTCTTCCTCGTCTATTAGACTCGACACTTCGGCATACTAGACTCTATTATCTCGGACCACGGACCTCAGTTCGTTTCCTCCTTTTAGAAAGAGTACTATTATATCCTCAGGACTAAAGTAAAGCTAATAATAGCGTATAACCTAAACGTCAACGGCTAAACAAAAGTAACGAACTAATATATTAAGTAGCGGCTTTGTCCCTTTTACTATTACTACTAAGACAATTAGAGTGACCTCTTACTAATTATAAACATCACTTAACTAATATTACTACACGAGTCCTTAAGCCGCCTGTCTCCTTTCTAACTACTTAACGGCACTAAGCTAAAGACTTCCTAGGACCTAGTTAACCTAGAGCCGCCGGCTATAGTAACAGAGAGACTTAACCGCGAGAAGGCTCTACAAGTAACCTTACAAATAAAGGAGGTTATAAAAGTCGTATAATCGTCTTTAAAGGACTAACAAGAGAAAATAGAACGACTAGCAAATCGTGGACGACGCGCTGTTAATTAAGACGTTAGCGACTTAATATTAGTCGACACTCGGAACTAAAACGTTAACCGACCTTTAAGGAAGTTGTCCGACAAGTAGTACGGCCCTATTAAGGTAATCGCTAGGGAAGGAGAGAGCTAAAGAGTTGAGTTACTAGAGGACTAATTAATTCACCCCGTTTTCCACTCGCACTCGCTCCACAAGTACGTCAATAACCCCCTACCGAGACAAGCTAAAGCCACGCCGGCACTTATCCGACTACTGCCTAAGTAAGATAAGTAAGAAATTAAAGGTATCCTTAACTCTAAGGTTATACGAAACAAGTTATTCTATTATATTAAATAACTAAGCGCCGACAAAGACCTAAAATAATACCTATACTCAGATACTATAACGGCTCCACATATAATCAAACAGTTCTACCTCGAGCATCCTAACGCCAAGGGCCCCTCGAGAGCTCTCCCTAAGTGGCTAGAGGCTTATAACGCAAGTATCGACGACTATAACGACCTCGAGGACAACACGGTTATAACTACAACTGCGCGGACGCAGTTTTTTAAGGGGGGGGGGTAATATTACGACTTACAATACGCCTTACATTCTAACCGACATAGGCTCGTAGCATCGCTGGCTATGCGACGGCGTTAAGCCTAATAGGGAAGACTTAGTAGCGAGCCTACGACATATAAATAAATGGCCCCCGACTACGCTAAGCCCCATTAGGAGGCTCCTTCATATATTTATACTCGAGCTCCCCCTTATAGAGAGCTCTCCTTTCCTCCTTGTCTTTTCTTCTCGATTCTGAACGTAGCCTTAAGTCCAAATACAAAGCTTGAGTCAACTCGCCGTATCAACCTTTAGCCAGCCGTAACAGACATCAATAACCTCATAGTCAAATTCGCTGAACTTAAGTCTAACTAAGACATAACTAGTGAGTCTAAGCTCGACTCTGACTCCTCTAAAAATAAGTCTTTATTAAATAATAAAACCGAGACTAAATAGCTTTCAAAAAACTAAATAGTCTGTCTTGTCTTAGGACTAACGTTAAACTCACTATTAAACTAGAAGGCTCACTAGAGATACTACTAAGAGTTGAACTAGAATAACCCGTAGAATGTTTACTTACACCTAGAGAGAATCGACACCTCTTAGAACACTTACTAAAGTCTTCTACTCTAAAATTCGACGTATTTAAAACCTCTAAGCTCTAAATACTCACAGTCTTTACTTACTATAAGGGGACTGCGTTTCTAGAGTCTCTTACATCTGAACCGATATCTAAGAGAGCTACACTTACATTTAAAGTACTATTAAAGCTACTCTAAAGTAACTCTAGATATTATTAAGTATCTAAGAAATTACCCTGCCGGAATTTCTTAATATCCTAAAGCTATAAGATCAAACCCGACTACCCTCCTGTATATCAGGCTACATCTATTGAGTAGCCATGCATCAATAATAATCAAGCCTAAACCTTTGTACTAACATTTCCCACAGAGCGCAGAATAACTAGACTACTTATTAAAGAGGTCTCAGATTAGTAACTAGAAGAATAGGTTATTAAGTCTATATTAACCTTTGGCCTAAGTATACCTCTAAACAGACTTAGAGAAGTCTAACAACTCCTATATATACCGCGAAGTTAACTCGATCAGCATAGAAGACATCTCGTACATAGACCTATAAACACAAGGCCAGAATCCTAGATATAACTAAGTCTATCGCTAATAACGGACCTAGAAGATACACACCTACTAAGTTAATATAGCTTAACAAAACTATTAACGAAAGAATAGAGTGTGGAATGTTCGAGAACACTGTGCTTAAGAATGGCTGTTTATTTAATTAAAACTCTCACCCCTATCTTATAAATAAGGGATCGGAGTCTAAAGTAGTAAAAGAAGAGTATTATATAACCTTTAACTACTCCAGAATCAAGGAGACCACCCCTGGCTATGTCATAGTCAGCATATCTAAGTGCTATAACTACCTCAGTAACTTAAACCATCAAATCTTTCTATAACTAGATCTAAAGTATATATATTAGTCTATTAACCTCCACCTAGATTTCAGATACTTCTACGCCTTTTCTACACTTAGCTATAGGCAGCTTCAACTAACTCGAATGCCTCAAGGAGCTGGGAGTTCAGTATTTGGGATAAATGAGCTAATGAAGTTAGTTCTTAGACTTATACCTCGCTCTACGGCTATAGCTAAGTCTAGAGTTAATAATTCCGAGCCTTCGTTATTCTCACCGAGAGTTAACGGAGATTCTATTAAGATATAATCTTTAATGTTTTACATAGACGATATCTTTAGAGGCTTTAAAGACTTCAACTCAGCCTTTGAGTTCTTAAGAGATCACTTACTTCTAAGACTACTGTAGTCGAAATTAAAACTATCTTTCAAGAAGTGCGCGCTATTTATACTAGAGGTCTTAGTACTTAAAACACGCCACATAGCTAAAAGAAAGACAAGTGTCAAGTTCGAGAGATCAGCAAGAATCAAAGTATAGCCAGTTCCGGGCAATACTTTTAAAGCTCAAAGCTTCCTAGGAGCGATCCAAATCACTCGACCATAAGTCAAGAACTTTGCGGAGATAGCTAGGCCTCTAAATCGGCTGACTAGAGATGTACCCTAGAAATAAGAGACACTAGAGAAGCTATTATTTAAGCTACTCAAGAACTTCTGCTCTAGTGTAGTTAAGAGAAATGGCTACGACCCCACTAATACAGTCAAAATGTACTCAAATACTAGTAGATACGCCGGCGGATACTATATAATACAGGAAAGGGATAAGGAGAAGAAGATAGTACCTATTCTCTTCGACAGCTTTACCTTCACAAAGACTTAACACAACTACGGCACGTACAAGAGGGAACTATTAACTATTATTAAGTTCTACCGCAAATATTATTATATATTCTATAACGAGAAAACTAGTACTATATTCATAAATCATCAACCGTTGACACACTTCCTTAGCTCAGTAGCTATTTAAGAAGGAATTTATATACAATAGGCTTTAGAGCTAAGGTTGTTAAATATTACTATCTCGTACATTTAGAGTAAGAGGAATAAAATTACTAATGCCTTGTCTCGCACTCTATTCTTAGGAGATAATTACAATAAAGCCGATCTATCTAGGTTTAAAGACCTCTAGTCTAGGGCTTCTGAGACTATCTAGAAATAAAAAGATAAGGCCAATAAGTACGAGAAGCTTATAGAGGAGCTATCTAAGGCCGTCTAACCCAATGATTCTACAATATCTAAGACGTTAAGAACTATACTCAGCCCCAAATTAGTGTGTAAGCTAGCAGGGCCTAAAGAAGAAAACTCCAAGTTTATAGTAGCTCTATGTATAACTAGAGGGAGATACCACAATATATTCCAACTTATATTACTATTCGCAGGAATCCCAAGTGTGACCGAAACCGCGCTAGAAGATTTAGTCTATCTAGTCTCCCTATTAGTGGAGGCTAAGCCAGTTAACGTTATTATAAAGAACGTAACAGAGGCATACTACAAGAGTCCTTAGTACTCCTAAGTTGCGCAACTATTAATTAACAAGAAATACCTAGACGAAGTAAGTCAAGTATAATGCCGGAGCCTCTAAGGGAAAGCCTCTAAATATATATAAAAGTACAACACGCTCTAGTACAAATAGAGAGGCGTTTACAAGACATATTTAGTTACGGGACAAGTCGTAGACGCCTTGTACTCTACCCACGACAAAGGAGGTCATTTCGCGATAACTATTACGCTTAGAAAGTTAAGACACGTGTACTAGCCTATTATAGTTAAGGACACGTCTCTCTATATCGTTAAGTGTTTACAATACTCTAAGCACGGGCCTACTTAAAGATCCTAGCCCTTGTCTAAGATCTTAGTGTCTACTCTAATAGAACTACTTAGTGCCGATTTCTGTAGACCTTTTTACGATCTCCCGGAGGAGTACTAGTATCTACTTATAGTCGTGGACTACTTCTCGAGGTTCATCTAGACGTACCCTTATCCCGGAGCGGACTCTCTAAATGTTAATAAGTATTTAGACTCCTTATTCTTTACGGACAGAGTGCCAGTTAGCTTCTACGTTGACCCCAGCAGTCACTTCGGAGACATCGTGCGGAATTATATAAGAAAGAGGGGAGTGTTGTAATTAAACTCTCCTACTACATCCAAGAAGAGTACGGGGATAGTAGAGAAGGCTGTGGACATTGTCTAGTAAGCTATTACGAAGACTAGACCCTTATATATTGCCAAGCTATAGAAGGTTACTTTAGAGGTCAACTTAAGAGAGATTAGTTTCCTTGGCTATTCTCTATTTCACATCTACTAGGGATACTAACTAAGATCATTAGTAGACCTAGCGTTCCTAGCTTATCATGTCTAAGCATTCAACCAAGACCTGACTTACTAAGGCTTCCTAAATAAACTTTAAGGTGTAGACTCTAATAAGAATGAGGAGTGGAGCGATACGGTATTAGAATACATTAGGGCTCACGAAGTTTTGCTAGAGAAGGTTTCTATTACATCTAACCTATAAAGATAAAAACGCAAAGAATACTATGACTTAAGATTCTAAAGAAGAATAAGGGGATTCTCACTTAGTTATATAGCTATACTTTATAATCACACTATAGTAGGACAGAAGCTTCGGCTATCATGGAGAGGACTATTTATTGTGTCGGGAACTAAAAGAGAACATAGGAGGTCATATATATTGAGTCAAATTAATAGGAAGGCTATTCCACGACACTTCTATATCGACCAACTCAAGCCTTTCTATTTGCGAAATTTATATTTAGTAACTAGTTATAAGGAACGGATCCTAGTATATCAGAATCTAAGGGCTAGCACTACTAGTCATTCATTGCCTTTAGAGCTTCGGAAGAAGAGAGAGATACAACTTTTACATCAACTAACTATCTTAGGCATTTGGGGAGAGGAGTAAGGGAATTTGTAATAGAGAAGAGAGAAACTTATATTATTATTTGGGGTTATATTATCATAGGTGGGGAAAGGAGTATTACTTTATAGGAGTATCTAATAGATTAGAGTTAAGGAAGTAATATTACTTTTGAGATCGCTCAAGCTCAATATAGAGCTAGCCAAGGTTAGTATATGTATTACTTTAGTTAGATTTGGAAGGTCTCGTGGGCGAGACGTGCTATGGGGGGACTTGTGGAGGGCTCTTACCTATCTAGGGGTAGTGGCGCACGGACTAGGGCGTTGAGCCTTTATTCTTAGCTGTAGCCTCATCCTACCTAGAGAATACAACAACGCATTCACGGTTCCAGAATATTGAGTTTCTTTACCAGGTGACCAGACGAGACTATAGCTAAACAACACTAGATTCCTCATCCAGCAACGCTACTGCTCACACAGAAAGCGTCGCGCAATATTCATCACCGTCTTCCTAACCCTAGCGACCATAACCCTCATCTGGATGCTAATCTCCCTCCTGGACATCTATTCCAAGAAACGCCGGAACGAGAGGGCATCCGCATCCACATCCAATAGACAACTCTACCAGCTCGAAGACCAGAATCTGTATATTCGGCAGAATGGCACCTTGGTGAGGTTGGCTCCTGCTTCATCCCCGGACGGAGGTGGGGGGTTTGGGAGGAGGTGGAGTTGGTGGGGGAGGAAGAGGAGGGGTACGGATGCTAGTGAGGAGATGAGGGTTGGGTCGGTGGTTTTGAGGGATGAGGCAGAAGGATATGGGCATGAACTGATGAGGGTGGAGGTGAGGGGAGAATGGGGTGTACTTGGGCGGGAAGAGAGGAGACGTGATGGCACTTGGGAGTATGATAGGCGAGAAGCGGATATCACTGATAGGCAATAGTCATGGGAGGGGATGAATCAGAGAGGATTCTGAAATTTGGATTGGCATTTTGGAGAGTTTTTTGAGTTCTCGTGTATTTCCCTGCAGAATACCAACAATTTTGGCTTCGTTATATCAGGCTCGCGTCACCTTGCTTCACTTTCTCCGTGCTAGTTCCCGTCTTGGTACCCACACCGCAACTACCGACCTCAGTCCAAATGCTGATGATATCAAATATTTAAATCTTTCAAATACTCGCATCCTCTCCTGCAAATATATATATTCCTCACCGCCCCTCCAAAACCAAACAATAAAAGCAAAAACTACAACACAAAACTCACACAAAAATGGAGTTCATAATTTGGACCGTGGAGGATTTTCTCTGGGCTTCCCCAAAGTGAGCTTTCCTCTTCCAAATATCGACGAGCGTTCGAGTAAAAATATAACTGATGAATATTCTCCAGGTTTCAAGCAATGATCCCTGCACTGCAAAGAGCGTCCATACAATCACTCGTCGTCATAGCCCACATTCTCAATTTCACTGGAGTTCTTGTGCTCCTGTGTCTTGCTACAATGTTTTGGTCTGTGTGCAGATTAGAATCGACTCGGAAGGTTAAGGTTAAGATACGTTAGGACTGAGTTTTGGGGGTATGTATGTATGCATACCCGATGATTGAAGGCGGCGGATTAATTTTTTGGTAGATGATGTGGTCACTGGTGTGGTGGAGGTGGTCGGAAGGAAAGACCAGGACTAGGCTAGATTGTCCATATTCCCAAGATTTCGACGACGATCTTGTATCCTGGAGGTTGAAGATGTACAAGAGAGAAGCTCAGATGGCAGCAGAAAGTGTGGAGATAAACAGAGTTACAGAGTTACAGAGGAATATATTCTGAGGCTTTGAAGTGTGGGAATCATCGAGAAATTGAAACACTGAAGTCAATATCCCCACATCGCTGATGGCAGCGAGTGTCAGGAGTGACAGGTCGACGTAAAAGGTGCATAGAGCACCGGTGACTGGAAGTGCAGATGCATCGGCGTAGTCTCAAGCTATTTTCAAGGATCTTGTGGTGCCCAGAGATTGTCTTGTTGGCGATGTTATATATAAGTATAGCAATGCATTGTGGAACTTGTGTTTCTGGCAATGACGTCTTTTGAATTAATTTTGAATATGAACCCTGTGGGGTTGGTAACCTTATTTGGGCAAATGGCAATGCAGTTGTAACTGTGATGGAATGAGTTGCCTCCAGTGGGTGTGGCTTCCGGTGCAATGCGCTTCTAGATTTCGGAAACTTAAAGGCGCAGTGCCACGTTATCAGATCAAAACATTTTCCTACCTTCTACAATGCTTTAAAATTATTCCCAGTCGATTGCGTTAACGGACACGCTGCATCATTGCTAAAGGGTTTCAGCTTCTCAAGTGATGATCGAGGGGTCACTTCCTCGCTTAACCTTTCCATAAACAAACTACAAAGCACCAAGTCGATCTCACAACAATGCTTTTCAAGCTATGGCAGTAGAGCGAGAGCTGATTCTAATTGTTCGAGTACCGTTGTTGGTATCGGTATTGAAATTCTTTTTCATCGAATCTAATGTATGTACAAGAATAAAAGAACCCAACTAACATAATCATCTCCATCATTTCCATCACACATATCATTCAAGGGATCCAAAGTTGCGTCTACTTCTTAACATCAAATCTGTCCAAATTCATGACTTTGGCCCAGGCGGCAGCAAAATCCTCGACAAGCTGCTGATCGCCTCCAACCTCGGAGTAGACTTCAGCAATGGCTCTTAATTCGGCATGCGAGCCGAAAACCAAATCAGCACGAGTGGCAGTCCACTTCTCTGCACCTGTCGAGCGGTCTTTTCCACTGAAGAGCTCACCAGTTGTATCAGCAGTCCAGACAGTGTTCATGTCGAGCAGATTGACGAAGAAATCGTTGGTGAGATGTCCAGGCCTGGAAGTCAAAATACCCTTAGAAGAACCATCGTAATTGGTATTGAGAGCGCGCAGGCCACCAACAAGGACGGTCAGCTCTGGTGCTGTCAGAGTCAATTGTTGAGCTTTGTCGATAAGCAATTCCTCTGTACGGGCAATCGACCAGCCGGTGGTGTTGCGGAAGTTGCGGAAACCGTCACCTTGAGGATTAAGGATCTCGAATCCCGCGATATCGGTGTCGTCTTGGGTGGCATCGACACGGCCCGCTGTGAATGGGACGATGACACCTCCGTAGCCTGCTTTAGCTGCAGCTACCTCGATTGCGGCATTCCCACCGAGGACGATGAGATCAGCTAGCGAGACTTTCTTGCCCGCATTTTTGTAGTTGAAGTCTGTCTTGACTGTATTCAACTGCATCGAGATGTCAGTTTCAAGAATGGAAGATTTCGTGATCACGTGAAATTGGAGTAAGGAGTAACATACTGCTGACAGGACGGTTTGGAGTTGCGTGGGGTTGTTCACTTCCCATGAGGCTTGGGGCTGCAAAGCGATTCTGGCACCATTGGCACCTCCACGCTTGTCTCCATTTCGATACGTTGATGCAGAGCCCCATGCTACAGAAACCAAGTTTGAAATAGTGAGACCAGCAGTGGCCAAGATTTGAGCTTTTAGCTGTGTTTGGTCCTCAGTGGTAATCTGAATGTAGTTCACGGTAGGGAGGGGATCCTGCCACGAGAATCGCTGTTTTGGTACTTCTGGACCTAGATAGCGGACGATCGGTCCCATGTCACGGTGAGTAAGCTTGACTATGATAGCAATGTGTCAGTGGAAAGCTCTTCTGGTCGTGTTTTAAAGGATAGGGGGGGGACTGACACCACGCGGCAGCAAAAGCATCAGTGAGACCTTGGAAATTTTCAACCCAAGACCTAGCAATAACGCTATAACTGGGATCATCCCGTAGAGCAAGATCGCTGACCAACATAGTAGCCCGGCGGAAAGAAGTGTTGAAAGGATTCGGGTAGTCAACAGTGCCATTCAAAGCTTCGAACTGATGTGCTCCCGCTGGACTTCTGACTGCGCTCCAAGAATTGGCAAAAAGACTGTTCAAGAAGTCTGGGTAAGATATGATCAGAACTTTTCGAGCCAGAGAAAAGTATGGGAAAATTACCGTTGGTCCAATTGGTGGGACTCTTCGACCAGATTACTTCCAAGCCACTGGTGACTGCGTCGGCCCCACTACCAGATCCAAAAGTGCTCATGAAGCCGAAATCCTGCTGCTCCATAGGAGCTCCTGCAGGTGCAGGTCCCGAAGCTAGGAGAACGCAACAGTCAGTAATATGAAGTCAGAGTGGAGAGGTTGCTCACTTCCAACACCCGCGCCGTGGGTCTTTCCAAAAGCGTGACCACCAGCAATCAGAGCTACAGTCTCAGAGTCGTTCATACCCATGCGACCAAATGTCATTCGTATATCGAGGGCAGATGTCAGAGGATCGCCATTGGCATTTGGGCCTTCGGGATTGACGTAGATAAGGCCATGGTGAGCGGCAGCCAGGGGTTCTTGAAGCTTGCTGGCACGAGCGGCATAATCAGTGCTCCCATTATACCTAATATCGTTTCCTTGGGGCACGTATGTTGTCTCAGCTCCCCAGAAAACGCTCTCATCAGCCTGCCATGTATCAACTCGCCCAGCGCCAAAGCCAAGGACCGGAAAGCCCATGTCTTCAAGGGCCACATTACCAGTGAGCAATATTAAGTCGGCCCACGATATAGATCGACCATACTTCTGTTTGATCGGCAGTAACAAGCGTCGTGCCTTGTCGAGATTCCCATTATCAGGCCAACTGTTGAGTGGTGCGAAGCGCTGTTGTCCCTGTTCACGAAGCGAAAGTCAGCATAGGCATCATAATTGTGTGCACATCATTCATGAATTCAGTCAGGATTATCATACCATTCCTCCACCTCCACGGCCATCATGAGACCGGTAAGTACCCGCGCTATGCCATGCCATTCGAATGAAGAATGGACCATAATGGCCAAAGTCTGCTGGCCACCACGGTTGTGACTCCCTCATTAGAGCTTTAAGGTCGGCTTTGAGGGCATTGTCTGTGTTGCGTTAGTCATGCACCCCCAATTTGTTTTTGCGTATTGGATTTCTCTTTGGGTGAGTTCTACTTACAATCGAGCTTTGCAAATGCAGCTGCGTAGTCAAAGTTTCGCCCAAGTGGGTTCTGCTCAGATGAAAATTGTCGCAGAACATCAAGCTTGAGCTGACAAGGGAACATATCGTAGCTTCTAGAGCCACCACCAGCTGCATCACTGATTCTTGAACACTTGCCGAAGGAACTACTGAGCGTTTCGAGAGATGATCCCTCGGCTCGCTGGTTCAGAAGATCCCGTTTGTTCATCCCGGCCATTGGACAGCCCTGGGCCGAGACCAAGGGTAGGAGCAAGATCAACGAGGACCACATGGCGAGAGCTTGGAAAACGTTTCTGAGTAAAGACAGTGGACGTCAATTTGGGACTAAATTGGTGTTCGTGGTAGTGATAAGAATTGTGACATCGCTGTGACCATGCCGAGTCTTTATACTTACTACTCCATCGGCAATGCGGAATATTCGGAATGCTAGCCAAGTAATCACTCCCTATGAAGTACAGATATCAGGGCGATGCACTCTAGTGAGGTACAGGTTTCTCCCGCAATGGGAAATTGGATCAAGGGGGGGAATTGATGTGCAGTGATGCACTGCCGTTGTCATACGATACCCCTCCCTGCTTCCCCAAAGATGAGACGAAAGGTGGGTCTCCATCGCGGGGATTAGAATTCCTTCTTGCCGACTATTTGTGTTTGAGTTCAACATTAAGAAATCTCCACGATTCCTGTTGTGCCAGCAAGATTGGACGAGTAGCACTTGCGTGACTTGAACCTAACGTCTGGAAACACTCTAAGCGAGCCAATCTGCCCCTGCATTTTGTCTCGCTTAGCAAATACGGCCTTGCTGGGAGCGGAGAACGACCCCGTTAAGAAGCTCCAAGAATGCAGATCCTGAAATCATGCGAGATGTGAGAAGCATGTGGAGTCTGATGGCTTAAATAAGAAAGTAACAATGCAAAGGTACACATGTGGCAGGAGCCAAGGCAATAGCCAAGGGCCTGGCTGTCTAACAATAGCTCGAATGCGCTCAGTGACTTCAGTGCTCTACGGTACAGTCGTTAACAATTTCAAACCCCTTTTAGAATTGGGATGCTCCTCAAGCAGTGCCGAGCTACACTACCGAGGCGCTCCGAAAAAACTTGGGATGCAACCGAATGCCCTTGCAGTAGCACAGCGCTTCGCACAGACAAAAATGTTTGCAGCCAATCAGGAAGTTGTGTTTCCAACCAGAACCAGGAAAATAAACACCTCGCGAACCTACCAGGCTTGCGATATTTATAATCAAATGTTCGTACTTCGTATCAAGGGTGAAAAAAAATGTACATCTGTTATCTCTGCACTTTTCCACAGCCTTACTTGTTCGGGAAGTAAGCATTGTGAACTTGGAAGATAATTCGCTGTAGAACCCTGGATTTGTAGAACTGTCTAGAAGCGGCACAGACAATGACTGTACATTATGTTCAACATGTACTTCGAAGTACCAAGTATGCTTAAACATCGGATCCATTGTTTACTGCGCAATGCTGATCCTGGGTCTTTTTGGTGGGATCCGGAAACCCGACCGTTCTCAGTGTGTCCGGAGTCGGCATCCTTTCGGAGTTGACAGCGATGCCCTAGTTAAACTTACAGATTGAGTTTTGACGTCACTTAACTATCACAAAGTCTTATTAGATTTCTATCGGCAGTTGTGAAAAGATGAATTAAGAAGACGGTGGCTTTATACTTCCACTTTTTCAATCATTCTTGGTTCCCTCAATTCCAAGAACATAAGTTGCCAACCTGGGACTCAAAGTCAGCGGGGGAGTTTCTCCCTGAAAAAATCGGATATATTAGCTGCTCCTTTGGAAATTTCTGTAAATCATAATTTAGAAAGAAATACTTAAGTGAAGACAAACAAAAACCCATACGTACTTCAGCGATGAATTAGAGCCGTAGGTCGAAAAACTGGGCAAACTTTAATCTGCGTTATTTGCTCCGCCCCACATTCCTCCCAGCTTCCCACATGGCACTATCAAAGTTGGGAATTACGTTATTCGATCTCTGGTACTTATCGCAAATTGCAAAAAGCGGGGGAGACATTGTTTAACTTTCTTTGATGGAGAGAGGAATGGGTGGCTTGAGGAAAACTAGTGGGGCGCCCAAGGTAGGTAGTTATGGTGGTACTCAAGCAACGCCCGCGTCGACAGTAGTATCACTGATCTTTGGAATTAGTACCTTCTAAATATTGAGCGCATTTTATACCTATCTTTGTTCAAAGAAAACGCAAGAAGTATTGAACCGAGTCCGAGTCCGAGTGATTGCATGGTCTGGCCGTGTTTTAGCTGAACTTTCACTTTACCCTATGCTCGAAATGGCGAGCTTGCATGGCAGTGAAAAGAACCAACGGAAAACAGCCCAGAATTGTCAATTTATAATAACTTAGTAAAAGATCTTAAAGTTTCCTACTCCGGTAGGATCTCGGTGTGCTGTCTTTGATAAATTGCAAGATAGTCGGGTATCTGATCACGCATACGAAGGAGCCTCCAGCAGAGGGACATAGGGGCTAGATTTATCGGAGACCAAATGGCAATAGTGACAACGAAAGAAAAAAATTGAACTTCCAATGGTCGGTTTCTGTCAAGCATGAGAAATATACCACTGTCTCACGGGAACCAACATCTAGGGCTCACCATGCTCACTAGGCCACTTCAACGTAACAGATTGTGGGTGCAATGCTGCTCCCTTAAGTTAGGCCATATTTAATAATAGGTTCTAAAGATTTTGGTGCAGTTGCCGTGCAGCCCTTCAGTAGCCGCATCCTCTCGATTGTTCGAGGCGACAGGATGGTTAATACGACTGTGAATTGGAATGTTGCTTAAACAAACTACAGGAAAAGGGGAAAGTAGAAAACAGGGCATCTATGAAGATTATCTTGGATGGACTTATCCTCCTTTTTAGATATGACATAGAGATTTAGAACACTGCTGACATCTATCATAAGGCTGTCGATTCACCAGAGCAGTGCGTGCTGCGATTCCAGTCACCTGATCGCAATGTCGGTAGACTGATAGGCTGAATATATCAAGGCAGACTACACAACCTCGTCGCTGTCTTATCTATGTCAATATTGATACAATTTTGACAGCCAACAAGGCTCATCTGAAGGGGCCATTTTAACCATCTCCAGTCTCTCAACAATCAATTTGATAACTAACCAAGTATTTCACTCCCAGTTCCTTAGTGTTTCTATTTTTCGACCCAGTTTCTACTTTCTTCTTCTCTCGGCTGGAGCTGATGTGAACTCTGCCATGAAAGATGGGAAAATATCGTTGATTCAATGGCGCAATGCACTCGGCCAGGTACTTCTATTTCAGCAAGTTCCAAAGAAAGTACATGCCAAGATATCAAGAATCGCAGTCTGCTCTCGAAATTGATGACTCAGATGCTGAGTAGAGGTGCCGATTTAGAATTGAAAGAAGAGTATGGACGATCGCCGCTGCTTCTGGCTGTTCGCTGGAATAACCATGCTGCCGTTGATTTTCTCTTGGGTGCCGGAGCGGACCCAGATGTTATTGATTTCCGCCGTTGGACTATTTTACAATATGCCGCTTCGACGGGGGATATTGAACTACTGCAGATTCTTGCACGGCATGGACCAACGGCTTTAACAGGGTTGGACAGGGAGGGCAAGAGTAGGGATGGAATGACTGCTACCGAGATGGCACAGACACGAGATGATGTTTGTTCCGAATGGCGGGTAGCTTTTCATGAGTTACTCTTGAGCATGGAGCAAAATAAAGGCTGAGGAGGGCTGGAAACAACAAGAAGAGGATCGAGAAGACGAGCGAAGCGAGGATGGGGAAGATATTTTTTATGACGCTGTTGAACACCATTGAAATTGGCATAGCGAACCAGGTTCCGATGCTCAAACAAGCCTTGACGGAAGACTTTGGCCTGGATGGAGTGTACATGCCAAGTACAGATTTAGAGAGGTGTCGGGTTCAAGCAATCTTGGATCTCGTCGAGGAGTGGGTTGAAAGCTGACACCTCTCTTTGTGACATGGAAACTATTTTTGGTGAATGGTTTAGTCGAGAAAAAAACCAGATGAAAGTGTAATGTGAGGGAATAGGGCTTCATGTGATGACAGTTGTAGAGAAGTCATGCTCGGGTAGAGAACGTGCCCTCTCTTAGCTAACCAATGGCCCCCTTTTCTGTTCGAGAAAATACATCTCCCTTATGCCAACCCCTCCGAAAATATATCAAACGCAATTCACCAAGTGAAATTTTGTCACCAATCTTTATTTAAGTATCAACCATCTGATCTCCACAAACATAAATTCAATCTCGGAAAATATAGCTGTCGACAACAACTGGACGTTTGGAAGTCAATTAGCATGACAGTCGTCAACACCAGCAATAAATCAGCCGAAGGCATTAAGCTGAAGAATTTTCGAATCATGGCTTTGACTTTTTGAACACGTTACGGAGAGGATATGGATAGATAAAACAGCTTACATCAAGTTTAAGAGATGGTAAGGAAGACAATTCCCCACCTAATGAGAAAGTTCGTGGTGCAGTGTATCTTGAGGATTTCGGTAGTGTGGTAGAGAGGATTTCGAGGTTTATATACAGACAGATCCATGAGACCAGAAACTTCTCGATCTCTGAGACCCTTTTAGTGAAGCTCTTCTCTAAATTAGATGAATACCATGCGGCTCAAGACTTGAAGTGGGCAAGTGAATATCTTCATTAATGTGCTTATGGCTTATCATATACTTGGTTCTTTACTTTACTTTACCTGATCGTTGAAATCTGAACATAGTTGTAAAGAGCGTAGACTTTCTTTTAGAAGTGCCTTATAAAAGGCCACAGACAGTGTCACAAAATTTCGGTGGTTGCAGGGAAGAAGATGTCGCAAATTCACCTGGAGAGAGACTAAGGGAGGAATGGATGGCCAGAACACAGAAAATATCTCGATGTACATACAGTACATGTAGGAGACTAGGAGCTGAAAAACATGGGGAAATATACTCAGAGCTATCAAATAAGAATGATGTACAGGTCAGAGGTCCGGAAGGTAGAATATATATTCACACAACGACAAAAACTGATTTGACAATAAAAACACAAACGACGACAACTTCTGTCTATCAACCCCCCCCCCTTGATCGACACGCCTAGTTAAGGAACTAGTAAAACATCTTGAGATTCAGAACTGTCTATTCCAGCTAACGATTCTGATCAATTATTATGGTTTAAATCAGTATCTAGCAAAATCGAATCTTCCCAGTTATATTGGCTTTGAATCTTCCATGTGAGTGCTACGGTCTTGTTCTTGGTGGAAAGCGAGGCGATCATTTTATACTTATACTTGTACTTATACAGTACAGACTGTATTGTTCAGCTCTACTCAGATACTCAGATAATTCTTTAGTAAGATTACCTACCTATAATTTTAACTCATGCATGGTTGTAAACGGCTGACGTTGGATTTGGTGTTTGTAAATCGTGAGTGAATCTGTTTGATCTAGAGAGTCAATGCCCTTCAATTCGACTTTATATTTTTTGTTTCTTATAAGTCCAGATGGGCATCCCCACCCTCAAACAACTGGATATTCGTTTTCTTATATTTACTGCCCAAAATTTAAAATATATCACTGGCTTTTAGTGGGTGTGTATATATATATATCAAGACCGCGAAGAGAAGGTTGATCTGAACTTTCTAGTCGAGCATGGGCTATGGAAGAGAATGCCACGGGGAACATGTGCGCCAAGAAAGGACACAGAATCAGTAAGCTTTGCAGGTCTCATCCCTACTAAGAGACCGAGATGCAAAGTTGTGATGTTCTGTTGCGTTCTATCGCCAGGAAGGTACCAAGGCAGTAATTGGGATCTGACTGATTGGCGGTGAGAGGTAGAACGACAATATAAATGGTAAGGTGGGGTGAGAACACCAAAGCTCTGATAGAAATATTCAGTCCCAATCAGTCTCCAAGCCAACCTAGAAGAGCAGATTCCCAACCAAGGAATAACGGAAAGGGCAAAAGCCCCCCCCCTCCCTTAGATTAATCCACCTCGAATATTATCCACCTTTGAACCATCGACTTCTTCCGTTGTTTTCCAAGATTCCATGGCATATGGGAGCTTTTATAGACCTTTCCCTGGTACTCTGCCGAAGACATAAATACTAGTTTCGAATGTCTATAAAAGTCACTGACTGCACCCAGAGAAATTCGATTGCTGTATCTTTTGTCATCATTCATAAAATGCAGATATGGAATCTATAGTCATTACACCATCACCCCTCCTCCTCGTTCCTAATCCTTCCATCCATCCAAACTAACCCAACCCAGCCCAATCAAAGCAAATCAAAATCCTCCACCGACCATCCAACCTCCCTCCCTCTTTCCGTCGCCGCACGTACCAAAAATGCCTAAACAATTTCCCAAAAAGAAAAAAGATTCCATCCATACAAGCTCTGCCGTGTAAAAGTTCCGGACCTGGTACCCCAAAATTTCGAGTGTTTGAAAACAGGCCAAATATCTTCGAAGATAGGTATCGAGGCAAGAAAGGAGGAGCTAGATCAAGTAAATAGAAGAGAGAGAAAGAGATGAGAAGAACAGATTTCACAGCTCGTCACGCTGCACGCGCTATGCAAACAAGCAAGCAGGTAAGTATCGCCATCATGCTGCCATGCCGTCCGTTCCTCATGATATTCGTAAAATGTGTCGACGCATCATGGACGGTTATGTCCATTGCTGAAGATACTTCCAGTTCTAACGCCGTTATCTGTCTGTCGTGTCTTGAATTTACCAGCCGCCTCGTCTAGGTGGTGGTCCTCGGCCGTCATATATGATCTCGCGCTCGATGATCCTCTCGTCCGAAAATCCAGAGTCTCTCTCACGTCGTCGCTCCCGTCGTTCCCATTCATCTCTCTCGCGGTTTCGGCGTTCAAGACGGTCTCGCTCCCATTGTATTTCGCGGATCCGATCTTGGCGCTCGCGGCGAATGGTTTCGGACAGTGAAACTAACTCGAGAACATCCTCCTGTCGTGGTATTAGCAATTATATTTAATTCAAGCATAGAGCAGCAAACTTACGTAACGTAGATACTGAATGATATAGTAGAAATACTCCGTCTCTTCAAAATCATACCCCATCTCCTCAATAGCTTCCCGAACCACAAGATCCTTGGTGATCTCCGTCCAGAGATCTCCGACTCTTTGCTTGGGTGGTGCGCGTGGGAAACCAACTTGTTGATTTGAGGTCTCCTCGACCCTCTCGTACTCACGCTCATACGAGGTACCACCTCCTTGCCTTCGGCTGCGACTTGAGATTTCGATTTCCAGCCCGCTGGACTCTCGTCTTGGTTCATCCCGGATCTCAATTCGTTCGCTCCGCTCACTGACGCGATCCCTCTCGCGCTCTCGTTCTGGAATGAATTTGCTCCTGCGCACACCGTTGTACTTTTGCCAAGTGATCTCTTGACTTCCACCACCAACACCGTCCATCTTCACCCGTTCGGTTCCAGGGGGAACATCAACAATGGCCCAGTCTTTTGTGGCACCATTGTAAGCTTCTCCGATATATGCACGCTCACTAGCTTTGCGAGCATAGTAATCGGCCTCATCGTCGTCGCCTCTGATATCAATCCGGGTTCTGCTCTTGCTTCTCTCCCTGTGTTCAGGTCTTGCACTGACACTACGCCTGGTGGCGTGGATATCAAGTCTTGTGTCCCGGACACGCAGCTTATCTCGCTCTTGCTCGTATAGATAGCTATCGTCGTGGTAATGCTCGTGGCGGGGTGGCGGGGTCAATGATCGGGCGTTGGAGGTTTTCGTCGTCTTCGTCTTGATATCTACATCGGTGTGGTTTCGGTGTGTATGTATGTCAATATCGGTTTCCTTGATACGGTTCTCGGTACGACGGGGTGGTGGAGGTGGGGATGGAGCCCGAGCAATTTCGAAGCCTGTCAGATGTTAGTAAGATCTCGCATTACGAGAGATGGTACGTACCATGATCGATGTGTCGGTGGTGAGTGATGATCTCTTGGTGGATGGGAGGAGCACGAATCTGTGGTGGGGGAGGGGATGGAGATGGAGAAGGTGTTGGTTGTCTGACTTCTCTCTCTTCGAAGTTTCGAATGCGGACTCGATCAATGTGTGGTGACGGTGTTCGCTCTCGGAATTCTCTCTCCCTCTCTACAATCCTCTCACGGACACGCACTGGTGATGGTGACCGTTCCCGGAATCTCTCTCTTGTCTCGATCACTCTTGCTCGGAGTCTTTCCGGAGGGGGAGATGGGTCTCGTCTCTCAACAATCCGCGTAGTTCTGACTCGTTCGGATTGCACAGGAGACGGTGATCGTCGTTCTCGTTCCACAACTCGAGTTCGAACCCGCTCAAGTTGTTGAGGCGGGGTAGGGGATCTCTCAATAATTCTCTCACGGCTCTCACGCACTATCCTCACGGGAGAGGGGGATCGAGGTCTGCGCTCGAGGGGTCTTGTGAAAGACTCTGTATCTCGCTCTCTCACCACCAGAGTTCCAGGGTCTCCTCTGCCGTAATCGTCTCGAAGGAAGTCTGGTCGAGATCCTCGTTCCGGCCCACGTCTGCTGTAGATATCTGTCTCTTCATATTCTCGCTCTCGAGTCCGGACGGGAGGTGGTCCTTCACGGGAGTAGTAATCGCGCTCCTCATACCCGGCATCACCACGTCGAGACATGGCTCTTGTTTGCTACGGTCGTGCGATGTGAGGCCTCGGCGGTTAAGTAGGCGGCAGATCAGATCAAAGGAGATTGAAGCCGTTAGTTGACGGGTCGAGGTCAGAGCAGTAGCAAAAGGGTTATGTAGCGATGAGGCTGCTCGGTTTGAGTCGATTCGTATCTTCTCGTGGGATGACGACTGTCGCAGTGGATTGGAGGGGTTGGGTTGGGCTGGGGCTGGGGCTGCTGCTGCTGCTGCTCAGCTCCCTGGCTCACTCACTCCTCTCTTTTCTCTTCTCGCCTGGTCGGTCTACTGGTCGGCTGTGGTCTGGTTACCAGTGGTCCTCCGTATGGTGGGTGAAAATGTGATTGAGGTGCGAATGGTGCGCTGTCACAGGCCGACTTCATGGATGTTCTGCGTGAAACCCACCGCTCCTCCAGATGCTGAGTGGCCCGCTGCGATGCTGTGTCTGCATGCAGTCTGCAAGCATGTCCAAGTTCAGGGTATCCTTACTCGGTCGCAGACGGCGGGTGATGTCAGGATGCAGCACGAAGCACGCTCAAGCCGGATGGAAAAGACCAAAAGAGGGACTGGCGACACAAAATCCGGGACATTCAATATAGTATCGTGGTCTATACAATAGACGGTAGTTCTGCGAAATCAAGAGACTCCAAGACGGACGGGTTTGCGGTCTGGGCGACCCTTTTGCCTTGACAGCGGCTGTTCCTGGTGGGTGGGCAATACCGTGATGGAGGGAGTGAGGGGTTCGGATGGGCGACTCGCCCGAGCTTGGTGAGGAGAGTGAGGGCTGGCTGGCTGGCTGACTGCTGGGATTGATTGTGTTTGCCCTGTTTGATAACGTCACGTGTATCAAGGTTACACTTCCCTCTCTGTTGACGTCCTCGAGCTGAAAAGCTGGACTGCATTCCCATTTCCATTTGTCAACGTGGGATTTACGGCATCAACAAAGTTCACCTCTTAGGGCTGAGCTGACCTCCTCAGGCATGAAGCGCAAAACGTTCCAGATCTACCTACAGTAAAGCAGCTCTTGTTACTGACCTATCTTCGGGCCTTCCCGTCCCGCCCAACCGCAGCAACCAGTCCCAACATTCTGGAATCATCCTGGGATGAGAGGCGGCATTAGAAGTATGTGGATACTGGATACCTGAAGTGGCGATGATGATGTTCCTTGCCCCTCGTTTGGGTAAGATATTTGAGCCCAATCTTCGTTCATCAGTCGTCTGTTTTAAGGCTCATGGCAAGTTACTCCGGCCGTTCAATCCGTGACCATTGCCTATCCAATCTGATGATGTTAGCAGTGTTCGTCTCCATCATAGTGACCTTGGAAAAGTGAAAATTACATCCGGGTAACACTTTCAGGATCAAAGTTTCCTGAGATGGAATTCCTTTTCCCCACGATTGGGTAGATCGGGCCTCAATGAATCGCAGATCCGCAGCGGAACCTGGGGTAACCCTTCAATTTGATGGACCAGGGTGGATAGTGCCACCTTCGGTTCCTTTTCGCATCTTATTACACTGTTACACTGACATCAATATTCCAAACCTTTCCCCAAGATGAAGATAGCACGCTCAGGTGATCTACCATGACAGCCCCTGAATCGATCGCTTAACAGCCCCTTTCCACCTCGTTTATTCAAAGAATAATAAACAAATCGCAATAGTTGCTAGAATAAAGTGAAACTTGTGCATGAACCCAGATGTCCGGGACATGAAAATGCTACATCCGCCGAATGTCCAGCCCCATCGAGATGGGATGAGATCAAGGATTGGTCGGTCTGGTGAGTACTGCCCTGGATGGGAATTCACATCAGCCGCATTTCCATTTACAAGTGCAGATTTGCGATGCCCAATTTGCAGGTGCAAAAACCATCTTCCTTCAAGTGCAAGCCTTTCGCTGTGAAAGAACCCCGGGCAAGGAATTTCAGCTATACTGATCTTTAGGCGAGGTGACAAACAGAACGACTGTTCGGAACAATGGGTTCATCGCAGGATTGACCAAGGTCTCCATACAATCTAATCCTCGACATGGAAGATCTTAGGAAGCATCTGCAGACCAGAGTGCTGATAATGTGACACCTAGAGGTGGCATCACGATTCTTCGAGGCTCAGGCCAGCCCTAAAGAACGTCAAATCGATTCCTCCGATACGAGAACAGCTCTGTTTGCCATTGCTGTAGATCAACAAGGTTGCAATCCTTATTGTGCCGGAAATAGAGGTCGAGAATAGCATATGATACGGACAGCCTAAACCAGAGAATACGGTCTACCTAGAGACTGACGGCATGAGTCCGAATAGCTGGGTTGCGAGCAATTGAGCAGATCTGCAATGCCACAGTTCTTTGGGCCGGATGCTTCCGGGCCACATACTTGGCTTGCGTATTAAGCCTCTTCTCGGAAGGAAAAGAAAGTTACTTCTCCCCAACAGGCAACACGTTTTTCACCCATTCCTTGCAATTGAGAGCTTTCATCCATACTTCTTCGCATCATGCGGTTCAACGAGCGTGCACCGTGATGAGCCAGCCAGTGGCGGTGCTGGGGCACAGTACCTCGATGGAACAACATACTCATTCTGCTTCACTGTCAGTCTTCATTTTGCTGAAAGAGAGGCTATCGGATACATCATCTTCCAAGGAGGATGCTCGTCCAGAAGTCAGCTAGCGTCTCTGTCACTCCTCCAATGTGTTTGCTGAACGCCTCACACCAAACTAGCGTAAGATCGCGGGCAGATGGTACAAATTAACTCGGCTGAATCTGTATTCTCATTGACAAGGGTGTTTTGCAATGCGACCGAGTCGTTCAATCTAAATTTACGCAGGCGTGCTGCACTAAATTGAGGCGAGAGTCGCAGGAAACCTAGCAGCAATTGTCAAAATTCTTCAGATACGATGGGCGGGGCGGGGCGGCTTGAAAGTTACTTGTCATAGCCTTCTTCCCTATAATCTCATTCCTATGCAGATTCTGCTACATATCCCCATAGCAACCTTCGGATTGGGCATCGCCGTGGACAGATAAACTCTCCGTCAAATCGGATTTTTAGACGCCGTACGGCCTCTTAGCAACTCTTTCGGTCTCTGTTCTTATTATACCGTAGAGTAATTTGTGCTGAACTGGTGTCTTTCTAGTTCTTCTAATTATTGGGGACGACCATCCCAAAATGTGATATATTTTCAAGTACGTATGTGGGACATCTTCAGCAATAGCAGCAAGGGATCTCCAGCCAGTGACAGACCTCGCTAAAAGCCAGTTGAAGTGTCAACAATGCAGGAGCATGCATGCTACATCGTGCTACTGCGGGATTGGCGAGTAAAGGCTCGCAAGCGAATTTGTGCTTGAGACCAATAGAATTGGGGATTGGAGTGTGCGCTTGCATAATTACGTGTGGTCGTATTTATCGTCTCTTTGAATGACTGGTGGGAGTGGTGGATTTTTGTGAAAGGAATGACCAAGTCACATTGCTAAAGCTCCGCAAGCTGTACTAAAGCGTCCCGGAGGTGAGATTACTTTAAAGCACCATACGATCACACTCTCTCCTATACAGTGCTTATATCAAGGCAACACGATTGAGCACGGCAGCGTCATCATCACACTGAGCCCACCAGAACCAAAGTCGCAATTGCTTGAAATTTCAAACCCGCCTCCATCACTATCGACATGATACATCAACAATGATCTAAGGTATCAAGTAGCTATGTATGGATCGCCTGAGCGGACATGTAAAAGGAGTAGCTGTCATAAACCGAATGAAAGAGTCATTAATCGCAATCCGTAAAGCAAACCCAAGAGAGACCAAAACGGAAATTCAAGAACAGCACGCAGTTCAAAGACACAAAAATGATACCGGAAAGGAATAATCGAGGTGCAGCGATAGGCATAAGTAAATGCCGCGTCCCATATCCTTTCAATCGTCGATGCCCCAGCCACCAAACTCGTTGGAGTATGTGGAGTCTTGGTCGGGTCTAGCATGGTAATTTCCCGCAGTGCTTTCAGTTGAGGAAGTCTGGGCCACTTCGTGAGCTCTCCAGCTGCCATCCACACCAGGTACAGTGCTTGGCATTGATCGAGGCACACGGGGTTGCAGTATTCCAGGGGTGGCTGGAGCTGTTGGAGTGAAAGATGGAGGAGCAGCTTCAAGTCGCTGATAGCCGTCATTGTATGCAAACGACCCATACTGGGAAGTTGGATTGACTGGAGCAACCCAATTTTGATCATTGAAGCTTTGCTGATCCAAGCTCTGTCCTTGAAGCGGGGTCAAGAATGATCCGGATACGTGATCGGGTTGGAGAGAATTACCACACTGCCTGATAGGAAGCTGATATCCTTGGTTTGAGGCCACTTGTGGTGTCTGTGAATAACTATTCACGTCCGTGCCATGTGGAACATGGCTGGAAGGATTGTATTCAAACGTATTTGGGCTCGCAAAAGGCCCAGGTGGTGTGTCCAAAGGTCTTGCCCAGGACATGGTTGGCGCTGGGTTGTTCAAGGTCGTTGCTGGGAGGCTAATTGTTTGCTGATTCACCTGATTGGAATCGCGAGCCATGTCCATAGGATAATTTCGTTCTGGACGATCCGATCCTTTGGCACCATCGTCAGTTTTTGTTCATTGGTCTCAAGACTTCGACTAACCTTCAATCTGGCCAAGCATCTGTGAGATCGCTCCTGGGCTTTGGCCCCCTTCGTTTCCCCTTGACCAATGACCAGAGTCAGATTGGTGGGTGCCCTGTTCCAAATCCATTGAAGCGAGGGAGGGTCTGGTATCTGCCCCAAAAAAATTAGCGACCTCGTCAACAAGGAAGATTTAGTCGATCCTTACTTGGGATTTGAGCCTCGTTCTCAGGCGGTTCGGGCACCGGCAAGTTCCTTGGCTCTGATGATGATTAGCAGAGATGCTCATTGGGGAGTTGTTTACTCACGTGTTGTGTATGATCTCGGTTCATGTTCATCGCGGAGATGCTCCCATAGTCTGCCATCTCGTTTGGCGCTGTACTTACACCAAGGGCATTTTTTGGGGTCTTGGTGAAACTCGGATTTGTGTCGAGTCATGTCCCTGGCACGCGAGAAGTACGATTGACAATCATACGCCTCATAGTCGCATTTGATCGTTTTGCGGTCTGGATTTGACTTGGAGGCAGGCAATTTGCTCATGTGACCCATGTTGGCAGTAGCGCTTCAAAGTATAGTTCAAAGAATACAAGACAGGCGAGACCTTCTTATCTTTGAACTTGAACGTTTCTTGACCCTTGGAACCATGGAAAATATGACAAGTGTCAGTAACTTAATGGTATCTACTTCGAAGGGCAATTGTGCCCTCCGTTGGGCTACTGAGATCCCTGGAAGGATGGTTTCAAACGAATAGCTTCATTCTCGTGCCCAAAGTGAAAGGTGGTTGTGATAATGCCCGGACACTACATATCTGCAGTCGTTTGGAGCATTGTTAGCCAACACCACTTGCAGAGACCAACTCAAAACAAGGATGCCGTCCGCCTCGAATTAAAGGCTGGATACAAAGAATGGAAGGTGCAGGAACATCGCCGCCTCGTAACCCGTTAAGTGGGGTCAGCGAATAAAATCGACAAATGCGTAGAAGTGAAAACAGCAGTATGTAGAGCCACGGGAGGCGGTGTGCGGTAGGACTCAGAAAATTAAACAAAACACACAACTGACCGCTGTCGTCCGGTAAACTGATGACAGAAGCAGGGCTGACGAGGTTGACTGACATGATGGGATATCGTTGAAGATAGCCCAATGTTCATGCTGCTTCTTGGAATAGAAGCAGATCATGCGGGGGAAAGATCAATTGAAGCTCCATCCCAGTTCCAACAGAATGAGGCGACAAAATCAAAGGCTACCGTTGAGTCCGAGACGATTCTTTATCAAGCCAGGTTGGGCATCAACTACCCAATGATGTTATCCTCAACCAACGGATTGTGCGATCGGATGCTCGCCCTGGCGCCAATTTCATCCGCATAATGTGACGGATTTTGCCCTTTCCATTCTTCACAACTCAAGTGAAGGGCGAGGTCCAATGATGAAATGTTGTGATGTTGGATGAAGAGAGGGAACTGGAGGAAGAGTTGAAGTGGTGTGAGCTGATGTCCGGATGAGGAATGGCGCGAGAGCTCCCGAGCCAGCCCAAACCCAACCTCGGTCGGTCAATGTAGGCGCTTCAACTCCTTCACAAGTATTGCCACCTCCACGAATGACTGGTCTGCCCTCTTCACAAGCTCGCAGGAAAGGCAAACTCGGATACAGATCCGGTCCACAAGTGCTATACCAAATCTGAAAGTGCCAGCGGAGCACCGAAACAAAGCTCGAAGATGACAAGCTTGCAAGGACTTGTAGCGCGAAGCATGAAGCGCGTTGACAGCTCTAGCTAGGGGGTAGCTTTTAAGAAAGCTGGTTGGACAACTAGTCCACGCAATTGGCCAGTAGGACAAGGGGGATATCTGCGATGCTCTGCAGATTGGCTGCTCTTCAAGCCCAAAAGCAGTTCCGCACCACCTCCGATTTGTCGATGCATCACAACCATCGAGTAGAGCTCTGCCTTCGATTTACCAATACCGACCAATACCGATATGGCAGCTATATGGGTATAACGGTTATGTAGTAGGAACGGAGGTTCGATGAACCAGCCCAGCAATTCCCCCCCACACTCCGCAGGCTTCCGGGAGCCTTCGACCAGACCTTGAGCAGCAATGGCTGAGGCGATTTCCAGCGCAGAGTGGGCATGGGCTTGAGTTTGCGGGTGTTTGTCCTTGTCATGGAGGTCATGGTTTGGCGCAGTGTAGCATGGATCTTAATCCTATGAGCTGTCGTGGCATTCTCGCGCCACTGCCACGGCATAGATCTTATCATGACTTCAGTCCTTTTGGTAACAATGTATGTAGCTGATGCAGGGGCGTTTGGGATTCATTGGACGTCTGGCAGAGGATCGGTGGAGGAATTGATTGAGAATCAGGCATCGTTTAATGTAATCATTGTTCATTCAAGGTCGAGTAGCGAGTAAAAAATTCATTCACGTAGGATCTATTCTCTAAGCGAAGCCCCATAAAGTCTTCTCCTTTGGCATCTCGGAAACTTTATCAAGTTAGCAAACTCGAATTGTACCCGCTTTTCCTCTTCTTTTTTTGGTACATGCAGTTGGTCCCCTATTCGAGCTAGCATATGATTATTATACCTGAGTTGAATCACTGTTGCAAGTGACCTCTGGCTTGATTGACTACGGTATTCACAGTTGATCCACCGCTTCCGCCTCCGGTTCTGCAAGAGAGTTTTGCTTTTCGACCCAAGATAAAACGCCTTGGGCCTCAGCGAAGGGCGATCCGGGTGCGATGTTATTCGACAAGGAATTCAGACCCGTGGCTATGGTGTGGGGAGGATGCGGATCCAATATTACGAATATCACATACTCTACTCCGTTTCCTGTTGTCTTTCGCCATATTGAAGACACAATGGGGTGGGAGAGTGGCAGTGTTACTTTGAATGGGGCAGTTGAGGACTTGTTGCCAAGGAAATAGCCATGCTCTCTGCAGTATGCCCCCTGGGAAAGGAACAAATGCGTATTACTATTCCACGCTTCAGTTCAACCCCGCCAACCTCTTCCATTTCGAATCTTTTTTTCCCTGGTGCCTTTTGTAAGGACGGGATCGAACGATCACTGGCAACAATTGGAGGAGCGATTGGTTATGAGAACACTCAATGGAATTCTGGTGGTTTTTTCCTCCTCGTATTGCGCAGCAATGGGACAGCGGCGTTTTTGCTTTCGATTGGGTCTGGCGCAGCATGGCAGGTTAGTGTAGTAGAAAGACTTCTACGTTTCGGGTATGTTCTACAGCGGGAGTTGGGAAACCTGCTGGCTCAGCTGATATTTTTGAATTACTTTAGTAATCCATGCATTGAATTCCAGTCCTCACATTAAACAGGCCGCCACGTGTCGCCAAAATCTTACTGTCTAGTTGCAGACAAGTATTTGCATTGTGCTACAGTAGTTTCTTGCATTTGCTACAAACGTCAAACCAAATCGTTCGATATGATTAGCCCTGCTTATATCGTATATCACAACTTCATACTGCCAAAAGTTAGATCTTTTCTCTTGTACCAGAATTCCACTCACTTTATTAGGACAGTTTTAGTCCGCATGTAGGATTGCAGTCCATATTTGCCCAGTTCCTTTCCGTTTCCGCTCTCCTTGAAGCCACCAAATGGCACTTGCTGGTTCGGGAAGTGAGGGGCATTTATGGAGACATTACCCGAATCAATTTTTGCTGACACTCGGAGGGCACGAGTGATGTCTGAGGTGTAAACGGAGGCTACCAGGCGGAGTTAGCATCCCTCGTACTTTTTCATCGAATCTGACCATACCTGAGAGGCCAGTCACAGTATCATTCGCTAGCTCGATCGCTTCCTCCTCAGTCTTGAAAGTCACAATGTTCAAAACAGGTCCGAAAATTTCTTCATTGAAGACCTTCCCCTTTCTGTCTGGGTTGACGAACAGAGTTGGCTCGATGAAGAAACCCTTGTCGCCCTTTCGGTTGCCACCCACAACAGGTGCGCTGAATTCCTTGCCAAGGTCAATGTACGACATGACACGGTTGAACTGGGCCTCATCGGCTACGGGGCCGTGCATTGTGGTTCCAGTTCTCGGGTCTGCCCCCAAGGTAGATGAAATTGTGGTGAAGCGTTCCTTGACAGCCTCGATGAACGCTGGGGCAATTGATTCTTCGACGAACAGACGAGATCCAGCAACACAAACTTGCCCAGAGTTCAACAAGAATCCATCAGCAGTCCTACGAGACGTCAGAGAAGCCAAAGGTATTGCAGCACAAGACTTACGAGCCAACGGCATTGGGAATGTTTGCGTCCGCAAACACTAAAGCAGGCGACTTCCCTCCCAGCTCCAAAGTACAGGACTTCATGTTGCTCTCCAATGCCAACTTCTGGACAATCTTTCCCGTGAAGGTTGATCCGGTAAAGCTGATCTTTGAGATATTCATGTGGGAAGCGAGTAGCCCACCAGTTTTCCCTCCTCCGCTGATAAACTGGATGACTCCTGGGGGGAAGCCGGCCTCAATGACCAGATTGCCCAGAACGAGAGCGCTCAAAGGAGATTTCTCCGAGGATTTGAAGATATACTGAGGGAGTGTCAGAATTGGTCTGGCGTTCAGTGAAATAGTAGTCTTACTGTATTGCCCGCAGCAACGGCCGGAGCAATTTTCCAGCCAACATACAGTATTGGGGCGTTCCATGGTGCGATGCCGGCACAGACGCCAAGTGGTTCATGTCTGACGATCTTATACGTTCCATCGTCAGCACCAAACGACTCCCCTTCAATTTTGTCTGCCCATCCGGCGTAGTCTTTCACAAGTCAGCACGGATTTTCTTCCCTCGGATTGACACATACATCTGAATGCTGCTGCAGCCGCTGGAATCAAGAACCCTGCCCCAATAGCAGTTGGAGCGCCCATGGTGATTGAATCTAGCTCCGCGAGCTTTGCGGCGTTCGCGTCAATCAGGTCAGCGAACTTAAGCATGCATTTAGCACGTTGTGAGCCAGTGTATGTGCTCCATGGCCCAGACTTGAATGCCGCCTGAGCAGCAGACACGGCGAGATCGACATCCTCCTCACCGGCTACTTCTACAGCCGCGTCGATTTTAGAGCCATCGAAAGGGTTGGTGAGGGAGAGAGTCTCGGAAGATTTGGCAGAAACGTACTGCCGTTGTTAGCTTTGGGCAGTAGAGAAAAAGGATACATAAACGATACTCACTTCGTTATTGATGAAGAGTCTGGTTTCGTAAGTTGCGGATGCCATGTTGAATATTGTTGACTGATCAGTTGAGTAGGGAAAGAATTTTGGGGACATAAATCGAGAAATAGGAAGAGACAAAAGTCACTGTGTATGCTGCATTTAACAACCCTCTACTCAAGAGGGTTACCTCGGCGCCATTATGTTCTTGCCTTAGCTCGTTGCGAGTTTTGGCGAAACTGAAGGCTGGCAGCTCCACTAGCATACATCTCCAGGTCCAGGACGGAATATCACCGCAGGCGAGATGATCTATTCTCCAAAACCTTGGCACAGCTTACACCTCGATGCGAATAACCATCGTACATGATTGGATGGACCATCACACAAGGGACAACTCAAATCAGCAAAAACCCCGCAGAATAGTCTCTCGTGAAGCAATATCTGATCCTGTCTGACTGTATTGATACGGTCTCCTCTATGCTGGTACTAGGGCTGCCATCTCGCTTACGGGTATGCATCAGATTCCCGGCATAATACCCGGCCTTTCACCACCACACTTCGGATCCAATCAAAGTGTCCATTCGCGCTGCTTACTGCCTAAGGTGGCATTAACACCGCGCTGGCCGCGGGTCAGAAGTTCTATATCTCGGGATCCAGAGGGCGACGGTTGAAACTTGCCGCATTTGGTTGCAGGTTGAGTAGGTTGGTACTTAGTAATCCTCCCGCCTGTACTGTAGTTCCGGGGAATATTAATCTAAGCAAGTAATCGTTCCGGTCGACACCGGAACGCTCGATTTGCCATCATCTTACTTCCTACCTGAAATGGCCTGTTACTGGGAGGCGACTTGATTTTGGTTACGTCGACTACGTGCTCCAGATGTGATCTTGGAGATACGGCGAACCTTTCGGCGTTAACGGTATCTAGTAAAGACTTTTTTATAGGCTGCTTTACGGTGGTAAAGTTACTTCCCCTGACGATTGCCATATTCAACATACCAAGTTCGATTCACATACGCCCCTCTATTTTCAAAGCAGCTTGAAACCCGCCGCTTTCGGGTTCAAGTAATAAGTTTATATTCTTCACCATAACGTTGGGGTCTGGGGGTTCGACTGCAAGATACCGGCCTTGCTAGGTCTAGTTCGACGACTCGCGAACATTGTTTTAACTTCACAAGGATGAGCTTCCTAACGCCTTGTAGGATCTTTCGGACTTTGGAGTTTTGAGCTTGCAAGGCGTCGGGGTTTAGAGGATCCGGGGCACTTGGCATCGTGAGCATCACCGATGCTGGGTCTGCTGGCTGTGTGTGCTTTGGGACGTTCCGAACCCGAATATTACGACATCTTATAGTCTTCAGTACGGGACAATTCCGTCAATGCTGAACCTGTTCATGATCATGGAGTTGTTGTTCTGCTTATTGTTCATGTGCTGACTTGGCCAAGCAAATAGAATATGTCTTCCTAGGCATCGTTTTGGTTGCATATTCCATTTTTACCGGTTACCCAATCCGGCATGCTCAGTTGCAGTCTCAACTCGGACTAGCCGATGCCAGAGGTTTTGGGCAAACAATACGAGTACATTAGTTCGCATACGCTTGAAGTACATTTCAAAAGGCATAATTCATCATTACATTCTCCATTACCATCCCGGAAGCCAAGTCAAGCCCTCTTAACCGAACTCCAAATATTCAAACATCAACATCACAGCACCAGAAGCAGGCCCAAAATGACAGCCAACGAACTCAAAAGTATAGCCTTCACCATGCTATCGAGAGGAGATCTCCCGAGGTCACTTGACGAGTTCGCTGTCGTGGTCGGAACCAGCGTGATCGTCGTCGGCTGAGGAGCTGCTGCTGAACTTCCCGGAACTCTTGTGATCGAAGGCGCATTGCTCGAGCTGGTACTTTTCGCAGTGAGCCCAAATATCGGGGCATCTGTATTGAACAATGGTTTGCCGGTATTGGCCGCCCCTCCTCCCCCTCCCCCTCCTCCAGAATTGATAACATCGCCAACGGCTGTGCAGAAGTTCTCGAGGCCTGAGAGAAGTGAATAGTCTGTGGGTGAAGCGGTTTTGGCGAATTCTGCACATGTTGACAGTGGACTGTCGAACCCGTTGGGCTTCCATGCCGTGCTACTGTAGCAGAGACATGTCGCCATTTGACCTGGCAATAGGGTCGCAAATCCTGGGGTGGCCGACGCGCAGAAGCTCAAAGCTGAGCCTACAAATGCGCATTCTGAGTTGCTAAGGATCCCGGCATCGCTACTTGATGGCGAGGGCGTGATAGCTGGAGGCGGTTGAGTAGGTGTTGGTGTTGGAGGGGTGGTCACGACCACAGGTGGAGGAGGAGTTGTAGACGTGCTTTTCGGAGTCACTGGCTGTGGAGCTGGGACTGGAATGGGAGTAGTCGATCCACCGCTCGGTGCTGAGCTGAGGATATCTCCAATACTGGTACAGAACCCATCATAGGTGGCGATCCCAGGATAATCCGCGGGGTCTGCTGTTTGTGCCCAAGACGCGCATGTCTCGATTGCACCATCGAACAGTTGAGGAGCCCAAGCTGTGTCGCTATAGCATAGACATGGTGCCTTGCTAACTGGAGCCAGAGTGAGGAACCCTGGGCTCAAAATTTGGCAGGCGCTCAGAAGGAGGTCTGCATATGTGCACTCGAGTGGAAGCTGAGCTGCTTGGCGACGTTCAAGGGCGGCATGATGGTCTTGAAACCCTGCATCGACACTGGCGATTAACAAACAGACTAGATACAACCTGATCGACATCTTCGCCATGTTGGATCTCTCTCCCAAGTTCCGTGACGTTGCAACTGGTGCACGCCAGAGAAAAGAGAAGGAAAGAAGATCTGAAGGACATATTGAGGAGCACTGGAGAGCCTCACTAGCTGGACGGGGAGCCTTGTCAATTGAAGCAATCAGTGGCTCAATGCCAAGGCAATTCCAATAGAAGGAAGCTATCCCGTCATAAGAAGCTGGTCTCCAACTGGTTGCAGCATTGCGGGATATCCACGCCAAGATCTCAAAACAGTTGCGAGAAAGCCTCTTCTGCTTTTCCTCTAAATCCATTCGTTGGGCGAAGTGCATACATCCCGCCATTGGGAAGCTGGGGTGGGAGCTCTGCTGATGGTGGCAGTTTGCGGGTTAGTTTTCAGCCTTGCCGCTGGGAGAGTGTTCTGTTTGGTTACAGCTTGCATGACCTGAGTTCAGCTCGAACTTTCCGAGTCACGATGACACACATGATCGCACAACCCCCAAGCCACGGAAGTGACATTCAAATCTGTGATCGCTTTCAAAAAGCAATAGGGAGATAAGGTAGCATCGAAGTCTTGAAAATGCAAACACACAACTGTTGGACGAAGAGATGCAGCCTCAAGCGTGGTTGGCTACCTGTGAAGACACCCAAAATCAAGAGTACAGAGAGACGGTGTGATTAATGACGGGGAAAACCAGACAAAACGATGCACAAAATTTGTATTGTTCAAAGTCTCATTCAATTATTGGTATGCTGGGGGACAAGAGCGCTGAACCCCCGCCTTTCCCATCCAACTTGACATGGTCAAATCCACTCGGCGTAGTCTTTCCTTTTATCTTCATATATCTCTCTCAGGCTCTCGTTTTCACAAGCTAAAGGTTCACCAGAAGCCAGCCCCTCAGCATCAGCCGCTAAATTCATACCCAACAACCCTCATTTGAGAGGCCAGTTACACACCATGCACCAAGTCTTCACTTTGTCTGGGCCGGATTCAACCACTTTCACAACCTTGAATCCAAAATATGAGTAAACGTCCCTAGCCCTTTCATTTCCAGCTATACACCACAGTGGAACCTTGTCATTTTTGGCCCTCTCAACATACGGCTCAAGGATCGCCCTAACCGCACCCTTACTCGTCCTCGACGGATCTCTTGCCATCAAACTCAGCTGCCAGCACTTCTGCTCTCCTAAAGATTCCGTTCTCGCCGCTTCAATGTCCCGAACGAATTCAGCATATATCGGTCTCTTCATTGCCAATTCCGCAAGTTCTTCGACAGAGTGATTTGGATGCACTGCTCCGGGCGGTTCCCAGCAGGCTACAGCAGCGAAACTGTCAGCTTCAACGATTTGGGAGCCGAGTCGGACTTTTGTTTCGATGCGAAAGAGGGTAGTTTCGTAGAGATCTTCGACTTTTACTGGGGATGAAGGGCCGACTCTCTCACTTTGGAAGACTGAATTCAGCGAGTCTGAGAAGCTTGCCCGAGAACTGATGTCTGCGAGTTTATGCCGGTATTCAGGTGCGTTTGAACTTGTTATTTGTGGCTTCGATGACAGTTGAGATTCATCTCGAGGTGCTGCCTCCATCTTGAGTTGAGTCGTCGTGGTCCGAGAAAGTTGTGTTGGATGGAGGCCAGCTGCGGATTTGTGGGCTGCTTGATGCAGAATGAATTCAAATAGCTTGTGGAGAAATAGTTATCGACGTGGAGATGTCAGTTATATTAATAAAATACACTCCAAAGTGGCGGTGAAAGATAGATGTCCTTGACCTCTTACAAGAAATCGACTTCGAGTAACTGTGGACAGAAAAGTGACTCATCCACAACCGTAATATCCCACTTTTGAATAGAAGCAAATTATAAGAATCTGAAAGAACGACTCGCCTTCCATTCACCAAAATGCTTACTATCCCCAGAAAGATATACGCCGATGTCTTTGCTTGAGTCCCCTCCTAGTCCCTTGGCCAGTGTTCAAAATATCAATCATTGTTACGTGCATGCCTTCGTGAACTTTCTCCAGCTAATTTTTTGACGGTCCATTCAGTTGAGCTCCACTGATACCGACTTATGTTGATAGTCTAATCCGGGGGTATCTTTGGTCTCTTCATCTCAGAACTCATTGGCAGCCACTGTTGAAGGTTGGCTGGATGGCGAGGCGAACCTGATTCTCGGCTCTTTGAGAGCATCGAAACCATTCACTTGCGCGAAAGCCTTCCTTTCCTATGGAGAACACAGCCTTGATTTATGATGCTCCAAAAACGAGCTTGTTAGATTGATCGTCTTCGCTGCTGGCACACTTAACGTGGAGAACATTCTAAATGAATGCAACTGAATAAATTCAAGTCATGTTGTGGCACTAACTTCATCTGGCGAGAGAATGTTCAAAGAAGTCCGATTCAAAATTGAAGTTCTCTAAGAATCGCTAAGCCTCTGGGCCTAGTTAGAACCCCCTCTATTATCTAATTCCATTTACAAATCTAAATGAGGCTGGCTCTCGCTCCTCAAAATCCTTGTCTGATTTTGGGAAATATTGCCCGCGCACACATCTTCAACGTCTCATGTGCCGGCATCTACCATCATGAATATGATTCCAATAGGTTCATTCATCTACCGGTAATTATACAGGAGTTTAGTATGCTGCTCCTTGGCAAACATGTCACTTCAATCAAGCTTGGACCCACGAAATGAGTTCAGAGTCCATAAAGGGCATGTAACATGAGCTGTGGTATTCGCCATAACATCCCTATGTAGGGCACTTTAAGCTAAAATAGTCGCATACTCCTTATCAAGAAATTTGGGAGTAACTCATCTCTCTCCTCGCTTGAATTGCTGCGCTCTGCCTCGCAGCTGCCCATGGTGGTCAGAAAATACAATTATTCTTGATAGTTGTTTGTTGTAACGAGATGCAAATTTTTCCGATCATACCTAACAACAGATCTAAATAAGCAGTCTATTACAACCCGGTGGTGTTTTGTTGATTTTGCCTCCACCCATCAGGGGCAGCTTAAACGAACATCACTATCGTAGCGAGCCTCGGCATTCCGTTCTAGTCCCAACCAACTCAGATCCAATGCCATATCTTCCCATCTCAACCTCAGACCCGCATGTAATCGCATTGTCCCAATCACGGATATTTTGGTCTCCCCAACTTTTGTCCGTTTTGGCAACATCCTCCGTGGAGAGCCTCCCAAGTAGACAATTTATGCGAACCTCCCTAAACGTGCATGAAATGCTGGAGATTTCATTGGCCTGTGCCGCAATGGGGATTTACCACTCGCGGCTAAAACGATCCGAAGTGGAAGAAATCGCATGCGATACGACATAGCGGAGATTTGTCCAATTTCAATCTTGGCGCAATAATTATCATGTCCTGAGCGGCTTGTCTTCTTTGCTTGTTTCTGATTTTCGAAGCTTGTTCCTCCTTCGAGGGTCATTCTGGCCCAAGCATCGAAGGTCTCAACCACAGCTCCACCGACGTCAACGGCCCTGGACTGACCTGTGCATTTCGCCCTCGACGGACTCAACAGCCAGAGAACAAATCATGGCGGCCTCACGAGCACATCTAATAGCCCTCCCACCGGGCTTCATCACTGTCCATATTCTACAGGCCCTATTCGCATTCATTATCATTCCTCTCGACATCCTCATGATCGTTGAGAACATGTATGTGAACTTCGCGCAATATATCGTGCTGGTAACCGTAAGATACAGTTCCACGACAACCATCCAAGCCATTCACTAACAAACTCAAGGCCATCATCACTCTCATAGCAATGGCCTACATCATCGCCGCGACTTATATCACTCCAAAGATCTACAACTACTGGGCCATTCTCGGCCTGGAACTCTTCTTTTTAGGTGCATGGGTGGATGGCTGTTTATTCTCCTTCGGTAGCAGCTTTTCGCCAAACGGTGGATGTATCTACTTGTGGAACGGCCCTGATCAATGGTACAAGGAACATTGTGAAGACCATACCAGTGATCCTACCTACCACGCCGCGTCGTACTCCTCGAAGGTTGTCATAGGTCTGGCAGGGAGTCTCATGATATTGTGGTTGACGTCTTTCATAACTGTTTGCGTCGGTATTTCGAGGCATAGGAAGGCTGGAGGTCATTGCGTGTATGGGAGCGAGGATGTTGTGACGAGGGTGAAAGGGTCTGGATCGCATGCATAGGAGGATACCTGGTATGAGGCTATGGAAAGATCATGGTGGAGAGTGGAGGATGTGGTCGCGAACTATAGAACAAATGTCGCTTCTCCAAAGGCATCGCCTGCGTCCTTGGGGTCAGCACTGTTTGGTGATTCACTGTGGCAAATTCCCAAGTAAGAGAGTATCATAACGCAAGAACCCCGCCCTGAACCTAATCGACTTATTTGAGTCGTGGGTTGTCAAAGAATTTTCCGTGAATTATGCCATAGTGAGTTTGAAGTTGAAGGTGGCAACCGCCCCCCCCCCCCCCCGGTTCAATTCTTGCTCTATCGTTATGCCAACCTAAGAGCACTCGGCAACAACCTCTTCACCTTCCCAGACACAGATTTCTGATTGTGATATACTTCATGCTCGCGGTCGTCCTGCAGCGATGTCCATGCCCGACACTCATCCTTAGTAAAGGGCCATCAACAGCAACTTCGAGTAACAATTCGACTGAGGTAGTTGCTAGGCCTCTCAGCTCTCTGTTTTCCTGAGAGAGCCGTTTTAGCTCCACATTCATTTATGCACTCAAGTCCGGACAAGTCACTGTGACATATCCGTCGGCTGCATCACCATCACCCATCGACACTTTGCACTGGAGGTAAACTGAATTCTGCGACACCCAATTGGGCTTTCTATAATATCCAATTTTATGCGAGGCACCTGTCCGGAGCACGAGGGACTGGATGCATCTGCTCCGCTCATGAACGAAATCAAAAAGTGAGCGGGCTGCAGAGACAGTGAGATATGGTTTGAGAAGCGCATTGCTTTTGGAGCGGAATTCAAACCATAGTTGGATATTGCGGAGGCTGGGGAACCTGGCAATGATTTCGAGTGCGGTAAATGGCTAAGCGCTGCGATCCGTGTCCCGGTCGATATCCAAGGTAAGGTCCACGAGATGTGGGAGACCATCACACAAAGCGAGTAGAGTTACGTCAGGCACGAAAATTTCCACCAAATTGTAGTATCTTTCCACTCGATGTATCGTCAACTTCCTCAAAGTCGCTCCATGTAGGACGATAGAGGATGGGTTGCTAGAGACATTACGCCAGCTCGGAATGCTCAGACTCCAGCGTCGTAGGTAGTATTTCTAGAAAGGTGGCATTATCCCAATACTCCGCCGTGAATTGAACTTCCTTGAGATTACCCAGTTTTGGAGCAACTTCAAGTGCCAGGCCAACAGGGATATCGTTCAGTCTGCGCAATCGGGTCCAGTCTAAGGTTCTAGCCCAATACTGTTCTTCCGTACCCTTTTTAGAGTAGTCTATGCAGTATATAGTGTTGGTACGCAAACCAAGGTCCGTTGTGTATTCTCGTCCCCATGAGTAGCAAAAAAAAAGCTCAGCCCCAAGTTCTTCTAAAGCCGAGGGTTTTTTCGCCATTTGAGAAGCCCAAGCCGCAGTACAGTGCACCGAGGTGAAGACCATCTCCCCTTCCATGAGGTGGTGTAAGAGGGGGTCCGACGTATATCTTGGGAATACGTGCCAGCCGCGGGCATGAAGAAGTACCCGCTTCAATTCTCTCATGGAGTGTCGTATCACACTTCAAGCCTGATTTCATCCTGTCAAAGCCGCCAGGTTGGGGAGGAAGATAGAAAGGGAATTTTCAAGTCTGACCTGACCAAATGCTACTGACGTAATCATTCACTTCTGCAGCGAGTGCATTGGAATCTAAAATTTCGGCAATTAGAGGATTGCTGGCTTCGGCAGTCATGATAACAACAATTCCGGTGCATGTTGTAGCAGTGGTTGGACAGGCAGATGTTGTCGTCATGGTAGACGACTAATTTTGAACATTACATCCTAAGAGGACGCCGCTCGTGGAAAGAACTTGAGTCGCCGTGGTGCTATCTGCTGATACTCCGAACGATGTAGTTGTAAAGAACATAGTTGCCGACTCGGTTTTACACGAAGTTGGCTCTTCGTATACGTAGGTACATTATCCTCCCCAATCCTACGAAATCATTAAGCTCGCAGTAGCTTCCATTGTACATCTAACTCAAGTGAAAGGGTGAAACTTACGTTATCTCGGGCCATGGAGGAAGTGGCCCAGGGAGAGTAATGCCGGGTGGGAAAATGAGCCCAGGAGGCGGTCCACTGTTGAAATGGTTCGAAGTCAGCCTCATCTTCAGTTCGGGAGAATCCGAAGACAGAATAGCACTTACGGTGGATAGACACCTGGAGGTAAGCTCAACTGCCACCCGAATATGTTGAGATCAACTTTCCACGAGACACAAATCTGCCGGCATCCTGTCATTTATCTATCTGCCAGATTGTAGCTGTTCTTGGAGACAGTAACCTACGAAGAAGAACCAGACTTTGCACGGAATAACTGGCTTGTCGTCTGAGCTCTTTGGTTCGGGTACAGAAGTAGTTACTGGAAAGAAGCTCACTTCATAATAACGAGCTGGAGGTTTTTTCAAAAGTTTAGTTTCTTGTTGGGAGAAGATAACCTTTTTGACAAGCAGAGGGCTGAAAACATGAAGCTCGCGGGTTATATACTCGATTTCATGGGAACCTGACCGTGGGAAGAAGGAGGAGGATATTCATAGCTTCATCGCAACATGGCAGAAATACCCCTCGTTCTCCCCTAGCTTCTAAATTCATCTAATGGTTGCAGCCATCTGCAAATGATCTGGGTGACGTGGTCTTTCGACTTCATCTGTTGGTGGTTTATGGCGGAACTGTTGGTGTCTGAAGACTTGAAATATCTTCCAACACATGAACATGGATGGAGGTTTTGGCCACGATATGAACAGATCTATGTGTTAGATAACATGTTGACGACGTTTTTATATTCATTCTGGACTTTCTCCCCCATCCTTCTTTTAGAGTTCTTTGAGAAAATTCATTTCAGAGCCACGAACTGGCTAGTTGAGCTAGAGATAAGCAGCTCATTCATATAGGATTGAGACATCTAATATTATATCATTTATCATTAGCGATATTATCTCACAAGGCTACATGTATCACTCAATTTTTTGCTTTGGCCCATGCCACAAACCATACAGGAGGATTGCAAGTGCAGGGCGGGGTAATCGTAAACTATTCAAGTTATTATTATCACTCCACAAGGATGTCATTATTGCTTGATAAAGCTCACCAAAACACTTCTCAGAGCTTATTAATATAACCCGAGGTGCAAGGAAGCGGCGTGGAAGTTTCAAATCCTGTTGTGTGCTGTTGTTTGGATTAATGCTGTGGTAGCCAGTCACTCCGTCTAGTCAAAGTCAAATTAAGATAACCAAGCCAACACAAGATCATCCGCTCTCTCGAGATTTCAAGGCAAGTGCAGCGCAATTATTTCTCTGTTCTGTATCCAGGCCGTGCGTCAAATTCTTTCAAATCCTTCGAAAATTGAAAGTTTGTTAACAGGGAGGACAATGGCTCGACCCTAACGAACTATTTGAGGACGAAGGAACCAAATTAGCAAAGGGCACAGAATGTTGTGTTTCAGGGCCTACTGCTATAAAGACTAGAAGTGTGTAATTTTCTAGAATCATATCACACTTATAATGGCAAGTTCCTCCATAGATTGTCCGCTAATACCAACGGTTTTTTCTACCCAAGCATTTTCCTCCAGGGAAGATCGCCAAATTCCACTGTGATCATTTAAGAACTCAGCTAGACCGCCCAAGAATCGAGATGTGGAACAGTGTATTCCAGGCTTGCTCTCAGTCGTATTCCTCGGGCAGTGCTTTGCAGCAGTCACTTGGAAAACTACAGGCTGCGATGGTTGGTCGTATGAATTCGACAACACTCACACAGACATAGATGCGATATGGGATAATGCCGTTTTAATGGCTACGAATGCTCAGTCACAAATACAGGTCATTCCATCTACTACCTCTGGACTTACCAATGTCAATGCGAGGAGAGCACTGGCAAACATGAAGCTTCTGTTCGGTGCAAGCACCAACATTCTCCAAGTTCCGGATTCAGCAGGCAGGGCAATCATAGGTTTTGTCAACAGTGTGTATCCTCGCTCACCCGCCTCAACCTTGAAGGTGTCATTGAGCTAATTCAACAAACTCTCAAGCTATGTACACCGATATCGGGAAAGGATTTGCGAAAACGCTCACTGGACCGAATAATTTTGTTCTGAACAATGCCTATCTATACTGTGAAGCGGCTGGCTTGACGCTTGGAACTTTTCCTGGCAATATCGTGGGCAATGTCTGGCAGGCCAAAGTAACAACGGACAATGGAGTTATAGTGTACCTTGTCCTACGATTTACTGCCTCCGGTGTGTTGTTGACATTTCTCATCCAGCGAGTGAAGGAGAGTGAAAGGGCTAATCGAAGACATAGCTGGTTATCCCCAGCCATGCACGGAGAGTTCAAATGATAGCTATGCGGGGAAGACGTTTACGGGTACTCAATTTCTTCCTGGCCTTCAAGGCCAATCTCTCGTCATCACTGAGTTCGTTGGAATTATACTGTGTCCCAAACAGGGGCACGGGGTTAAAATTTTGCCTACCTTGGCTCAAGGCTTTACTCCTGATGATCAGTATGCGAGTAAGATCTACTCGACTGCAGGAACTTTGGTGCATGAAATAGTTTATGTAGTTAGCAAGAGCCGAGCAACTCAATGTGAGTAAAGAGAAAACCAAGGTCGATGCGTAACGCAACCTTACACAAAACAGGGGACGATCCAGCTATTGGCTTTGACAAGTGTGTCAGCATGGCTCGAAAGGCGCAGGCTGCAGCACTTATCAACCAAGACAACTATCGTATCTTTGCTGAGCTGAGCATGTCTCCACAGACCAAGTGGGTAGCGAAACCTGGAAAAAAGTCGGAAGCCGCGACATCCTGAATAGCGGGTTTTGGGGTGGGCGCCCAAGACTGTCTGTTATATTCAGCCATGGTGCTAGCACTTTTTGAACTTGTTCTTCACGGGGATGTGGTGATTTCTTTGGAACTTTTGACTAGAAGATTGACAGTGCCAGTACCTGGTGTTTGGATTACTTGAATTTTGCTTGCTGGCCGTATCCACGAGCTTCTTCTGTTAAGAAAATTTCTTGCTGAAGACTTGTCGCTTCAATATCTTGTGTTTTTGTCCCTCACACGTGAGATTTTAGTCGCACTGTTCAGCGACAGTGCCCCGGTACTGCCACTCCCTGACACCGACCAGACTGACCTCAGACTGCGAGGCCCGAAATTAAGCGAAGGTCAACAATGAAAATTCAGAAGGGTGGCTTCTGTTCTCCACAATTCCAAAAGTAAATTACAAGGCCACAAAAACCCATATCTTCACAATGATATGCTCTTTCTGAAAACTTGTCCTGATCGTTCGGATCTTGGAGACGGATGAGCTTGAGAAGAGCACTTTCTGTATGCATCGCATCACCCCTTGGAAATGGTAAGCGGGGTAAAACATAAACAACTCTCCCTCACTCATATTCTTTGAGACGCAAACGAGAAGACATCCTGGTCGATGATGGATCACGAAAAGCAGTCTATCCAACCGAACACCTCTCTCCCCGAAAAGAACAGAAAATCAAAGTGGAAGCCCAAAATAAGGTTTTCAATAGCCCCATCATCCAACATCGCGAACTCTCGGCACATCATTTTTCCAGCCCTTACCATCCAATCACATCCCCTTCACGACTCTCGCTTGCCCATCACAATTCCAGGGATTCAGCGCCACGATGCAGCTCAGGGGTGTCACGGTGTCACAGTGTCACATTTGAATCTCCACGATGCCGTCATAGGCTGGGGGTAACTGGCTTTTTCTTGATTTTCTCGATGCGCGTCGCGCTGCAACATCGGACGGTTGATTTGGTCTGGTTTGGGTGGGCGTGGGCTGATGGCTTGAAAGATCGTCATTGTCACTTACTTGGAAGTTGTGGTGTGGTGTTATAGGAGGGGTTTTTGGGTATAAAGCCTGGCAAGGTGGGAAGGAGAGGACTTTGAAAGGAGTTTGAAAGGAGTTTGATTGTGAGTACTTTATCCAGGGCAGCGACGACGACAGCAACAACCTACGTCACGAATATTCACGACGTGATTCTGATTCAGATTCCCTGTCAACAACGCAACAGACAGTCAATCCAATACCAAGTACAGTTCAATACAATAAGAGTCAATACCATTCAACTCTCCGATTCGAATCCAAGACGAGTCTACTTTACTGAACTCTTGCGCGCATTCTTCTAACAACACGAACAACGCAACATCACCACCCCGACAATCAAGAAACAACATCAACAATTCAAAATGGGTCTCGTCCGTGGCTGCGAAATGACCATGTCATACATCGCGCACTCCGTCTTCCGCTTCATCCAGATCGTCTTCGCGCTCGCAGTATGCGGTCTGTACGGCGTGGATTTGAACCACGCGAATAAAGCTGGGAAGTACAGTGATGGGAAATGGGTATGTCTTTTCCTCTCTCCCCCCTTCTCCGTGGCAAATCCTCGCGACTGCGATTGCGAAAGAGCAGAATACTGATCTTTCTCTTTAAAGGTCTACGCAGAAGTAACAGCCGCCCTCTCAGCCTTCACAGCCCTCCTCTACCTCATCCCCTTCACATCGCGCATCCCCTTCGCTTTCGTGTGGGACACGATCCTCTTCATCCTCTGGATCGCGCTGTTCGGCCTCTTTGGGAATATGTATATCAAGGAGGATGCGGAGGGGAATGCGGGGATTAAGAGGATGAAGAATGCGGTTTGGATTGATCTTGTGAATGCGCTGCTGTGGTTGGTGAGTGCGGTTGGGATGGCGTTCTTTTGGGTTAAGCATCGGGGTGGGAGGAGTCAGTGGACTGGGAGGGCGAAGGTTTAGATGGGTGTCATGGGGAGGGTGATGGAGAGAGGGAGAGGAGGAGGGGAGATTGTGGTAATGGCAGATGGATGGATGTATGAGAAGAGCGAGCATTGTATGCATGATTGATACCCACGATGACGTTACACGAGAGAAGGCATTATTTTGGGATGGGATGGGATGGGATGATATGAGATAACGAGCATCTTTTTTTCGTTAGAAGGAAGCACATAGCTACCTGGGGAGAGAGTGGGGGAGAGGGGAGACATCTACATGTCTTTGAAGGGTCGTGGTCCTATTAGGGATTCATCCTCGTTTGATACGATACCATCTTGCGAGTCCTTCTTTGCGCTGCGCGATGATACCAATATTGATTGATTGATTGCTTGCTTGTATTTTATCCTATTAGTATTACCAATAGCTTGTTTCTACTTTTTAGCAATTGCATTGAAATTCGACATCAACGTACCAAATGTAGGCCACTTTTCACGTCTTTCGTAAATTTAGTCCAAGATCAGAGTTCTTCGGGGATTGAGAGCGGTATGTATGTATGGATGTGGATGTTCGGACTCTACTACACCTTCTTCCAGCTTGCTTTACTGATACGTTCCAGGAAAGCGAGTCTGCCAGCTCCTCTCAACCCCCTTCATCTAAATCCAAATCCAAATCCAAGATCTTCTTCGCGGGAGTGGCTCACAGCTCCGCCCTCTCGTCTTTGGTACCAGCCAATCATGCCTTGCGAATAGACAACTGTCCCTCTAAGAGAATCAAGATTAGTTAATCCCAATATCTGTAATATGAAGGAAGGACTCCCCAATATCCAGCCTCCAAGAAATTTAATCTCGTATCTTCGTATATCCTTTCCGAATCTCCCGACTAAGATGGTTAGGGGTTAGCTCTATGTAACAACATAACGAGCTGTTGCATTTCATGTCTGCCCAATTACCTCGTATGTTGATGATAGTCCCTCTCTGATCTACACACCTTCGAGGCACGGCTATCCTATGCCACGGTCTCCTGAATCTTCTGATTGATTTGCTGGAAAGCGGATGTAATTAGTACCCCAAGGCCGGAATAGATGTTAAATGTCACCAGTTCCAGTGGGACTTTGAGCGTGGACTGACCAATCACCTGGTGATGATACTAGATCTTGGTGTTCAATTGGTCCGACCATTTAACATTTATTAAGGCCTGTAGAGAGTATGCAGGGCGTTGTTTTCAGCAGGGGAGGGGATCTTGAAACGAAACGAAACGAAACGAGCGGAGGGGAGGGGTCCTCACGAATGAATGAACATGGTGAGCATGCAATTATATGGAGAACGTACGGAGGTAGAGGGGCGTGTTGGATGTTCCCTGTTGTGGGAGATCCGCAGGAGGATCAGTTGGCTTTGACTTTTTTGCTTCCCGTCAGGCTCGTTGTCAAAAGTCAAAATCAAGCCACCACGAATTTGACATTTCAAGAAATATCTCTCAGGATGAATTCCTATTGTTTGTACGCTAAGAAGGTTCGGGTTGTATGCTTCTCGAACAGGAGAGTAGAGATTGAAATGAGGCTTAGAAATAAGATGGAGGAACGCCTAGCAGAAAGACAGCGCAGACCGTATGCCAATAGAAATGCTTGGGTGAGAAGATAGAGGCAATCTCACTGTGGGCCCATACTATGCTGATCAACAGACAGGGAAATGATATTCGCTTGGGCTTGGCTTATCTGCAACTTCTTCCTTCGTGGCGCTTGATGTGATACGATATGAGATGATGGGCGGTGCGGTATGAGACGGATATGCATAGCCATGAGAACATGGCTTTGGGCAGAGAAATTGTTTGGTAGATGAGGTCTGTGGTGTCGATAGCGGTAGGATAGGTCTGATGTTAATGATATAGATACATGTGATGACGCACGAAGGGAAGATTTGCAGATAACAAACCGAAGGAAAATCATCATTTCTAATTGTTTACAAATGAAAGATTCTGAATATCGCCATACCGAGCTTTGTTATTTCATCTCGCCTCCAAGATACGGAAAGATTACGTCCGGGTAAGAAAGGAAAAGAAAGAATGACGGAAGTATGAGGAGAGGAGTGACGAGTCTGAGACTTCCTCCACAAGGCACCCAGATCATCACTTCAGTCATATCGAAGCTCCAAACGAAACCCTTTTATTGAGGAGATTTTGGAATTAAAGGGAACGAAACATTGAAACAGCATTCCAGAGTGAGTCGATTTGATTGCTCGCTTCGCTTCTATTAGGAAGGAGGGGGGGGGGCAGATTCGACGTCATTTTGGTTTTGACGACATTCCCTCCCATCACTCACGCACCTCTGAAAACAAACACCACAGCACAAACAAAGGGGATAGCGAGCTGCACCTTCACGATTCATCCACCACCACATCCCACCGACCCTCTTCTCCATCTCGGGAGTTGTCCTTCAGGAGGACTGACCAGCATTCAGAAAGTCAAGTCAACTCTGGTACGAACGGATCGGCAAGCAACTCGAGCCTGAGCTACAACCCTTCAAGGTCGTCGGCACATCCTTCCGACCTCACCAACCAACCGACCACCACCAACCACTTATAACACCGCCAGCGAACGAACGGATCATCACTCGAAATCGCCCCAAACCAAACAGCGGTCTCTGACTTCGATTTGATCACGGCGTCACGCGGTTCCTCGAAATATATCTTGCGGTAGGATTCCCCACGCACACCATCGTCCTTCTGGCAAGGCTCGAGTCAAACAACAATAGACAGCGTCACAGCTCAGCACAGAACAGCACAGCACCACATCCACATCCACATCCACATCCACATCGCACAGCGCCATGGCCAGCCGATCGTTCAAGCCAGCGTCATACCTGGCATCCGCTGCACAGCAGGCGCCGAATCGAAGCCCCCGCCCAAGCTTCACGCGAACCAGCAGTAATTCCAGCACGGTGAGCACGAAGAGCGAGGATTCCGTTGTGGTGAGCCTGAGGGCCTTGAGTACGGCGGCGGCGGCGGCGGATAGCAAGGAGATGGGCAAGACCAAGACGAAGACGGAGAGTGGTTCTATGGGACGACCACCACCACGTTCGACCACACCAGGTATGTTCTACTTCACAGATGGTCATCTTTCTCGCTTCTACTGTTTCCACTTGCACGCTGTATTCTGCACTTCGTAAACTACGAGTGTGTGAGCAGCGTGGGTGTGGATGGGTTTCTTCAAACCGCATCAATCATTCATTCATTCGTTCATCAATCACCGCAGGAGCAAATGCCCCGGCCAGCGCATCCATCTCAGCGCATCCCAGCCGTTGCAGCTTCAAGTGGAGCTTCTGTGGGCTTCTACAGCGCTCTAATGCACTGTGGACGGGAATGGCGTAGCGCTACCCCCGCCACCAAACTGCCACCTACGCAGCGACCCAGGCCCCTACGAGCCCTAGAACTAGCCCCAGCCATTGGTCCCACGGATCGGGGACAACTACGAGAGAGGAAATCGAAAGGAAACGGAAGGATGGGATGGGATGCTCGATGGGACTTGGACGCCGTGCTAATTTCTGCTTCATTCAAATAGTCGGCAGCTCTTCCTCCGTTTCACAACCTCCCCTACTCGACACCCCCGGACGAAAGAGAAGTCAACCTATTGCCATCGAATTGCCATCACGAGGAACAGCCGCATACACGCCACTTTCTGCACGAGGAGATCTACCTGGGTATGTTTATTTTGCTCTTCTACCCCCCTTACCCGTCCCAACTGCCCGTTTCCTGGGGAAATGGAGACGAAGATTCACTTGACTCGTGTATTGTTCTTGTCAGGAGACCGAGGTTGGTGCTGCATTGCAGATGTCAAGATGGTCACGCGAATCGTCATTGACCCGTTGTGGCACCGGTCTATTGACGATGGGACCCGACTATCCGGCATGGCATGGAATGACGAGATGGGACGCCTGCAGTCTTCATCACAACGCTACAAGGCGCTGAAGGGAATCTGTACTAACCTTTATGCAGCGGGTACTTCCCAAACCACGAAGAAATTACAAAATCCTATCGATCCCACCCATTTTCAAATCACCTCACACGATCTCACCAAAACGAATCGCCAATGGCAATGTCACCAACCTTCACTCCAACATCAGAGACAACCCCAAAGATGCCGACCCACCACATGCTCAGCCCCTCCGCCCTTGGCCAACTCTCCCCCACGATTCCAGAGACCCTCCGCATCCCCATGGGTAAATACCATCCCTCGAATTATAAATCACCAACCTCAACTGAAGTATCCACACCTACCTCAACCCCACGAGCTCCACTTCCTCCTACCAATCTGTCCATTCCAGCTTCAACCAGCAAGCGAGGATCGAAGGAACGTCCCGGACATGAGAGAAAGTCATCGGATATCAAGCGCAAGTTACAAGAATACCAGCGTAACATGATCGCACAAGCTCGATCTGCCGCTCCGACGATGAAGGATGGTAGAATATCCAAGGAGCCAAACAGTCCGCGATTGCAACCTATGGGTAGTCCAGGACCTATCACACCGTTCGAGTTGGAGGAGGCTGATGGATACATCGTTGCGGGTAGTGCCGCGGTTAGGAAGGAGAATGCAAGACAGCTGGAGATGATATTGAATAAGCCGTACTCAGGCGCTCAGCCCAGTCCAGCTGAGAGAACAGTATGAGGGTACTACAAGGATTATGGTATGCCGAATGATTGAAGAGTGGTACTGACCTGCTGGCTTGGTCGTCTTCCTTCCTGGCTGGTCCGGCTTCTTCGCAGTCACACACCAACCCTCGTCAATACAGCATCCACACAACCATCGTTCACGAATATCACGGCCTCGACACAACAATAGACTAGACTGGGTGGACAGCCAAAGTCCGAACAAACACACCAAGTGCTGGTGTTGATATTACTTCATTCGTTATAGCATTGTTCATGGAGTTTATGAAGTCTAGGCCGGACCTGGGACTACCCCTTTTGCTCTTTTTCACGTTTCGTTGATTTGACTTTCAAGTTCTTTCGTCGTGGTTACTTTCTTTTTCAGTGGGTCCCTTTTCTTCGCCGTCGGTCGAGATTGGGGTTGATTGCATGGATTGGTGATGTGTGATGTGGTGCATGGAAGGGAACGAAATGGATAGATAAAAATATTGGCGGCCCTCTACCTGCCTTCTTGCTGGCTGTGCTTGCATCTCCCGCTGGTTCTGAAAAGGTTTCGGAATTGGATGCAGTGAGTGTAAGGGCTTGGAAAGACTGGGGTATCTGGATATAGATATTCTGTCTGTTGCTGGATAGGTGGAAACGCGGTGGAGTTGGAAAATGATTGGGAGTAGAGTGCGGGGAGTGGGGACAATGGTAGAGACTGGATGAATGAATGAGATATCCTTCCATGATGCATCACCTACTTCTTTTTCTAGGGGTTCTGAGTGCAAAGTGACGTGAAGTGATTTCCTCCTTGAAGAAAGGGGTTTGAGTTGAAGTAAGTGTGAATGTTGAATATGGATTGGAGTGATTAGGGAGATCTATTGGCTTATGATTCGGTACAGCTGCGCCGTTGTACTTCTTCATTTTCCCGCTTCCTTCATTAGCTTCTCACGTATTCCCGATTGAGAACAGACCACATTGGACAACTAACTAGCGAGAGAATTATCTTAAATTGTGTCACTTATCTCTCTCTTTCTCTCTCTCTCTCTCTCTATGTCTAAGACTTAGTCTTAGATAGAGACTGGGATTAGAAGAAATAAGGAGGTGTTGCGGTGTATTTATATTTAGGTAGGACAGAGGAGATGGGAAAGAAAGAGTTAGGCGGAACAGACCGAAGAGTTGGGAGCCATAGGGCGACGGGAGTGTGTGTGATTGGGGGATTGGTGAAGGGTGTTGTGGGATGATGGGAATTGAGAGGGGATTGGGGTGAGTGTTGTCATGGACTTAGAGGGTGGTGTGTCGGGGAGATTGTTGTTGTCATTCTGTATATTATACTATATTTTAATGGAAATAGAAGTTAAATTAGTGGAAGAATACTTATTAATAGGTCGGGGGTGAGAAGAGAGAGAGAGAGAGTGGTGAGTGAGGACTTTGGTATTAAAATGTGCTCGTCATGTCGGCTTTGGAGTCTGGACCTTGTGGGCTTATGGTTGTGGTTTCCGGTGTTCTGGTTTTGTCCGGAGGGACCTGAGAGCTTCTTCATACGACGATGGGGGTTTGTATTTATGGAGGATGACTGGGACTTGTGAAGAAGGGGAAAAAAAAAAGAAGAAAAAAAAGAGGGCTTATATTGGTTCCTATAGCGGATTGGGGTGAGGTGTGTAGGGTTTGGGATTAGATTTGGAATTGAGGGGGAAGGGGTGATGAGAATTCACTAGACTGATTCTGTTTGAATTTCGGATTATTTCTGGGAGACTTTGTGAAGTGAAAAAAAAGGGGGGGGGGGGGGGGGGGGGGGGGGCACGGCTCCCTGCTGTGTTGGATTTACAGTATATATATAACTATCCATTCTGTAGATTTTTTGAGCCAGATCTGCGAATACTTGTCCGGCTTTGAAGGACCAACGTGTTGCTTCCACTACAAAAATGTTGTTTTAGTTTAGGTGGGATGATGGTGGAGGCCGTCAAAGGGTGTGATTTGGTAGAGGGCTTGGCTTCACGGGTTACGGTCTGATGGCTGTGAGGAGGGATTTGGTTGGAGGTGAGTAAAGTTGTGAACGTGTAGGAATTTGTGATGTGCTGATGGATGAGATGAGACTTTCGATTTAGAGTTTTTGTTCTCAAAGTTTGTGATGCTGTCGATTCTGGTCGTGTTTTTGTTTTTCTTTGAGCGGATTTACATTTCGGCTCTAGACAAGTAATAAGTGGGAAAGCGAACAAGAACATGTTAGGTTAGGTTTTTATTTTGTGTGAGGACTTATCTTTCTTGGGAAGGTCAGAAAGATGAAGATATGCTGAAATTCTGCAGGAGAAAAGTCCTTGGAATATGATTGAGTGTTGCTTCCTGGGTTGCTGAGACACTTACTCTTGGGAAGTAGGCGGGTGGCTTTTATACCAGATGCTTCCTTGGGCATCAGCCTAGATCCTGGACCGTGAACCTGGTCATGGAGTGGAGTGAGAGGTGGAATAGTGAATGCGGGTTACTGGTATTATATACAGAATTTCAAGAGTGAATAACTAAAACTGAGTAACTTACGAAGTTTTGGAATACATATGAGTGATATCACTTCCCACTATCGGTGTTGAGTTGTGGAAGGACACATTGGGAGGATATAAATCCGGACCTCCGAGCCGGAATCGTATCGAGGGGTGTGCAGCACCGTCAATTCGACGACCCAGACACATCAAAGGTCACGAGTCACTTTTTGTTCCAATGTCTAGCAGCATTGAAAAGTTTTAGCCGGAGGAAATTTCTGCTGACTGTGAAGCTCGCCTGAACTGTGTTTGAGTTTTGCAGATGGATATCAGCTGATACTCAGGATTTCCCAGCTCGTGTTGTTGTTGTTGTCATTGTTGTTGCCAGAGAACGCGCTGCTGTCATCTTCCTACAACACTTGTACAGTCCTTTAAGGTGAAAGTCACCTGAGAAAACTAGCAAGCAGCTTTGCTGCTGTGATGTGACATCGATAACGGAGTTGAATGACTAGAAGAGAAGTGTGCGACATTGTCTCAATCAGTCGAGCGGATTCAATGTTCTCCCTCAGCACACGAGTAGTTCCTGATACAAAACAGAAAAGGAGTCGATGAAGGGGGTCTGTTATAGAGATGCTTAAGAATGATGCTAAATTCAGAAGAAGGAGAACTGCAAAATCGACACTGCGTGCGGGTTTATCTACAAGTGAATGACTAGTCTCTCTGCCATAAAGTTGGCCGTCTTCACTGTAAAATAAGAGTTCTTTCTCATTGTCTTGATTCATTTGCATTTTCTAACCCATGCGTGGATGTCAGTACATGTATACCGTGGGGGTGTTTACAGCTGCCCCTGCTTCTTGCTTCAACAAGGAAATAGGAGATGAAGTCGATAATGAAGATATTTGGTTAGGAGTAGAGGGTAGTTTTCCTAATAAGATATGGAGGTTTTAAGCGTTATACTATGGATTATGCCAAACAGGTGGAGCAAAATGAAAGTTTGACTAGCTTTTGAGAGGTAGGTGCTGTGAGGTGAGGTAGTGAAATAGTTTGAGATGAAGTCAAGCTCGGTCCCTGAACTTGTTCGTGTCAAGAAAGAGCTTTGTAAATTTCTCCCTAGCCACTCGGAAGCCAGTCGCTAGCGTTAGAAAGTAGCCATCATCGCTAGTCAGAAATTCAGAATCGTTAGGATATCAGCTCAAGACTCAGTTGATGCTTACGGATTCAATTTTGCCTTGTATGGAAGTGTATTTGCTGCAGTACCAGGATTTCTCGTGTGGAAACTATATTCAATGCTGATAAACTTTCAGATATAGCCTTTCCTGTTATCATTATGACTTTTGTTATCGCTCAGACTTACCAAAACACTATGTTCGCAGCTCCATTTACGGTCTCTACAAATCCAAAATCGGAGGAATACAAGATATAAAGAGAAGAAGGTTGATTACACAACTCGTCGCACATATTGAACGGTCTCTTATTCTCGAAATAGAGGAGCAGCTCTGCACACAAATCTCAATCCAGAGATCTGGGGTTTGCTAAGAATATCTTCTTCAGCTTGAAGTTCATGGAACAGCACTTTCTCTATATTTAATGCTAGGAGTTGCCACTGACTGAGAATACTGGGGTGAGGAAGGATGGAAAGCTCGAGGTGAATGTCAGAATGAGATGTCAATATTCCACCTTGTTCTCGGTATCGTCTGTCCAGCGAGTTCCTATATAGACTTGCCCCGGAACGTGATGAAAATGCAAAGTGAGATTCCGAATGCAAATGAAATACCAAGGCTTCAGCGGCTACAAAGTGTCTCATAAAGTAAAGAGGCAACGGTCATTTCTTGAAGAGGCGCCATGTTGGACAATCGGAAGTTGTACTTTGAATGCTTAGATTTCCGGATTTGATACTGTAATTCACATCACTACCGTATATTTGGTGATTTGATTTTGCTGTCACTTTCTTTTGTTGTTGCCAATCGGCCTGTCTCTATCTCCCCGTTGCACCCTTTTTTTTTTTTTTTTTTTTTTTTTTTTTTTTGAGTCCGATCCGTAGCTCGAGTGCGGAGATATGACCTGGTGGCAGAAGGATTATTGGATTCGCACTGAGCTTGGCTGGTGAACGTGTTTATCGAGATGGTCTTTACACGCTTCGATCTCTGGTCGAAATCCTGTGGATTCTTGAATCCTTTGGCAGCGCAAGAGCAAAGGAGTGGAAGTGCTCATCTATGTTTATATGTGCTTTGTTTTAGAAGCGCTCGTCTTATGATTGAGTTGGTGGCTTGAGATTTATGAAGACGTAATAATTTCACCCTCCTGTCGAGAACTCGCTTAGGCATTTGCGTTGTTTACCCCGAGCCACTTCAACATTGTGTGCATTTTTCAGCTCTTGATTGAGATTGGGTACGCTTTATACTATTCTTTTTGTGAGCTACAAATCAAAGGAACTGTTGTAATTTATATTTTTTTAGCCGTAATTGCTTCAAGACTGTTGAAGTGATGCAACAAAGTTAAGCATTTGTTCACCTGAACTCGGAATTTATAGGAAAACGAAGCAATACTTGCTGGGAAAGTGTCCAAAAGTTTCTGAAATCAAGACATAAGTTACAATGCTAACAAAAATTCTATAAATAATATATTATTACAATAAATCCGGTCACTTCGAGTCGCCATTAGAATTCACCCAAGAAAACTCAAACGGAAATGGAAGAGTTCCGAATTAGCCTTAGTGGAAGCTCTCGGTAAGGCTTCCCGGAGGTTAAATCGGAAGTTCGGAACTTACCACCATGAGCCTGTCGTGAAGTTTCTTGGGAATCATTTGCTTCAGCTCTGTTATTCGCAGGTCTTGCTTATTTCCTTTGACATGCGTGTTCCAGTTAACGTCGGCGAAGCACCTAGTTGGATTTAATTCGGAACATCGGCTTGAAGATGGTATTCGCTTCTTATCCCTCTCGGTGTCGTTCTTCTGATTTGCTCATTCTAAACACGAAAAATGTGTTGTTTACTTGTAGCGCTCGCTTACTGGATGTGGATACCTGATTCAAAAAGAGGTGGGGTTTTGAGTGACGTGTAGTCTGTACCCACCTAGCATGGCCTCGGTTTCTGCTTGAGTGTTCTATAGACTCACAATCATCAAGGTTACCCGGAAGCAATGAATTCGCTGTCGTTCATAACGTAGTGTAGTTCTGAAGAAAAGCAACTTTGTCAGGGCTGGCCAGGCTAGCAAAGCCGAAGGGGAAATTTTCGAGTGGATTTCAAGTCCCGGAAATCGCTTCGCTATAATGGAAGCTTGGTCGCAATATGAACTGGTAAGGCGCAGCAAACAATAGTCTTTGCGTTTTCGTTATATGTTATTATATGATAAGGCAATCTCACTGTCGCTCTCACCGAATCATCCTAAATGCAGCTCTATATACTTTTCCTCCCAATCCCTGTATATCATGGAAAACTTCACCATTCTCCCACCAAAACAGTCTCGATGTACGTCCAAGAACGCACGAGCCAGTTCTCCCAAAGTCCTTCTGTCATCTTCCCCTTCAAACTGCGCTTCCTGAGGAAGACATACCACCAATTCTCTAAGTCCGGAGAATAGGAATAGTATATCAAGCCCCGAGTACGCCGTCCTGGATGGCGTACAATTTGAAATCTCGTTCCTGTCAAGCTCATCGTCTCGACACAAAGGATCAAGCATCTCTCCCATCCGCACCAACACATCTCGTCGCCCAGACACCACCGTATCCCTTCGAACCCACTCCTTGAAATCAACCTGCAAGATCTCAACCGCCTCCACAGAATCCAATTTATGTCTATAACAAGACGTCCAAAGTCTATATCTCGCAAAGGGGTACTCCACACGTACCCTGTCCACGCGGGGGTTGAAGCATATCGGCCATGGGATCCGATGAGTGTCTGGATGGTCGGGGCTGTAGATGACTTTGTAGTGTCGGAGGGTTTCGGAACGGCTTTCGCGGTTGGTGTGCAGTGTGCTGGGGAGGGTGAATGTGTATTCTTCGGCCCATTTTTGGGGGGTACGGGAGGTAAGGGAGATACAGGGGGATTGCGGGGAGGGGAATGAGAGGGTCTAGATGAGGAGGCGGAGTTCGGGGGGGAGGCTGGGGAAAGGGTGGAAGGTTTTAGGTGTGGTATCGGGCTCGATGGATTGGGGTTTGAGGTAAGTGAGGAGGCCGGTGAGAATGGTGGGTCTATGTGGATGTCAGCTTAGGAGGGGGAATGTGGGGTGGTTGAGGTGCGTATGCGTACCTGGGGGGAATCATGGCTTTATACGAGAAAGTAGTCTGATACGTAGAGACACAGTGATCTTGTTTTCGAAAATTGAACATTGAAAAGGGTGTTGATCCCTTTTTATACGCCGCTAGGATATAAAAGGATATTTTTGAAACTTCAGTCATAAATTGGAAGTACTCTCTTTACCCAATCTCGAATCTTTAAATATCTCCGAGTCTGTGAATATGTTAACCTCGAACAGTAAGCCAAATGTTGTGATTCCCAAGATCCGTGTCCTAGAGTGATACTCGGCTTGACTCTCGTCGCTCATCCTGAGAGATATTACACGAGACAATGCCCAAAAATTCTCAAGAATTGTCAGAATGGAGTATGTGGTACGTGATGTTGTGTACCTTCCTGGTCGTTTTCTTCCTATTTTGTAGCGACCTTGTCGGATCTTCATTCGTAGGAGTTCAACCCGTTGCCGAAGATCCGGCACCTGGCTTCGGCCCGTCAAAGCTCTCCAGAGTGACCTTGGGTACTTCGCGAGTGGAAAACATGTTGTGAAATCTCAAGAAATTCTTAAATTTATGCTCGGTTTCTTCCTTGCTTCCTGGAAGAATAATGGGTCTGGCTCTCTGGTTATTAGCCAGTGCCTGAGGTAGATTTCCTGCCTTACCGTTTCATCTCTTGAGCTCGAGGAGCAACTCTTTCAGTTCTAGGAATTAGGAAAGCTGGCGGACGCGGAGGTATTGTTATATTTCATTTAGTATCGATTTGCCTGCCCATTGTAGGGACGAGCGAGGCGGTGTTTCGGATTACTTGTTAAAAGCTGGAGACTTAGCTGTCTTCGCTCGTTGCGATTCTATACGATGTCGCGAACGTCGAGTTACTCGATTAATTAGAGGATCCCGGTCACCGGTGCTGAGATTTCAGAGTCCTATGTCTATCACAGCACCTTGCCTAGGACGCTCTGCTGTGTATACTCGGTCGATCCTGCGGTTGATGTAAGGTGTCGTGGGTACAAACTTCTTTTTGAGATGAGGGCGTGGGTGAAGAATTTTCCAGTGCTTTTTCTGGGTTTCATAGAGGCCCTCGGCGTCGACGCATGGTGTGACTGGCGGTGAATGTACTTGGTCGTGCAAGGCGTGCTGTTTGAGGTAATATTTGGTAAGATGAGGTTCGACAGAACGGCCTCGGGGGAAAATAAGATGCTATATTGCCAGCATCAGTTCTGCTGGTAGCTTGGGAAAGTGTTTGAAGGCTTTAGGGGTCTCTTGGTCTCTTTAAGTAGTAATGTGGGACTTGCAGTCGTGGTCACGGGAGTTGAGCTGGGCTGTTGTCTGAGTGGGAGTTGAAGGTAATTCTTCAGTGTGGAAGGAGAATGAGGCTGTAGTGAATCAAAACCTCCTGAGAGGAAGGCGACTTGAATTGTTCCCCTAGCAAGAAGAAGAAAGAAAGAAAGAAAGATAAACATTAGGTAGTGTAATGTGATATCGTAGTTTGGGTCGAACATCATCACTAATGAGCTACCATCGCAGGCAGGATGAAATGGATGAAACAGCCTTGGGGCACTGCAATTGCGAGATCGAGGGAAGTCGTGAATTTACTTAGAGATATCAAATTCTAAAATTATCTGGGAGAGTTTTCGGGCGTATTGGCCCTTTTTGTAGTTCCAATAACCATCATATGTGGTTGCACAAGATGGAAGCATATACACAACTGAGCACAGCCAAAACGCTGGTGCAAAACGAGACAGCCCCAGATTTCTAAAAAAGTCCTCAGGGCATCGGTCTACTGGACGTGAGTCTAGTGATCAATGCACAGAAAGCCGAGTCGTGGAGTAACGCAACACTTAACGGGAACATCCGCCAAACATGGCAACCGTGGTAACTCAAAACACTCAAAACTGGGCTTAAAGAAAATATGAGGTAGATGAGTGAAATCGCTAGATCCAGTATCGGCATAGCATAGCTATCTGAGGCAGTCTACCAAAGACAAGAGGAGGCTTGGGATCAAGAAGTGAACTCGGTGCTGAGTAGGCAGGTACTGAAAAGGGGCCATAAACCAACTAGAAGGCCCGATGTTTCCGTTCCAATGCAGCATACCATTGGTTCCAGGGACGGGCTGAGAGCATCAAAGGAAGACTGCAGGTCCAACTGATCTGTTTGCTGTTGTGTGCCGTGCTGACATTGTGCTCCGGTTGGTGATAAAGGATTTCAGACCGAAGTCAGGTCAGGTCAGGTCAGGGGGGAGCGGTAACTCTGTAAATAGATAGGGGTAACACAGAATGGGCCTGAAATCCAACCCCTATATGTGACTATTCAAATAAAAAGAATATAGGATAATCTGGTCGGTTATGGCGTTTCAATTGCATTTCCTGTGTTCTCCGCAAGTCGTAGGTAATGAAAGAATAGATGATGTTTCGTCGGTATTCAAACGGTGTCCAAGTCCAGCGGTGTTTTGTCATCTGGCAATGAACGCACGGTCATGTGATCTCCTCCTACGCTTTACTCCTTCGGGCTGATAAGGGCTGAGAAGGGCTTATCGTCATAGTCCTGGAACGCGCTCACCCTGGTCGACGCGATGCGGCTGGACTAAGAAAGGCAAATCGAGGCCTCGACAAAGACTGTTGAACAAACTCCCATTACAAGTCGGCTTCCTCCAAATTCAACTCTCCTTTCTGGCCCACGCCGACGTCAACTTCAACTTCACCTTCACTCCTTTTTAATTCTCTCCTTTTGTACCACCACCGCCAACTCCACGCTCCCTCCCACCCGTCTCTGCGCAACCCAGGCAGGCAGGCCAACACAATCTCTTCCAGCCTGCCTTGCCCTGCCCTGCCGGGTAATACCGTCCATCCGTCACCAACCAACTCCAGAGCCTCGCCTTCAGGCCGCCACTCCATCCCACCACCGCACATCCCACCACAGATCAAGCAGCCGGGCGTCTGGCTGCGCGTTTGCCCACCATGTCGCAGGCGGCCTCTTCCCAGGTGACTCAGGAGATGAATGATCTAAAAGAGGAGATCCTCTTTCAGAAAGTCCTACTTTCGTCAATCGACGACCACGTCCAGAATCGCGAGGCTGCCGAACAAGAAGTTCGTGATGAAATTCACTCCTTGGAACGCAAATTGAATCAGCTGAAGCGCGCTTCCAGAGGTTCTTCAAAGCCTTCTTCCCAAAACCTTCAATCAACTCCAGAACAACCCGCCAGCAGTGTTCCAGAAGATCCCGCAACAGTCGCAATGAACGGCTACCCAGGTGAGTTAGTATATGCCTAGCTCTGCCATGTCACTTCTTATCTCAGACGCATGCTGCCCCATCTTCCTTTGCTTGATCCCCTCACTTCTCCTCGGTTTCCTAGGGCTTGGTCTTACTAACACATGGTAACTTCAGGGCAGTGGTACCCTCTGTACTCAACCGCATCAATGGCCTCTACTCCTGGCACCGCCGACTCCCTCGGAGAACTTGTCAGCCCTTCGAAACTGAGCCTTCCTACCCGGAAGCGATCACATAGCACACACCTTGGTGGACAACTTGCTCCAGTCGACAACAAATCTAGGCGAACGTCATTGAGCCCTTTTGGCACTGGTCCTCCTACACCATCTACAAGCAGTTCAAGGTATGGGTACCCGATAGTTAGGGATAGCTAGCTAAACCTCACTTTGTTGTTCTCATATCCAATGCTTCTCAGCCCGCCATCTTTAGAAACAATTCTTGACATGTTTGTTTCGAGGCTGACTTTGCTTTAGTGATGACAAGTTTGACGCCTTTGATAGAGATTTCTTTCAATTGCAGCAGGACGAGGTATCAAGGCTCGAGCTAGAGAGACTAGACGAAGAGTTTGCCCGAAGTGTCCAGGAGAGTTTTGACGCCGCCCAAATGGACGCTCCGTCGAGTTCCATGCAACCTCCTGGCCGAAATGCCTTTGATCGGATGTCTGGCGCCCACCAACAGTCATCAAGCTATGTGAACCCATATTCATCCAGCTCTGGAAACCAGTATCAAAACGGAGTTAAAGCTGGCAGAAGTCTTCCATGGGGGCCTCCACCTCCGCCATTTGGCAACTCCGTCAAAGCAGAACCTCAGTCAATGAATTCAGGCATCAAACTGGAGACCCCAAGTTTTGCGCCCTACAACTCTTACGCTTCTTCCCCAGCCCAGAAACCTTTCAAGCGGGAGCAAACATCATTGCCTATGCCAGGTAGCTTCCAGGATGATTCTTCTACTGCTTCAGATTCCGATATCGAGATCATTCCTGCGTCGGCTTTCCGTGACAATGGTCGTCATGCACACACCAAGGTTGAATTACCTAGCTTTGTTCCGGGGTCATCTAGAAGTTCTGGATCAAACGATGCACTGCAGCAGGCTTTGTTTGGCAGCCAGTTCAAACACGAATGGATGAATGGACTTCAACCTGGGATGGACCTCGACTTTGTCCAACCTATGCAACAAGGACAAAAGATCGATCTGACTGATGAATTCTCAATGGACGACCTCCCTATATTTACTGGCTATGGAGCAGCAAACCCAGATCCAAACCTGGCAGACCTGATCGCTCGAGCCAACGGCAACAACTACGGCGAAATATCAGAGTATCTACATCTTGATCAACAAGGAAGGGATCGACTTGGATACGTGATGAATGATCCGCGCAATAACGCCGAAGAAATCCAGGCGCTGCTCGAGAATATTCGACCGGATGTCGACCTTGCCCCCGAAGATAGGGAAGGAACCCCCGAGGCTCTTGTGTACCCCTTAGTAGGTTGCATCTCCATGCTATAATTTGCACAGCTAACAAGTTCAGTACGAGCATCAAAAGATCGCCCTGACATGGATGAAGGCAATGGAAACTGGCACCAATAAAGGTGGCATCCTTGCAGACGACATGGGTTTGGGAAAGACCATCTCAGCTCTCGCACTTATGCACTCTCGACCCTCCGGTGATCCGGCACGCAAAACCAATTTGATCGTCGGCCCAGTCGCACTTGTCCGCCAGTGGGATCGAGAACTCAGAAACAAAACACTGCCCATGTTCAGGCTCAGTACACACATGGTCCACGGCAACGGCAGAAGATTGAGCTGGGACGAACTCCGAACGTATGATGTTGTGTTCACGACATATGGCACTCTAGGAGCTGAGTATAAGCGTCTTCAGAAGCTCTATGACAAGATGAAGCTGGATGGCATTACCCATCAAGATCACAATGAGATGAAGAAGACCTTCCCGCTACTCGGCCCAAAGAGCACTTGGTACCGGATTCTCCTCGACGAAGCTCAGTGCATCAAGAACAAATCCACTGGTGCTGCCAGAGCATGCTGCACCCTCCAAGCCATTTACAGATTCTGCCTCACCGGTACTCCCATGATGAACAATGTAGGAGAGCTGTATTCCTTGATTCACTTTCTTAGAATCAAGCCTTACAACGAATGGACCAGATTTCAGGGCGTGTTCGGCTGCCTCACCAAACCAGATCCCGCCAAATCAAGCCAGCGAAGTGCTGATAGTGCCATGAAGAAGCTCCAAGTTCTCCTGAAGGCCATCCTGCTGCGACGTACCAAGAAATCCTTGATCGACGGAAAGCCAATCATTACCCTCCCTCCCAAGACAGAGGAGGTCCAACACGTTGTGTTTGACGATGATGAGACGGCATTTTACGCCGCACTTGAAACCAAGACCCAGCTTCAGTTCAACAAGTATATGAAGGCTGGGACGGTCGGGAAGAATTACACCAATGTCTTGGTTCTGCTCCTCCGCCTACGACAGGCCTGCTGCCATCCCCACCTCATCCAGGACTTCGAAGAGGCACCTGATGTCGATCCCGACAATGCCAAAGCCATGATGGAGCTGGCGAAAAGTCTGGCTCCTGAGGTTGTCAATCGGATCCTTGATGCTGATGGTGCATTTGAGTGCCCAGTTTGTTACGACGCTGTCGTCAATCCCAAGATCATCACTCCGTGCGGTCATGACACCTGCTCTGAGTGTATGACACGTATGTCAGATCAAGCTGACCAGCAGAACGTTGCTGAAGGTCATGATGGTGGTAACCAGCTTAGATGTCCCACGTGTCGTGGAGTTCTTGCAAGGAACAAGGTCATTGACCATTCCATGTTCATAAAGGCCCACAAGCCATCTCCTGATGAAGAGGAGACGGCAAGCGAGAGTGATAGCGAGAGCGATAGCGATGATGAATCCGAAACAGAATCGGAAGACGATGAAGGCAGTGATGGAGACTTGAGAGGTTTCGTCGTGCCTGATGACATTGAAGATACCGATGACGAGGAGGGTGACGACGCTGACGCTGACGCTGACGATGATGAGGTGGATGTGGCCCCAAAGAAGACAAATTCCAAGAGTAAAGGCAAGCGAAAGGAGAAGCGCCGGAAGTCCAAGGGTAAGAAGCCCGAGAAGAAGGCTCATTTCTCGATTGCTATGCTCAAGAAGGAAGCAACCAAGACGGTTGCTGGACGACGTCGATATATGAAGTATCTTCGCAAGCATTGGCAACCATCCGCAAAGGTCACAAAGTGCGTCGAGCTCCTCGAAACCTTCATCGCCAGTGGCCAGAAGACGATCATCTTCAGTCAGTTCGTATCTCTTCTTGACTTACTTCAAGTCCCGATCGACGACAAAAAGTGGGAATGTCTACGTTACGATGGTACTATGTCTGCAGAATCACGGAATGATGCAATCAACAGATTCACAGACTCCCGTGATCGTGAGTCTTTATCTTCTAGCCTCTTCCTAATGCTAATACTCCACAGACAACATCATGCTCATCTCCTTGAAAGCCGGCAATGCTGGCCTCAACCTGGTCGCTGCTTCTAAGGTCATCATCTTGGATCCTTTCTGGAACCCGTTCATCGAAATGCAAGCTGTCGATCGAGCTCATCGTATTGGTCAACAAAATCCGGTCGAAGTACATCGAATCCTGATTGAGGGCACCGTGGAGGACCGTATTATCAAACTTCAAGAACAAAAGCGACATTTGGTCGAGAGCGCTCTTGATGAGAATGCTGCCAAGAACATGGGTCGTCTTGATCTTCAACAGCTGGCCTTCCTTTTCAACGGCAACTAGATACATTCCTCTGTACATTACATTTTCGACGAGCCATTCTCGCTTCCGCGATTGGCATTCATATGATGACGGCATCAATTGTTTTTCTTTTCCGTATGAGCCATTTTCTAGGGCATGAGGTGGGATACAATGGCTATGGGGTTTTGTATGGCGTGGCACAGATTGGCATGGAAATTTTCTGGCCCAAGCCCATGGTTTTGGCTTCACATGATACCCTGATATGGCGTTTACGGGCTGGAGGTTCTTTGGCTGGGGTGGGATCACTGCATTTGAAGCCTCCGCGGAAGTGTGCCTGGTAATGGTGCTTGAGCATCTTCGAAGGTGCCGTGAAGGATTAGAGAGCTTTTTTCAGACAAAAAATGACATAGAGCGTATTTCTGGTAGATTAGTTGTTGTTTGATGTGTGATGCTGAAATGAGATTGTAGGGTTTGTGACTTGCTGGATGCCTGGTATCTGAGCAGAGGGTAATTGGTGGTGGGAGACTCCTACATGGAGTGAGATTTCCAAGGAGGTACAAGAAGATATTTTGGAAAATCACGCCTAGGTGCCTTCCAAACTCAAGGAAGGCTTTGAACCCGTACATAGAGCAAATACCTACCTAAGGTAGGTAGGTACTACTTATTTTGGTTTCCCACGGCGGTGGTCCGAAAAGTTTGGTGCGATGTGTCGACTCTTGAAGTGAAGAGCTCGAGGGTGCAATAAGTCGATGCAAAGCCGGAAACCCAAAAGAAAAACATGTATTTATTTGAGAGATGATTATATTTGCCTGCTACTTCCAATGGACGGAAGGTATTTCAATGTAACTTCGGATGTTGAGAGAACCCCAGATGCATTGGGAAAGCCTCCACAGAAGAGCGTAGCAGGACCTACGAAGTCGCGGATGCCACTTGACTTTTCAGGCCAGACTGCTGCATTAACAACGATTGGCGTATGACAAGGTCGTGTCACTTGTTTTTATTGAGAGTTGTTGCCTTTTTTGTGTCGCTGTGTCTGAGGTATGTGACACTTGCAACGAAGGAAAAGAGAGATGATCTGATCTCGGAGCTTACGAGCCTGGAGGCATGGGTGTGTGGTCTACAGGCGGTTTCGCGAGGCACTTTCAGGCTTAGAAAATACAAAGTTCACGCTTAAATATATCAACGAACGCTTGATTGTTTTGCTTTATTATTGAAATACACGATAAAGAAGAAGTATATCTGTCTTTCTACTAACTAGATTTTTGAATTATTATTTTATGTAAGAATTATCATTTATCATTTGGCTGTGAAATGCCCTGTAGCGCACAGACCCGTGCCTCCAGGCTCGTTAGGCTGGGGTAAGTACCAAGCCTCAAACTTCAAGCCCTAACTGGCCGTAGATCGACCCCACAGAAATCCATTTTTTAATAATATATTAATAATGCTAAATAAGACATTTCGACGCATCGAACACTCAAATCAGCCCTCGTAGGCAAGTTCATCCCAGCACCACTTCCCACATAGGTGCTAACAGGTCTCCAGCTCAATGGTAGAGCGCGTCACTAGTAATGACGAGGTTGCCGGGTAAGTTTGACTCCTCATAGGCTCCCAGTGCTCAACTCATTCTGAAATAGTTCGATTCCGTCCGAGGGCAGTTATAACTGCAGTACCTTCTTTTTGGCATTTTCTTCTAATTTTAGCCTTTCTTGAATTTTTTTTTAGCGAGACAAGAAGATTAACCTAACACTAAGGTGATTAAGCGAAACCCGAGAATATTGATATACAGCAAATAGATAATAAGTAATATAATAGCTAACTTTTGCATTTGCTAAAGACAAGAGTAACGTGGACCTTAAAGAGGTTTCCTCGCGCCTTTCAAAACTTAAGGCGGAGTTTTGTTTAATTAGAAAGGACTTGGGGCAATCCTTTACTTTTGGTGCCTGTAATACATCTACAGCCTCTACAAATGGAGTAGCTATCCATGGATAAGATGGCTTCTGTTTAAAGTTGATTGTTTCATCGCTTGGTCTGGCTTGTTTCGCACGAAGAGTATAACTATGCTATCCGGAATTTGCCTCAAGCTAAACTTCAGTCAATGCAGCAGAACTTCAAACCGCATTTTCTCAAGAAGCTGCAGATGTGTTGATTGCCTCGAAAGAGCCGCAAGTGCAAGTCCACCAACTTTCAATAGAAACAAACTGGCAAGTCACGTGACTGCCTAATAAATCTACAGCCTCGCGTTCCCGAACGCGCCCCATCAAGCTCACGGTATTCCTTCAACATCAACACGACCATGGCTTCAGAATCGCCCCGAGGTCGTGCGCGCAGTCGCTCACTATATTCCGACGTATCCAAAGGCAGAGGAAATTCCCGGTCTGCCTCTAGACCTCGTCGCTCAATCACCCCTCGATCCGTTAGCAGGAGCCCACGTCGCAATGGCAGATACAGAAGTGAAAGTCGCAGTGTCAGTCGTGGCAGAAGTCCAAGTCCAATCAGAAGCACAAAGGTAAGCTCCAATTATGCAGAAGTGGCTGCAGCTAACAATCGCAGGTTGTTATTGAGAAACTCACGAAGAATGTCAATGAAGCGCACCTCCGAGAGATATTTGGTCAATATGGGCAAATTCGCGATTTAGACATGCCAATGAACAGATCTTGTAAGAATGGAGGTCTGCCATCCTATTTCAAAGCTAATTATCTAGTCAACACCAATCGTGGAACAGCCTATATCCTATATACCTCCGAAACCGATGCTGAAGCTGCAATCGCCCATATGCACGAATCCCAAATCGACGGAGCTGTCATCAATGTTTCTATCGTTCTTCCTCGTCGCAAATTCTCTCCCTCCCCACCTCTCGCAAGACGCGGCTTGAATCTTGATCCTCGAGCATCTTTCAATGCAGCTCCCAATGTTCGACCCCCTCCTCCAGCCAGACGTCGATCCCCACTGCCACCCTACGGCGGCAGAGCTGAGAGAAACACCGACACATACCGGCCAAGATCTCGCTCACGATCTCGATCCCCAAGACGCCACCGTACTCGATCTAGATCCGCTTCATCACGCTCACGGTCTCCCCCAAGAAGAGGACGAGGAGGCGGTGGAGGTGGTGGACGAAGAACAAGCCCAGCGAGAAATGGTGGTAGGAGGAGGAGAAGCCCAAGTTATAGCAGCTACAGCAGTTATGAGGACCGAAGCCGAAGCAGAAGTCGGGGACGTGGAGGACGTGGCAGACGTTAAATGTACGACGAATTGATTTGCAGCGTTGGAGTTTGGGACGACATGGAAAACTGTATTGCTGATTTTTAGAGATACCAATGAATTTCTCTACCTACATTGTTTTGGTCTGGGCGTGGTTGCTGTTTGAGTAGGTAGGTATACTTGGGGAAGGCACGACAGTGGTAGATTTACACTCGAGAACATCCTTCATCCATCTCTGTTACTTCTCCCATCATCTTCCTACCTAGCATTTTTCTATTATGCCTTAGTCACTGCAGATGCCCTTTTCATCATTATCCGACAACGGAACCCCACATCAAGAAGGTCGAAGCTCTTGTGCCTATAGCGTCACTAACATCCAACAGGCCGTTCCTGACACCTACGACACTGCATCAAATTCTCTGTGAATACCTCCTGCGAGACAAAGATAAGCCAAACCCCTCTTCTTTAAGCGTCACGATTCAATTGTCGAGGTCCATAGGATCGCCAAAGCAGAAATGGGAAAATCGAAGAAGAGCGATACGGTCGAGGAGACATGTCCATCGGTTGACCACGATAAAGCTGCTACCGAGCTTGCGAGTCCTAAGTCGAAGATTCCGAAGACAAGGACAGCTGTGAAGTCCGACAAGTCACGGAAGTCGAATCGTAGCAAGGTTGATACGAGCCATGACTCTTTGGCAACTTTGAAACCAACAGAGACTAAGAAGTCAAGGAAGTCCTCTAAATCAAGGCAGTCCCGCGATTCGACAAGGAGTGACGAAGAGTGCCAAGATACTGAGCACGAATCGTCATCTGACATCAAGTCAAAAGAGTCGAAGAAGCCAAGATCTTCATCGAAGTCGAGAAAGTCCCGAGATTCTAGCAAAACAGAGGAAGCATGTCTAAATGCTGACCACAACCCTTCCAGGACCCCAGAGAAGTCAACAGAGACCAAGACTCAGGAAAAGTCCCCAAGAACGGGCAACCCAGAGGAATGCCACAATGCGGATCATCAGTCCTCGGATGGCCAAAAATCGTCGACGACGCTGACGAGCTCTACCAAGCCGGCGGCGGGCATCGACGGTGACCACGACGCACCTCCTAAAGATTCTAGAAAGGCGGAGAAGGAGAAGGAAAAAGCAGAAAAGCGTAAGAAGGAGGTGGATAAAAAGTATAAGAAAGAGGAGGAGAAGAAGGCCAAGGAAGAGAACAAGAAGCAGAAGGACATGGAGAAGAAGCACAAGAAAGCCGCCAAAACGGGAAACTCCAATTCAAATGAGGATGATTGCGTGGATACAGATCATTGGCTATCCTCTTCGGATGCAAAGAAGCTGAAGAAGTTAATCAAATCACGTAAGTCTGTCTGATTCCTGTTCTTTCCACACCGGCCAACTAACTTGTTGTAGGCGACGAGAAGGCAGAGAAGCCCAAAGAGCCAGAGAACGCCAAGTCAAAAGATAAAGAGAATCCCAATGGTTCAAACTGCCCTCCTGAACATACCCTCTCTCAGTGTGATCCTGTGCAAACAAATGACGGGGCTGCGTCGCGAAAGGCATCGAAATCGGATCCTGGAGCCACACCCAAACAAACTCCTGCACAAGCTTTCCCTCGAGGGATTCAAATCATGGCTAAGAACACCAACACACTTGAAGGTGGATTTCCTTATCCAAAAGAATTGGCACCATTCGGAATCACCAAGCAGGACTGGTCAATCTTTTGCCACAAGTTGACAGAACCACTGGCCAGCAAAAAGATAGCCTATGCAGTCGAGAAGATCCTTGATATCTGTGCAGAAGAGGATGTGAAGTTCTTTCGACCCAAGGGATTCATCATGAGACTCGACATGCCTGGCGAAGAACAGTATGGACTGGACATCATGGATATGTACCACTCTCAGCTAGGCAGTATCCACACCGACAATTTCACTTCGAGGCCACCACAGGCAAAAGAATACAGTGGTGCTATCAAGCACAAACATCATATCCGCGAAAGGTCGAAAGACCGAAAGCATCTGGAAAGTCTTCGCGACAAGGCATTTCGAAGTACTCGCCTAATGCTTGACCCGATCATTGTGTTGAGAGATCCAGAACTTGCTGCTCGCCGTGGTTGGGCGAGATGGATCATAGCCTGCAATCAAGCCCAAAAGCTTGCAGGGGAAGCGCCTCCGAAGCGGATGGATAACAAGCCGGTAAGTGACTCTTGGGCTCATCAAAGCTCTCTATTCCACTTGTGACATGGGAACACCCCCACGCCCAGAACATATAGGTACTGACCCTTCATCGTCTAGTGGTACGGCTACTTTCCCGCTCGATGGGATCGCTGGCCACCATCCAAGCACCTTTACTATGATAGATTCAGAGGCTCTTCACACCCGATTGGTACGAAGAGCAGTCCTTCGACTTGCATAATCCCCGACTATGATTCAGTAGGTTATCCTCGTTTTTCGTTCTCATGACTAACGTGTGACAGATGGATCAACGCGGCTCCCCATATACGAGTTCTATTATTCCTTGTGATGAAGTTGAATTTGCCGTCCTCCACTCTGACCAACCTTGAACTTGAGAAATGCACTCAATGCTTGTTGCTTTGGTACTCAATATGGCTGGATCGGTGAATAGCCTGACGTTGTTACTGTGGTCCGCTGGCAAAGAAGCGGATTTAATGTATGTCGTGTTGTGGGAAAGATCGCGTGATACTCAAGAGAAATTGACTCGTCGGAAGTGGAGATTGGCGGCTGTTGTGTTTTCATTACCCTGATTTGGCTAGAGTGTGAACATTTGATAACTATTGTGTCATTCCAACCCTGGATGTGCCTCCCCCCCCCTCTCGAACATTCACTGCGACTTATCTTGCATTTGTTCTTCAATGATAGGTCTTGGATTGTACAGTCACCGTCAACTGATATTAACCTGGTTGCCCAAAACACACTAAAACACACCAAAACACACCCTAAACAATCGTTAATTTAACCCACTTAGCGGTATTTAAATTCTAAGTCTTATTTAATACTTCTTGAATAGAGTATTAAGTACACTTTTGCTAATTCAGAATTTATTTTAAGCGTTCTATAATTTTTTTATTATAAGATAAAGATAAGACTAAGTTGAAAACGCCACTTTACCCGCAAAATGTAGCTCAAAAATGCTACGTCATACTTAGGCTTACCAAAATCCTATATTCTTAATTTTTAATTAAAAATCGTAATAATATAAAAGCTTAGGATTATTAAAAAGATTATATACTTTGAAGGAATATTAATTTGAAGAAGTGTAGCTTATATTAGAGAGTGAAGAAGAGGTAGCGTTTTGGTGTGATTCGGGTAAAAGGTTAATATCAGTTGCCTAGTACTGTACTAAAGTCGTAAATATCGATTATTCCAAAAAGTATTGATTCCCTAAGACCGTACGCTTCTCTTAGTGCTCTCACCAAATCCCAATCCCAGTAGATATATTAGTAAACGTAGATAAAATCCTCGTTCATTAGATCCGTCATATCCGCAAACGCATTGTCCTCCTCACGCGGTATAGTCTGCTGCCCAACACCCTTCCCCAAATTCTGAAGATCAGTCTTCCGCATCATCGACTCGTCAAGCACATGAGCAGACTTCCCAATCGCAGAACGCATGCGGCTGTGACGAGCATTGAGGAACTTGAGGTATAGGATGATGAAACTTGATGATAGCTGTCAGCTATTCGAACTTTTTTCGGGTGGGTTTTGCCTTGCTTTTCTGTTCTGTCTGGGAAAGGAAAGAAAGGTTCGGAGCTGGGGTTGGGGTTAGAGTAAGACTTACCCGACCAAGAACTCAACGAAGCAGAACATAGCGAGATTAGAAATCAGCCCCGTCCTATAATACGGCTTGTCCTCCGCCGAATACAGAAGTGGTCCTATGATATTCCCCGCGCACATCCCTATAAACACCAACGCCGTGGTGACTTTCCTCTTCGTATCCCCAGCCGTGTTCTGGATGTGCCATGAGTAGATCAGGGGCGTGATACCAGCCAGGAAAGATGTTAGGTAGTATGCTAGCAGGAGTGGTCCTTTACTGCCTTTTCCGCGGGGTAGGGCGAGGAGGATTGAGGCACCGGTTATGCAGGGGAGTGCGAGGATGGCTATTACGATGCCTTTGCTTTTGATACGTGTGGCGAGAAAACCGCCACAGAGGATGGCGATTATGTTCACGATGCCGAAGGGGATGTTGAAGAGGATGGTGTGGAATTTGTCGAAGCCGAAGGATTGAACTATTAGAGGGCCAAAGGTGCCGATTCCGCCGGATGGGATGCTGGATTGGTTTATTAGTATAGTATTACTTACTTATTGTGGAGGTATATTATGTACTGTGGGAGTAGGAAGTAGATTGTGTAGAGGTGGAAAGAGAGGGGGAGATTTACGAAATGGCCATCACGAGGAAAAACCAGCACCAAGATTTCGGATCGAGAAGTGCTTCTGCGACGTGATCCCAGCGCCATTTCCGAGATATGATACCCATCTGATTGGCGCGTAGACGCTCGATGGCTATGTCTCGCTCGCCTTCTAACCAGAATTTGGCTTCCATGGGGGAGTCGGGGAATAGCCAGAAGGCGATAGCGGAGAAGGCGAGGGTTAGACCGCCGCAGTAGAGAAAGATTATCTGTGTAGTTGTCAGTTAGAGGGCTGATTGAGGTGGAGGAGAGGGAATAGAGGAGAGGACGGACTTGGTAGGAGTGAAGTTTGTCTGATTTGATGTGGCCGAGTCCGTAGGTGCTTAGGGAGCCGAACTGTGTTTGTTAGTCTTGAAGATTGAGGATTAGGGATTGGGAGGATGTACCACTGATGTTATACCGTTCATTGCGTTCCATGCTGATGTCCTGTTTGTCTGTTCGCTGCGACGCCACCACATCTGCGTTACAGCAACAAGTGAGGGGCCTAGTTGTGTTAACACCCTATATCTTGAAGATACTTTTCCAAGAAAGCATACCGATCAAACTCTCAAAGCTACCAAGTAAGAAACGTGTAGCTAGGAGTGTCTTGAAGCTGTTACAAGCAGCCATTCCGCACATCGTCACGCCCCACAAGAAGATCGCCGTTGAGATCAACTTCCCAGTTGGTAGTTTGACAAGGAGTAGGGCGCCCAGGGGTTGCATGACGAGTTGTGCGATGTAAAGGATTGATCCGAGCCAGGAATATTGACGGCCGTGGAGACCTGCATCTTTTTGGATGTTGAAGACTGAGGTGTAGGAGAGGGAGGACTTGTCAAGTTGTTGGAGGAACTAGGTGGGGGTTGGAAGTCAGTTCATTGTTTTGAATATCAATGGATAAGAAGGTGTATGGAGAAAAGTATTGGTATATAGTAGGTGGTACGCCAGAGAATAGAAAAGAATGAAGTATCATGGTGAAGCTCATCTTACATAGGCTCCAAGCATCAAGGGAAGAACTCGCTTGTCAATCTTGCGAAGGACGCGCTTCTCTTCTTCAACGGTGAAATACACATTTGCATCGTGAGCTAGGAGATCAACTGGGTCTTCTTTTGCGATCACCGGCTCGGGGTTGGTCTCAACATGAGCTGAGATGATATCTTTGGACTCCATGGTCTCGCCTTGAGGTTTGGAGGAAGACATTTGCAAAGTAAGTTGAGGTCAGGATTTGACCACCAGTCTGATATCAACTGACAACGTGGATAAAGAGGACTGGATAAGATCATAGGAAAGCTGTTTGCAGATGGGATGGGTGTTTATTATGTATCCGCCCAGACCCCCGACTTACCATCCGGCTGGATCAACATCGCTCTACCAGATGTTGGTTTCTGGCTGGTGAGATAGGATAGGATGAGGACTCCCTCCCTCTTTCATTCGCCGTCTGCGATTCGTTCAAACAGCAGTAACCATCCATCCACCCAGAGACTGAACAAACACAACGAGTATGGGGTCTGGGGTAAAGGCTAAACACGACCGGCAATCCCCCTCATACCTGGGTACTGCATCCACAGCATCCACAGCATCCACAGCAGATTAGCATCAACCTACACATCGGGATGTCCACACCTAGGTACTAACTCCATCCGTACTCAACCATACCTAGGTATGTATATGAGCTGTCCACCCGCTGATCCCACATAAGATCTTACCAAACATGTCAAAACAAGCATGACGATCCTATTAAGAAGGCCACACCATGTCAACTCTCCTTGGCATCAAACTCTCGGTACAAGATCTCGCGAGACTCACAGCTCACAGCTACTGAAGCAGTCCCAACCAGCAAGAGTGGGATGGCTACAGTAGCTTAAGGTTGTGGAGCCAATGCTTAACCCCGCCATGGTCGATCCGCAGCTTCTGGTTGCTGGAAAAATGCAAAATGGATTCTGCCTCAATCCGTGAGCGTGGGCAGACTTACTTACAGTAGTACTTGGCTTGGACTTGTCCTGCACTGCAGCGCCTGGGAGAGATGGATATGGGGAGAAGACGAGAGGATGTGTGCGGTTGCTATTCAGGCGGAATACCGAGTGTGGGGTTGCGTGGTGTGGGGCGAATCTCACGTGGAATGACCCCCCTTCTCGAATGTCGGAGGATAGCTGAGCGACGGCGAGGTCTATATAAGTAAGTAAGTAAGAATCAATGAGATTGTATTTCCGTGGTTTCATTCGAATTCCGAATAGAAGTTTCCACCTCAGGGCATCTATCCAGTTATCCCGTATCCAGATTCGAAGCAACTTCCTTGAAAATCTCCAATCATGAAAAGATACGCAATTGTCGGCCTAGGAGGCAGGAGTAGTTTCTTCTACTCTGCACTCGCGAAAAACTTCCAAGCTACTTCTCTCATAGTCGGACTCTGTGATACGAACCAGACGCGGATGAACGTCGCCAACGACTCGCTTGTCTCGCTGAAATACCCCTCTGCGCCTCTCCCGACGTATAAAGCGCAGGACTTTGAGAAGATGGTCGAGGAGACGAAACCGGATGAGGTGATTGTTACGACGATGGATCGGACGCATGATATTTATATCATTAAGGCGTTGGAGTTGGGGTGTAATGTGATTACTGAGGTTAGTTGTTCTTTGGCTGTTGAGATTGTTTTTTTCTTCTTCTTTTCGGGAATGCCTTGTGCTAATGGTTGTGGAATAGAAACCTATGACTATTGATGAGACGAGGTGTCAGGCTATCATTGATGCTGTGAAGAGGACGGGAAAGAAGGTCAGAGTGACGTTCAATTACCGGTATGCTCCTCATAACACAAAGGTCTATGAGCTGCTAGGTATGTTTCTCACTTCTCAATCTCTCTCTCTCTCTCTCTCTCTCTCTCTCTCTCTTACCCTGATACGCAACCAGATACTAACAAACTCAACAGGCGAAGGAGTAATCGGAAAAGTCAACTCCATCCATTTCGAATGGGCCCTCAACACCAGCCACGGAGCAGACTACTTCCGCCGCTGGCACCGAGACAAACGCAACGCCGGTGGTCTCCTCGTCCACAAATCCACCCACCACTTCGACCTGATCAACTTCTGGCTGCGCTCCTCACCCGTGAGCGTCATGGCTCAAGGTGGACTCATGTTCTACGGCCGCGAGAACGCTGAGAAGCGCGGTGTTACTGAGTTCTACACACGCGCTCACGGCAGCGAGGTCGCGAAGAAGGATCCATTTGCCCTGCACATGGAAGACTACGAGCAGCTGAAGAAGATGTATCTTGATGCCGAGCATGAGGATTCGTATTATAGGGACCAGAGTGTTTTCGGCGATGGGATTAGTATTGAAGATACGATGGGGGTGTTGGTGAGGTATGCGAGCGGTGCGATCTTGACTTATAGTCTTACGGCGTATGCGCCTTGGGAGGGATTCAGAGTCGTGTTTAATGGGACGAAGGGACGGCTGGAGTTGGATGTTGTGGAGCAGAGTTATGTGAACAGTGGTGGTGAGCAAGGTGCTGAGGGGGCGTTGGAGAGGTGTACGGTTACGCTGAGGCCGTTGTTTGAGAAACCTCGAGAGATTGAGATCCAGGGTGGTGAGGGAGGACATGGTGGTGGAGATCCGGTTCTCCTGAATGATCTGTTTGGGGAGAATGTGGGCGAGGATCGCTTTGGAAGGGCGGCTGATCATATTGATGGGGCTAGGAGTATTCTGACGGGTATTGCGGCGAATAGGTCTTTGAGGACTGAGGGTGTTGTGTTGGTGAAAGATGTATTAGATTTGAAGGATTAGCTTGAGATAGATTGTATAGATTGGTAGAAGGGCGTTGAATTGGGGAAATCGAATATCTGAACCCGCTGCTCTTTGGCACCCCTTCCCCAATCGTTCAAGCATGGTAACAACCTCCAGGCAACGTCTTAGCTTCCAAGCGGACAGTACTTTGCTGCGGACAATCGGTTTGGAGACGTCCAGGCCAGGCCGCTCGCTCAGCCATAGTATCAGAATTAATAATCTTTTGGTATATCCCGGACAGCCAGAGATGATATATGCATCCAACTATGAAACTTGATTTCTGGTCAATGGTCAAGGCCACTTGGCTGTTGACTTCACCATGTGCATCCCGATCAGCTGGGTATCAATACCTAATTGAGATGCGAATGCAGAAGGCAAAAGAACTCCAATTCAGTGGAATACAGCACGAACAGCTGTGTCCATTCGTCGACCCTATGTACACATACACTGCCAGATCCATTTCTCCTAATAACCGTACACCTTTTATGGTCCGTGGTGTGAGTAGATTTGTCTTGTTTTGAGGTGTACAGGTGTCTCGCCGGCGGGGGTATCAGGAATGACCTTTTCGATTTTCTGGTTCCCAATTGTATCAGCATTTGAGTGTAACCATTTGTGCCATATATTTCCGGCAGTTGGAGGTAGATAATCCTTACCAGGTTGTCAAACACGCATTTGTTCAACTTCCATTCGGCTGGCCGGCATTGCCAGAGTTGTTGGTTATTGTTGTCCAAGCAGGTCCAGTGCTTTCGGAATTCTGCCAGGCAGTGCTTATTCACATCCTCGATCCTAGAAGATTGCCATTAGCTTCATCTTTCCTCCGTTCATAGCTCCAGATTCCTCCGGCTCCTTTTCCAGCGGTTCTCACCCTCTCCCTCCCTTCGGCCTCCTGCCATTCTGTACCGGGCTATCGAGCCATGGTGACTATACCAACCCAACCACGCCTCATTGTATGATCCCTTGGAAGTATAAGCTGCACTTACACACTCTTGGCGCATCTGGTGACCCTTCTGCCCTCCTTCAAACAGTCTATCTCGCCCTTTCCCCCGCTCTCGGTCTTGCATTGCATGAAGTCATCATTGTAGGCTTTGCATCTTGCTCCAATGAAGAAACTGGCCGACAGCAATGGCGCTGAACTGCTTCCAATTTCCGTCACGGGTGGGATGTCTGCTGGTAGAGGTGTTGTATCGATGAGGGTGGTTTGATTGAATCTGCAATTGCAATTGATCAGCTACGTCTCTTGAAAATCTGGTTAGGTCCCATGACTGATCGTACCTGGCTGGTCTTCCCGACATCTTGACGGTATTTCTGGAGGGTCAGGAAGGTTGTGGGAGGCTCAATTGGTAGGTAGATTTGGGTGTTGGAGGAGCTCGAGTTGAAGGTCAGCGGTCGGGTCGAAGCTCTGATTGGTCACCAAGCCAAGCGAGACTTTTTCTAGAGGTCGCGACCACCTGCATCTACAACCTCGCGACAAAGAATCTAGCTGAGAACATCCTCACCTCCAAATCCATCTCCACCACCCTACAAAGCCCACAACTCCAACTACTCGAGGGGCGCTGACTTCTTCAGCTCTGCCGACATCCCACACCTCGAGGACGGCCAATTTCCCTTGTTCTCCAGCCTCCGCGCTCATTCATCTTTCACGCGCCTTGCTAGGAAGCTATTGAAGCTACATCCGGCGCGACCTTTGGGATCTTACAGTAGAGCTGCATACTCCCGACGTTCCAGCACTCTGCAAACCAATACTTCGCCGCCTAAGATATGTTTGGAGCATCTAAGCCAGCTGGGGGAGGGTTGTTTGGTTCTTCGGTCAATACAAATACCCAGCAACCTAGCGGCGGACTCTTTGGCTCATTGGGAACAAGCAATCAGCAAAACCAGCAACAGCAAGGTGGCGGTGGAATGTTCAGCAATCTAGGCCAGAATACGCAACAGAACCAAGGAACGGGTGGGCTATTTGGGAACTTGGGGCAGAGCACACAAAATCAACAACAACAAGGCGGAGGATTGTTTGGCAGTACGCCACAGACCCAGCCTCAACCCGGCGGTCTCTTCGGTCAAAGCCAAAACAATCAACAGTCTGGCGGTCTGTTTGGGGGGGGGTTAGGTCAAAACCAAAACAACCAGCAGCAACGATCTGGGGGTCTATTTGGTGGAATTGGTCAAGGCCAGAATAATCAACAACAACAGCAGGGCGGCTTCTTGGGTGGGCTTGGTCAGAGCCAGAACAATCAACTCCAGCAGAATAGTCTCTTTGGCCAATCTTCACAACAGCCCGTTCCTCAATTAGGTCAAGGTGGATCATTATGGCAAGCTAACAATCCTGCAAACCCTCGTATGTCTTATCAACACTCCTCGGGTTTCGTGACTAATTTTCCACAGGTGAAAAGAGCATTCCAGACCAGATGCAAACCGTACTCGAAAAATGGGACTCGGGAAATCCAAACTGCGTATTTAAGCATTACTTCTACAACAAAGTCGACGACAACATGGCTCCTTATTACCGTCCCGGCCCCAACGAAGATCCAAAAGCTTGGGAGGAAGCTCTGACAAACAAGCCTGGCCCTGGATACATTCCTGTTCTTTGTGTTGGATTTGCTCAAATGGGAGAACGAATCAAGCTTCAGCAACGCAATCTATCAAATTTCAACGTCCGTCTGCACGAAATCAATTCCTCATTGACGAAGATGATGCAAGAACACGAGACCAAGACAAGCATCAGGACGATAGATGCGCGGAGAAAGCATGTTGTGTTGAAGCAACGGTGTTTGGCGTTGGCAACTAAGGTTCAGGTGCTTAGAAACAGAGGCTACGCAATGGCTGGTGATGAAGAGGACCTGCGAACGAAGTTGTTGGCTCTCGAAAAGAATGTCACCGATCCAGGATTAGGTGCGAGAGGAGAGGAGATCTGGGCGAGAATGCTCATCGTTCAAGATCGAGCTCGTACCTTGCGGAATGAGATTGAGAAGTCAGGAACAGAAGCTCCAGATGTGTTGGATGAAGAGACTAGTAGGCAGGCCAAGAAGGTATGTTTTCCAATTCTGCCAGACAAACCATTTCTAACATTCTCCAGGTATTGGAGGATTACAATACCCAACTGTCCCATCTTAAAGGAGAGTATGAGTCGATCAACAAAGAGTTTTTGGAATGGCGAAAGGAGCAAGGAGGTTTCACGGCACCAAATGCCAAGGAGACGATGAAGAATGATACCCAGACCAAACGCGTTCAGTTCGTTTAGCGGCTATAACGGCAGGATGCATAAGACCATGATGATAATACAAAGATTTGTACTGAAGTACCTGCATCAACGTGCTCTCGAACTACAAAAATGGGCTGGTATCACGTGAGCCGCCAATTTGCTAACCTGAAAGTCAATTAAAGTTGGGGATTTCAACATCCTTCAGAGGCTGCCTTAAGCATTCAAAACTGATCACTCCCAATTCAAATCTTCAAATCTACATGAAAAGATTTCGCCCAGATCACTACGTAAGCCCTATTTTAGACGTGGATTTGAACTAGTGACTCACACTTCTTCCAGTTATTATAAGAGCTCATCCCATTCTAGAGTACTCACAAGCCTCACTTCCGGTTCCAAATCCCATCGACCAAAGTTCCAAAACATAAAATGTCCAATTTCGAACCCAAGGGAGACATCGTCTCGGGCCCTCCAGCCCTCCTGCCAGACCCGACCAAATCCCTCATAGGGCAACACTCAATCACCCTCGTCCCCCTCACAGAAGCCCATATACCAGACCTCTACACCTCTCTAGGCGGACCTCAAAATGACCACTTGTACACTTACCTCCCCGCCGGACCGTTCCATGACCTTTCCTCTTTCACCACGCATTTCACATCCCTCATCACCAGCCCCATATTCTTCCCTTACACTATCCTATCTACATCCACATCTCTACCAAGTCCGGTCGGCGTCATCACATACATGAACATCACCCCCCTCCACCGCACCATCGAAATCGGGCACGTCCTCTTCGGATCCTCCCTCCAGCGCACCCCCGCCGCCACAGAAGCAAACTACCTCCTCATGCGCCACGCCTTCGAAGACATGCACTACTTACGCGTGGAGTGGAAAGCTAATTCCTTCAATGAACCGAGTTTGCGCGCTGCGGTGAGACTAGGGTTTGTATCTGAGGGGGTGTTTAGGAAACATCTTGTTGTGAAGGGACGGAGGAGGGATACAGCTTGGTTTAGTTGTTTGGATGAGGAGTGGGTTAGGGAGGGAAGGGGTGGGGTTAAGAGGGGGTTGGAGGGGTGGTTGGATAGCGGGAATTTTGATGAGGAAGGGAGGCAGAGGAGGAAGTTGGAGGAGGTTAGGGAGGAGGGGGTGTAGATGTGAAAGGGGAAGGAGGAGATGAGGGTTTTTGGCATTGGAGGGGGAGGTTTGTTTGCTAGGTGAGAGGGTTTTGGGTTAGATTTTGATGTGGATGTTTTAGACTAATATAGATGGAATCGAATTAACGGTTTGGATCGAGCTAGAGAATCTACGTACGACGTTCTTGGTCTGATGTGATGAGGAATTTCCAGACAAAGGTCAAGTATTGAAATAAGACAAGCTGACTCTAGCCAAAAAGATTGAGTGCAGCTTATTTACTTTGCTACTATGCCAAGGCCTCTATTCATGGTGAATATCGGATTCTACACTAGGTACATATATCAGCTCCCAGATTAGCTCATGGGTCTACATCTAATCTACCAACACCATTCGCTCTATGCGCTATGAAGGCATGGAAATCGTAGAAATCATGACTGTCGGTAAAGGAACCAACCCAAGTAAGCTGAGATTGACTCCTGGTGGCTCGAGTGCTGAACAAGAGCAGCCAGTCCCTGGAAGTGCTTGCCCTTGTCAGTCGCTTCTTCCGCTGTTAGAACTTCTTGTCTTTGACTGAGGGGTTATCATCTGTAGAATGTATGAATAGATATTGGGAGATGTAAAGGTCTTCAGCCAAGAAATAGGATTTAGAATAGGAGGCTCTGTCTGACTTTATCATCTCTTCCAAGGGTAGTTTTGATTTAGAGCTATCAGCAAGATCTTGCTCGGAAACAAAGATGTGTAGTCAAATCGATATCTTTCATTGAGACATCCAAGAAAGGCACTTCACACCTACATCGCCGGACTTTATAACTGAGCCACAAGTAGGCACGCAGGCACGACAATTGCCAGACTTTAGGAAGCCGAGTCTAAGCGAATTCCGAGGGAAGCACCCGGTGCGCCTTCTTTGCACATCTAGTTGTCAGGAAACTCTTGATAAATGCGCTATGTGTAATGGAAACTTCTCCGCTGGGTGAAGAAACGTAAGATCTCTACTGGACGCTGCGCTAGCTGCCGTTGAAGAGCCAGATGACTTTGGACTGGGGTTCGGAGGATTAGGAAGTTGAGAAGTACTCCAGATTTGATAGGAGCCAGATATCAGATTTCCAGGGGCTCTGTTCGGGAACGCTTCCAAGGTGTTGATGACATTTTGAAGTAAGAAGAAGAAGGAAAGGAGTACAGTGAGCTGTTAAGTTCATCCTCCGCATTCCCTGGACACGGAAAATGCAAGTTTGCCCTTCTCCAAGCCCAAGTATCAAGTCTAGAAATCCGACCACTGCCTTAACCAAAGTTCGTCTGCAGCTTATAGACTTCGTAGAAGAGAGGTATTCATTCTCAATGTTATACACATTCCATCTGTGGCTCTTGTCTACCACGTTGTCATTATCCCTCTATGATGCCATGCTCCAGATATGCAGCCCTTCTTCATCCATAATATACACTCCTTGTAGTCGTACAACACTGTCTCCGTCGGTCCTCCCCCCTTACACAAGCTTCGAGACAACATCGATCGCAAACGGTGCTGCAGAACCACGGGTCAGCACATAATGTACCAGTATCACCAGACGGTACAGGGCTCTGAACACATACACAAGTACAGCAGAACAGCTCCAACGATGACCTTTTGGATGGTCAAGGTACTCTCGTCCTCGGCAGCCTTCAAGTCAGCCGCGCTCATTGGTGGTGGAGCTGCAGAACCATTAACAGATGTGCATCATTGAGTTTGAAGATAACTTACGTCCTCCGAACATTTTTGTGGGTTTTCGAGTTGGGTAGTTGGATACGACTAATGGGAGGGCTGGATGTTCTTGGTCTTGTTGATGTTGGCTGGATGCGGAATTATTTTTCTGGGGGAAAAGCGCCCTCTCTCTAACATCTGAAAAGGCCAGGGTTCATGCTGGGGTGGTGGCGCGCTAGAGAGCTGTGGCGTATATTTTATTTGGCTGTACTTTCGAGCAGAACTACTTTTTGAATTCTACATGATTCAATCCCACTCTGACTTTTTCAATAAAGATTCTTCGTTTCTTCTGGAGAAACTGTCCCTCAAATCAATTGAACAGTCAATCACCAAATCGCCCAACTTCCCCAGCTTCTCTTATCATATCTCTCTCTATGAGGGGTTGAGTGCCATTGGCTCCTAAACCACCCGAGCCCCGCCATACACCCTCCCCAGACAGATAAACAGCTGCCCTCACCGACTTGCTTTCGATTTTTGAGCACGGCGAGCTCGAGATACGATGTCGGCCTCAAGTCTGGCAGTTCGAGCACAACTCGGACGCCTTGTTGCGCAAACTAGAAGCTCTTCAACACGATCAGTCCAGCTCACACGACCATGGATTTGTCGCCAATGCTCGCGTTCCCCCGTTGCTGCTACGCCCACGGGAAGACGCACTTTCTATACCAGCTCTGCCAAAGATGATTCCAATATTGCTAAGTCTGTAGAGGTCTCTCGAGGCTCCTACCTACCTCTCGATACTTTCGCAAGACGACATATTGGTCCTACACCAGGTACCACAGAGCAGATGCTGAAAGCTCTCGATCCGCCAGTCAAGAATCTAGACGACTTCGTCAAGCAAGTTCTCCCGAGCGATATCTTGTCTGCGAAGGACCTCGAGATAGATGCTGCGAAATCTGGAGGAGAGGAGGGGTTTACGGAATCTCAATTACTGGCGAGACTTCGAACTATTGCCTCCAAGAACACGATTATGCGAAGCTACATCGGGTGTGGATATGCGGGAACGAGAGTACCAGAGGTCATTAAGAGGAATGTTTTGGAGGGACCAGGATGGTACACCAGTTATACACCATATCAGCCAGAGATCAGTCAGGGAAGGTTGGAATCGCTGTTGAATTTCCAGACATTGGTCTGTGACTTGACAGCGCTTCCAATCTCCAATGCGTCTCTGCTGGATGAATCTACAGCTGCTGCTGAAGCAATGACTTTGTCGCTGAATGCTCTGCCAGCTTCCAGACAAAAGAGCAAGAACAAGACTTTCTTTGTTAGTCACTTAGTCCATCCTCAGACCAAGGCAGTACTTCAAAGTCGCGCAGATGGATTCGATATCAAGGTTGAAATTGGAGATGTTCTCGCAGATGGAGGAGCTCGTGTGAAGGAGCTTGGAAAGGACCTCGTTGGAGTTCTTGTCCAATACCCAGATACCGAGGGAGGAGTCGAAGACTTCAAGGGTCTTGCAGATATCATCCACGAGCAGGGGGCCACATTCAGTGTTGCTACAGATCTCTTGGCTCTGACTGTCCTTACACCACCTGGAGAGTTTGGTGCTGATATTGCATTTGGAAATGCTCAGAGATTCGGTGTGCCATTTGGCTATGGTGGACCTCACGCCGCCTTCTTCGCTGTAGGCGAGAAGTACAAGCGAAAGATTCCAGGTCGTCTCATCGGTGTATCCAAGGACAGATTGGGAGACAAGGCCATGAGATTGACTCTTCAGACCAGAGAGCAGCACATTCGACGTGAGAAGGCTACCAGCAATGTTTGCACTGCGCAAGCACTCTTGGCAAACATGAGTGCATTTTACGCGGTCTACCATGGCCCACAAGGTCTCAAGAACATTGCCGAGCGTGCAATCAACGGCGCCAGAATCATCGAGTCTGGTCTCAAGTCTCTTGGATTCAAAACTGGATCCAGAGGCAAAGGCGAGGATGGAAATGTACTTTTTGACACTGTTGTCGTCAATGTTGGCCAAGGCAAGGCTGATGAGGTACTGCAACATGCAGTCAGTGCTTTCAATATTAACTTGAGAAAGTTCGATGATAGCCGACTGGGTATCACTATCGATGAGACTGTTGACGCCAAGGACCTCGAGGAGATTCTTGCGATCTTCAAGAATTTCGCTAAAACAGATGCCGAGACCAACATTGAGCAAATCATCAAGTCGTTACCTGGAAGCGGAACACTGCCAATTCCAGCAGCTTTGAAGCGAACATCCGAGTACCTCACCCACCCAGTTTTTAATATCCATCATTCCGAGACTGAGCTTCTTCGCTACATCCATCACCTCCAGTCCAAAGATCTCTCCTTGACTCACTCAATGATCCCCCTTGGTTCATGCACAATGAAGCTCAATGCTACAACCGAGATGGCTCCCGTCACATGGCCCGAGTTTGCCTCCATCCATCCCTTTGTACCTGCCGATCAAGCTACCGGTTACAAGGTCATGATTGATGAGCTGGAGGCTGACTTGGCTACCATTACTGGATTCGATGCCGTGTCTCTGCAACCCAACTCTGGTGCACAGGGTGAGTTCACTGGGCTCCGTGTGATCCGAAAGTTCCAGGAACAACAGCCCGGAAAGAAGCGTGATATCTGCTTGATTCCAGTATCTGCTCACGGAACCAACCCAGCTTCCGCAGCTATGGCTGGAATGAGAGTCGTTACCATCAAGTGCGACACCAAGACCGGAAACCTCGATATGGAAGATCTGAAGGCCAAGTGTGAGAAGTACAGCGAGGAGCTTGGTGCAATCATGATCACCTATCCTAGCACATTCGGTGTCTTTGAGCCTCAAGTCAAGGCTGCCTGTGACCTGGTCCATCAGCATGGAGGACAAGTCTACATGGATGGCGCGAACATGAACGCTCAAATTGGTCTCTGCTCGCCTGGTGAGATCGGAGCTGATGTCTGCCATTTGAACTTGCACAAAACGTTCTGTATTCCTCACGGTGGCGGTGGCCCAGGTGTTGGACCAATTGGTGTTAAGTCTCATTTGGCTCCTTTCCTTCCAGGTCATCCTTTGGTTAAGACTGGTGGAGAGAAAGCTATCGCTCCCGTCAGTGGCGCACCATGGGGAAGCGCAAGCATTCTTCCCATCAGTTGGGCATATGTCAAGATGATGGGTGAGTTATTCCATTCAGTATAAAAGCAAAGCTAACATTCGCAGGCGGACGTGGCTTGACACATGCTACCAAGATTACTCTCTTGAACGCTAATTACATCATGTCACGTCTTCGACCATACTATCCAATTCTCTACACCAACGAAAACTCGCGATGCGCTCACGAGTTTATTCTAGATGTCCGAGGATTCAAAGAGACATGCGGCATCGAAGCGATCGATATCGCCAAGCGTCTTCAAGACTATGGTTTCCACGCTCCAACCATGAGCTGGCCAGTAGCCAACACCCTGATGATTGAGCCCACCGAATCCGAAGGCAAGGATGAGTTAGACAGATTCATCAATGCCTTGATCTCCATCCGAGCAGAGATCCAAGCAGTTGAAGACGGCAAGGTACCAAAAGAAGACAATGTCCTAAAGATGGCACCACATTCCCAGAAGGACCTGATTGTGGGAGAATGGGATCGCCCATATACTCGTGAGCAGGCAGCTTATCCCCTGCCATGGCTGAGAGAGAAGAAGTTCTGGCCTAGTGTGACTAGATTAGATGATGGTACGTCCTATTTAAACCCCTCCAAAACTACCCAAGCTAACTCTTCCCAGCCTTCGGCGACATGAACCTCTTCTGCACATGCGGGCCAGTCGACCCCGTCGATGAAGTAGGCGGAATCACCGGCGCCGCAGCACCAAACCCAACATGATACCTTATGACGAGTAATGAGAAAATATGCGATACGGAAAAGGAAGTAAAGTTAAGCAGAATTCGTGAAGTTCAACAACGAAAATGCATGGAGTTAGTTTGGGGTCGGGAGGTACATAATGAGCGCTTTTGCTTTCGCTTTTCCGTTCCTTCCCCGAAATAGAGTTGTGAAGTTTTTGAGTATGCGAATGGGAGAGAGTGGCGTTTTTTAGATACAGGTGCTGGCTTCAACTGCCGTTCCGGGTTGCGATTCGGTGTGAGATAGATAGATCTGCTTTTGAGTTGAGGTTATTTGAATGCATGAGGTGTGAAATACTGGTTCTTCTTAGGGGTGTGCTGGGGAGGTGTCTTGTCTGCTATCTTGCAAATTCGTGCTTGTGTTATGTTTGTTGTGATTTGTGAATACTGCATCTGGCATTGGATGTGACGAATGCCCCGCTTCTCCTCCTCATGCCTGAGTTTGTTCTTAGTAGAGCAGAAAACGCCTGTATTTTTGTGTTTGTGCTTGTTGAGAGATTTGTATCGCCCCTGTTGTTTACGTGTTCAAGATCGACTCGCTTATCTCAGGAGTAGATTTCAGCAATCATTTCGTTGCATACTTCTCCTTGGTTTTCTTGATGTTTTTCAACCCAACCCTTTCTTTTGGAAGGGTGGTAGAGTTGTTCTGTTGGAGTTTATCGTAGAAGCTGATATGTATCACATCGTTGATGGTACTGGACTTGGGATGTGGTACACCTTTGGTTTTTTGGGGCGTTGGTGATCTCAGCACGCCTGGGAGGGAGGTAAATAAATCCGAGTTGAGCGTAAGTCCATCTCTGCGAAATTGAATTTTATCTTATCTCGCGCTAGTCTCAAGATCTAGCATCGCGCCTTCTGTTCTAGAGAAGTGTAATGTTTTTGGCGAGGCTGCAAAGGTACAAATACCCCGCCCACCATCTCTTCCACACATTTTTCAATCTCATCAACATCAACACCTCTCCTCCTTCAACACAACAACACAACAACACGGTACACGACCACAACAGTACATAGCGCAACACCATACTCGGTCTTCTACTATCTCTTCAGGCCATTGAGGCTTTCATATCATTCGATTCGCTCTTCCCGTTCAGTGCCAACTTGCGACCTCACCTCATTACACCAACCCCATCATATCTTCGTCACCCAACCTAACTATCTGCAACATATCTAGTAACTCACCTTCACTTTCACATTAATTCAATCATCCTCCTTTTCTTCAAACCATCTGTAGCTTGTCTTTATTGGCCTCTGCTAACTGGCTCAGTATCTCTGATACTATCACTATTTGCAGCATAGATACCTAACGCCTCACAACATGGCCGAACAGGGGGAGGTTCAAATCAAAGAGGAGTCCACTCCGATGGAGGTGGCCCCTCCATCACCTTGCTATGCTCCAACGACCGACACCTCTCCACAACATGAGCCCGAGCCTGAAGATGAGCCCGAACACGAGCCAGATACCGAACCTGAGGAGTCTCTCTTCATTCCCAGTGGAAGCAAATCCGAGGCAGTCCAGAAGCAAGTCACTCTGTACCGCTCGACAAGCAAGCATGACTTCACTTGGCAGCACTCAGGTACCTTTGATCAATTGGTTCAAGTCCAAGAGCGAGAGAAGGCTATGAGAGCCGGTCTGTTATTCTTGCATGAGCTAGAGAGAAATCTGAAAGCCTACTCAGCAAATGTCCCAAGTGCTGCAAAGTGGCTTGATAGAATCAGTACAGTCATTCCCTTCCCGTATTGTTCCATTGTTGAACCCTTGCTGATATCCTTCACAGAGCTCATCAAGGCGAATCGTAGAGAGTGCCGGATCCTGATTGGCTTCCTCGGCTGCACAGGTGCTGGCAAGTCCAGTATGATTAACTCACTCCTCAATCAAGAAGACTTGCTACCTGCCGACGATGAAAAGGCTTGCACAGCTGTTTGCGTTGAGATTTCATGGAATGCAAGCGAAGACCCCAAGGAAGCATTCCGAGCAAAGATTGAGCGAATCTCCGAAGATGATTGGAGAACTGAGCTCGAGAGACTCTTGTCGGACATTTCGGATCAAGCTCTTAACAAAGATGGAGATGATGGTGAGCCCGATTTGGAGCGCGACATGCGTATTAAAACCGCTTTTCAAAAGCTAAGATGCGTTTATCCCCATGTCAAGTCTATCCCCGACTTGAAAGCTTACAAGATTAAGGATCTTCTCGAGCACCCAAATGTCAAAGACGTACTAGGAAAGTCGAAGAACATCATGGATGAATCCCGAGAGGATTTTGCAGCTCAAATTAAGCCATACATCGATAGCAGTACCTCGAAGGAAGTCGGATCATCAGGGAAAGCATTCGCACATTGGCCCCTTGTCAAACTTGTACGTTTGCACGTCAAGTCTCGTATCTTGAAGGACGGCATTGTTTTAGTCGATCTCCCTGGATCAATGGATACGAATGCTGCTCGTGGTGCAATTGCCGACAACTACCAGAAGAATCTTTCCGTCAATTGTATCGTTGCTCCGACTGCGAGAGCTGCCTCTGATAAACCTGTAAGTCATCAACGTTTGTGGGGACTTTGAACTTTCAAAGCAGTCGCTAATATCCTACAGGCTCAAGACTTGCTTGGCCAGGTTGCGCAACGTACCCTACAGCTAGACAACAGATTTTCGGCTGATCACTTGTGCTTTATTGTCTCAAAGATTGATTCTTCTCTAAACGTGGCACGGTACATCAGAAACCATCCGGAAGTCCAGGATGCTTTGTTCAGCGAATTCGAAAAAGAAGTTAGATTGAAAAGCAAATTGGACCAGGCAAATGATATCATCGACCAGAAGGAGCAGAGCCAAGCCGCAAATAAGAAGCTCGTTGCAGAATTGCAGAGCCAATTGAGAAAGCTGGGAGCACAGCCCAAGAAGTCTACTGGTGCAGGCCGAGGCCGCGGTAAGAAACGCAAGCGTGACGATGATGTTCAAATCCCAGGTAGGCATTCAAAGTTTCATTGCTTCTGCTCAAGCTAATGTTCCTAGATGATCCTGTCCCGACGCCCGAACAAAAGGCAGCTGCAAAGAAGCGGAAGGAACTCCAAGCTAAGATGAAGGAAGCCAAGGAGAATGCTGACCGTGATGGCAACAAGCTATTCGATGCTACAAAGAGGATGAAAGCAATAGAACAAGCCCTAGCTGAGTGCGAATCACGGAAATTTCGTGCATGCGTCAAGAACCGCAACAAGGTTTCTACTACCGAGATCCGAAAGGATTTCGAGTCCGCCAGGAGACAGATGGGCTGCAAGGACGAGATGAAGCCACTTCAAGTGTTCTGCATTTCGTCATGGGCCTTCACCCTCCTAAACGACAAGAAGGTATTCCCTGGCTTCCCTAAGCTCCAGGATTCAGGTATTCCAAAGCTTCAAGACTGGCTGTGCGAGACCACATTGCCAACTCGGGATCAGAATGCGCTAGCGTTTCTGGAAGATCTCATCAGCCTGGAACTCTCGATGGTTCCGTGGCTAGCTGATACGTCCGTCGAGTTCAAGATGTCCGGTAGACAGCGCACTAATGTGGAGAAGTATTTTACAGCGCAGTTTGATAACTTGAAGAAGGTAAGTTCATACTTGGAGGGTAGCCTGCATCATTTAAGACTCCTCTGACAGATTTGTAGGAACTCGCTAAACTCACCTCCCAAATCGTCACCAAGTGCGAATCAATTGTCAGCACAGAGCTGTTCTCTAAGATGACGAAAGCTGAGAATACTGCTGGCAGTAATGCGGAGCGAATTGTTAAGAGCTGGGCCCAGAAGCCTATGCATTGGGGTACCCACAGAGCTCTCAACCGTGAGCGTGGAACTTGGACAACCCACATTGGCATTGTGATCAACTGGAATGACGAGCTGTAAGTCATTTTCCCCTCAGACTCGAATCATTACTGACCAAAGATAGCGCTGGAAACTACCTAAACCTCCTCGTCAAGGACTGGACTCTCACATTACATAACAAAGTCCCGGCTCACCAATCTATCTATGACAGTGCTATCGACAAGGTCATTCAAAAGTTCACCAAGACCGTTGTCGGTTCCGTCGAGGAGATGTGTCCAGACCTGCAAGAAGCCTTATATCAATGGCTTGAGAGTTCTCTTAGAAGCATCGTCCCAATCCACAAGACATCACAAGCAATCTTCTCCGACATTATCCCCGAAGCTATACGCGAGAGTCATCGATTAGTTGAGCCTAAGATCAAGGACTGCTGGCAACCAGTTTATGACTTATGTGGCGCCGAGACAGGACCTGGTCACTATAAGAGAAACCAACTCGCTCACGTCACTCACGTCCAAAAGATCGGTCGCGGAATGTATCGCAAGTCATCTGCTACTATTAAAACCGCATTCAAGAAGCTGTGGGATAACCTCCCCGAAGAGTTCCAGAAAGGCACTAACCCAGCTTCGTTGCAAATCCAAGACGAGTTCTTCGAGATGCTTGAGAACTATACTGCGCATAGCGACGGAGGAGATTCCTATGCTTTCGAGGCTTCTTCGTCCAAGGCCCAGCTGCAGGACCGAGTTCGTAATCTGTTCAGAAGCCTGAAGACGGGTTGGTCGCAGGTAGTTGAAATCGTTGATATTGAAGAGGAGTATGAGTCTCAGGAGGACGAGGAGCCTGAAATTGATGATCTTCTTCACGATGATGATGACGAAGACGATGATTACGACCTCTCTGACGAAGGCAGCTCAGCTGGAGACGAGTAGTTCCGAGAAGCTCGGCCTCATGAGCCGCAACAACCATCATCTCCTTCCTCAGACCTTCATCATTCGCATCTATGATATTTCAAGTAGCTGAGCAGCGTAAGTATAACTGATCTCAGCCAGATCAGATCGAAAGGTAGCTTCAAGTCTACGTCGCGCATTCACAAGCCCCAGAGATTCCCAGTTATTAAGTCAACACTATATTTATTATGCACGTTTTCCTTGGTGCTCTGTAGATTCAAGACATAGCAGATAGGAGATCACGGAAGGATCTGGAGAAGACATTCTGCCACCTGTACATTACTCTGGGCTCGCCGATATCGAGAAATAAAAGCAACATTAACTATGCAAGAATTCCTGCAGAGTTTCTTTCTTGTGATGACCTATGACTTGCCTTCACATGGTGAACTACATGAACACCGAGGTTTCTCTCCCGTGGTTATCCATCCATCCCATTGAATTAATTCCTTATCGTACACAATCATCAATAAAGTTAAGCTCTTCATAAGCTCGAGATATTGAGCATAATACACCTTAAAGTTACGAAGGCGGGCAGCATTGAAATCTGGCTATTTAAAAGCTTGGCGACGAACACCAAAATACTATCGTTTTCAAAAGTGTGTATTTGAGAAACTCCACTATTAAATTAAATTCTCTCTTATAAATGTTAAACTTTAATATCTAAATTTCATATGAATAAAATATTTACATTTATTAAGATCGTGAAAACGTGTAATAACTTTGGGAGTCGAGGGTCTTGCTGCGATAAACTCTCGCTTAACTAGATGGCCGCCGCCCGCCTTCGTAGTCCAGCTCGTAGGTATTGCGCAACTCTCCACCTGCACTCGCGCAATGATAAATGTACTCCGAGGAAGCGGAAGAAAATCCCTTCATTTATCCCTCACAGTGTTCACTGGCAGTTTGGGATCTCCATAGCAAGTATCCTCCCCACGTAACCAGTAAGAGGTTCTGGGTTGTCTAGATTTAAAAGTTGAATGCAACTAGCTGTGCTGACTTCATAGTGTTTTGGTGATCTTCGATGGAGCATATGGATTGAACACCTTCATTCAGCGTACATGGCCCTCTAATCTCAATGTCTCACTACATTACTGGACAAACGGACTGCAGCGCAACCATCCAGCTCGGCCTTGAAGCAAGACCTCGAGATTTCCAACACCCAACACCCTTCCCCAATCAAAATACTCCAAAAGAAGCATCTCCACCATCCCAAAAGCACCATACACCAACTCCAAAGTGCATAACCATCAAACCTTAACTCCGAATATCGTATATCCACAGCCCAGTCATCGGACCTTACGATCGAAGACTACCATTGCCCCAAAGCGGCTACAGGCGATCGAGCGCGATGAATTCAGATCACTTGCATTAGCACACAAACGCACACGCATACGCATATGCACACACCAACCTCCAGCATGACTGCATCGCACTGGGTCTGATGTTCGAGCCGCGCCGCTGTTGTGGGGAAGAGCCCTGTCGTCATGCAAGAGGGTATGTTCATTTTCCTAGTTGGGACATGATGGCGAAGCGAGGAGCGAGGAGCAAGGAGCTGGGGAAGACGGGATGCATGGTTCGGAAGCTGGGAGATATATGGTATCTGACTGTGCTAGGAGCTTTTGGAGGGGTATTAGGGAGGTGGTAAGTTTGTTGTGTTGGTTTTGAGATGGGGTGGATGTCGAGCGCGAGGACGCGGTTACGGAACTCTTGGGGCTTAGTTTTGATAGGTTGCTTTGAGTCGTCGAGCACTGGGGATGAGGAGAGTACGTAGAAATCATGTTGCATTTGGATACCATTAAGTAGAATACGCCTGATTAAGGACAGGCACGTTGGTAGATGGTTGGGAAGTGCGAAACCTATTGAGGTACTTTTCATGAGTATGATCAAGACGAAAAGAATGACTACGGGCACTAAACAGCAACAATACCTATCAAAACAACCAGCTATGCCCTTTCTAAATTTGCAAAATATCGCTGCTGTTTTGGCATGGGTTTCCGGGTGAAGCTGTTCTGTTTGTACGGACTGGATTACGAAACTCAACATCTGTTGCAAATTGGCATCAGTAATAGAACCCATATCACGAGGCAAAATAAAAAGGCAAATGATATCGCTGGTTAAATGCCGCACGCATGTTATCCTCGCTAACAATTTCCTCAATCCTCCCCATTCCCGATTAGGAATATGCTACGAAGCCAAGAGCCGTGCCTCAAGGTCCAAATATGGACATTTGGGTAACGAGGGCGTTTTAATATCTGGGCAGGAAAGCCTCCTGTGATTTTCCGCGAGGGACGGGATGTAGTTTATCACTAAGGGTGGAGAGATTTATAATTCGCTCCGAGGGGTTTGTGTATGGTATCTAAATGGATATGGAGGAAGAAAGGGGGCGTGTATCATATACAATGCGCATATAAAATAGCCTTTTTAATTAATACTATCACTTTAAATTCTTTAACCATTATTAATTTCAAGCTTTAAATTTTTTTTGAATATAATACTTAATATTAAGCGTTTAAGTCACGGTGGTATTGCTCGGCCCATCTCGGTCCCCGTTGCTGTTTCGGAACACAACCAGGCACGACTTGGCCCCTTGGTAAACTCCGGCCTCAGAGTCGACGACTCAAGTCGCTAAAAAGTAAACGTTTTCAACATCGCTTACTTTATTTACAAAGCTCGACGCTCAAGAAGTATAAAGAGGTGGGATTCCTGATTACATACATTAATCCCTGTCATAAACACTCCTCTGCATATCACGGAAATAGGACGAAGCTTCTTTGTTATTACCGCATGCGTCTGATAAGAACATTCGCATGATTATTACAAAGAACATAATTTTGAGTTCAATCTTTTTCTCTCTTTATCCTTTAAAAGCGAAGGGTCCCGCTATCTGGTTTTTCTCCTTCTTTACAGAAGCACAGTCAAGAGCAGTCAAAAGAAGAAACCATTAGTACCATGTCTTCATTATCCCATCGAAGAGCTCGACGATCCTCAAGATTAGCTGGCGATTACCTGCATAGTTCACAACACCCACGCCCATCATCAAGTAAAGTATGGTTTTACACTACTTTTGTGGCATTCTTCTCCTGTTATATTTACTTCAGCATCTTCTCCCCGGTAGCCTCCCCCACTACCTCCTCCACAGGTATTGATGGCGACTCAAGCGGAAGCATATCAATAACATAAGCTATAAACAACACTATCTCGGATATCGATAACCTGGAAGCGATCAGCCTTGAGCTGGAGCCATTCGTAGGTATTGTCTTCCATGTAGGCATAGTGACTGTCACCTCAGCTCACTCCCATAAAAGTCTCTATAACCACCAACTCATAGAGGGCTGCCGAGATATCAAGAAAATCTCATTCAATATTAGTAGGGAGTTAAGGAAGTATCGCTCGCATACACTGGATTTAGTGGAAGGCTTCCCCCACTCGGCAAGGATAATTGTCAACTTCACGGATGGGATGAAACAGGATTTCGTAACCGGGACATGTTGTATGGTCTCGGGTATGTTCCACGCGCAGCTGCGGTGGGCTGTGGGCTCGTACCTCTGGTGGGAGATAGAGACATCAAGCCCAGTTTGGCTACAGGCTGTGCGATCGCGTTCTTCCTGTCGTTGCAGGACCAATGTTTGCGAGTACTCGAAGATCCAGTACAGCGGCATAGCCCATATGCTGCTTCAATCGCTTGCTCTTTCGCACAGTATGAAAACCTCTTCCCTATCTCTTAATTTAACAAATTGAGATTCTCTAACAATAACCAAGTATCTTTGATGGACAGCACAAAGTCACACACACCAGAGCCTCGTACACAGCGAGTATCACCATCACCACCGTCTTTCTGCCTCATATCACGCTGCTCGAATACCTACCTAATTTCACACGGCAATAATCTGCGATCTCTTCTCTCGGATCTGTCCACTTCAATAGCGAAGGTACTGGCGCTGCTGCGTACTCATAGCATGGAACATACAGCAGACAACTTGTTCCGCAAAGATGCCAGAGATAGTGGCTTCAAGGAACTATTTGACAAGATGGGGGAAGTGGACAAGGTTTTTGAGGTTGGAGTGCCGATAATGCAACGGGCTAGAACAAATGTTGGGCAATTGGAAGAGAAACTTCAAGAAATCGAGCGAGGGAACATGAAGCCAACTGGAAGCGAAGCGGCAAAGGTGCTGGATGAGATTCTGAACGCCTTGAAGGAACCAGAATTAAGGTGGGGTAGAAATGGGTGGTATCGGAAGTTCGACGAGATTCCTCGTTATTAGTATGAAATCGTAACTTGAAAGCCTGGGGATTATGGGGGAGTAAGCAACTTTTTGAAAACAAGTAATGTACAAGCAGATGGAACAGTGGGTGGCATTTTCATAGCAAATAATGCGCTTGAATGACAAAATAAATGTGTAGTGACACTCTCAGACTGACTAGACCAACAAGTGAGCCAGACCTATGTGGAGTAGCATCCAAGGGCCAAGAAATCAATCAACAGGTCAGCCCAGCGAGCCAACAACTCATAACCCAAACCAGTCACCATACCACACCGGTCTGTCTATTCTGTCCAAACGAAAGTCCAAGGCAGCGACCAAACATCCACTCGAGCTTTCGATACTTGTGTCCAGCCAACCACTCACCCGCTCATCAAATCTCGCGATAACGACCCTTCTAACATTCTTCTCACTATTGCCCATTTCACTCAAAGCAGGAGAGTTCTGCACGTACTAGGTAGCTAGCCGGAGCTGGTAAAGAGAGAGGATTATACACAGCGGTGGAGGGGTTTTTGCATAGCCGGAGTGTTGTGCATGTAAATTGGCGGTTAGTTCATTGACGTGAACAGTAGTTCGACGAATCTAGGAAAGTGTTCACAGGTGGGCGTTCACCGCAAAAGGCCTATGCACAACAGAGAAACACGCTGAGAGTAGCGGTCAGTTTATCGGAGCCGGGAAGGGGTTCATGTGTACCAGGAAAGGAAATAGCGAGTACATACCCGTTAGTTCGTCAGATAACTTCACGGGTTCAAGCATAGCGCCCGGGAGGACAAATGCAGCAGATGGTAATCAAGTAGTACGTTACATCTAGCGAGGGGTTCATGCACGACAGGGAAATTTCTAGATAGCAGTCAAAGAGTTCGTTGGCTGGAAATAAGGAGGGACTATGCACGCACGGCTGAGAAAACTTTGGTAGAGCAGTGGTGGACGCAATACCAAGCAGGGTTACGCAGATACCAGCCGTTCATAGATCCTATCGATCGTCGGTTCGTGTTCTTTATTCCAGTATCAGGAAGGGTACGGCAGTGCAAGGTATCGTATATCTGGACGATGTCGATCTTGGTACCTCGAGCCTATCTGCGCCTGGTTGACGACTGCTGGATTGTTGTATGATAAGTATTCTGCTAGCTCCTACTTCTGCTTTAATACCCACGATCGATTTTCCTCCCTTATACTCATACTATACTTCCCCTTCACTTGCCCGTACTCCCTTTTTTGTTCTTTACCTCTTGTTGTGTGCTGGACTCTCGTTTGCTCTTTCCTTTCCGCTTCTGGGTATTCCACTCCCGCTCCCACTCCCACTCCCGCTCATTCTCACTCACACTTGTTTTGTCTCGGCTGTCGGGTGAGAAGACAAGCAAGGATATTTGAGAGTCATGGTAGCGGGAGTCACACGGTATGGAGGAAGGGAAGGGAAGGGAAGTTCCCGCCAGAACCAAGCCGTGCAAACAACAAAACGTCCGACAACCCGGGACTGCACCATCAGACCCATACAGCGCCGATACAGCGTCTCGCGAATAACGACTCCAGAAAATAAACAGAGTCGTGACAGTCTCACCCTGATCAGATCCACCACTACCCATTCCGCTGACTCACTCCTGAAGACGCGCGCGCCCGCAATCGGCTAGGGGAGTTACACAAGATACAAGATGTCAATGAGACATGCAGCGGTATGGATATTTCCGAGCCAGACTAACGGGATTGATTTGAGAGATGAGATTGGCAAGACTGAGAAGTCATACGGGAGAGGACATGTCAACCCGTGGGAGAAAGCGATATGATGGCGATGGCGGGGGCCAAGTTGAATGACACGTGAAGCAACCGGGCTACCTAGGATAGGTTGGACTGGACAAGGCAGGGAGAAGAGAGGCTGGTTGATGTTTGAGATAGACGTTTGTTGGCATTCCTGACAAGGCCCGACAAGGCCGGAAACGAACACACAAATATACGCACACGTTTATTTGCATTCCTGGACATTACATACACCCACAAATCACAACAACCATTCTCTCACATGCCACAAAGACCGGAAGAAACAAAAGAGAACACTTACCCAGGACGAGTATCAAGGGTAGCGTTAGAGAGAAAGACATATAGACAGACAGTATCGGAACTGGAACCAGCGGTACCAGTAAGACCAAAACCGGGACTAGATTGGACCAGCATCTGCTTCAAGATCTGAACCAAGTCAATACATGGGCAAAGGTTCATCGAGACAAATCGGTTTAGTGGTGAAAGAAAACTCAACTTGATTCTGGCCTTTACTTGAATCGCATAAAGCCCTCATTCCATCCTCATTCTCTCCTCCATCCCTCCTCAGCTGAACGAATTCTCATTCTCTGAATCCAACCCCCTCCCCACATGTTACGCACTCCAGGTGAGTAAGAATCCACATATATTCTTCCACTCTCCATCACAGCCGGCCGTCATAGCAAACGAAGTACTCCGAACTTGTACTGATGCTCTGAGACCAGACTCTCCCTTCATCACTCCCCAACAAGCCGAACTTGTGAATCACCACTTAGACTTTCAACTTTCAAGCATCAACTTCTCTAGCGACAATCCTTCAACCCTTCGATCCCTCTCACAACACGCCTTACACAATGTCCACAATGGGACCAAGTCCTCACCATTCTGCCCCTCAGACCTTCAAATCACTCCTCTTTTCCTTGCAGAGCGATCCGAATAACCTCATCGCGGAGTACGAGCACCATCGAAAGAAAGCACACGAGGAATACACCACTCTCGAAGATTACCAGGCCGACACCCTTCTCTCTACCCTCGCGAAGGAGGAAGAAAGCTGGACAGACTGTGTCAAGTGGCGGCTTATTGAACTGTGGCGGAGTGGAAAAGATGAAGACGAGATCAGCACCCTACTGTGCGATGAGATGAAGGATCTTGGCGTGTTGGATGATATGAAGTATGTGGTCATGATCGGTCTCAAATCTTGGTATGAGAAGAGACGTAGGATATTGTTGGCAAAGAAGGAGGAGGAGGACGAGAACGAGGAGATTTTGAGTCCGTCCGTGATCTCTGCGGCAGGTAGATCGATCAGACAGAGAACATCTGCGCAGATATCCCCTTCACAATCAATTCCTCCTCCACCGACAGCACCAAGCCCAGCGCCGGACCCAACACCAGTGGCTCCCTTGCTACAATTGCAACACGGACTAGGCGAATACCTCCAACAGTTTCGATTCGCTCTCCGACTGCCCATCCAGCTGTTTCTCCGACTGTTTTTCTACCTGGCCGTCATCTACTTCCTTTTCAACTGCCTAATCTTTTTGCTCCAGAAAATTCCCATCATTGGCCCGACCATTGTATTCCTCATCAATCGAATCCATGCACTGATATTGGCGGAATCCACAGCTCCGAAGCCGCCCACCACATGGCTCCCCAACTTCAACGTCTCTAGCAATGCGCTTTTCACGAACATTGTGTTTCCGATCTTCTCAATCTTCACCTCATCTTCAGGAAGCAATAACTTGGTTGAAGAAGGTGAAGGTTTCATCGGTGCTAATGCGCTGCTCGCGACGATGGACAACACGCAGAGCCTCACCCAGATCTCCCTCCAACTGCTTCCTGTCGCGAAAATCCTCGAGTTCAGCTCTTATAGCCTGCTGAGCGCAGGCTCGTTAGTGGCGGCTTCGGATCTGAAATTCAAGGTGCCTTTGGCGGAGGAGTACGACCATCTCGTTGAACTCACACGGGCCATGGAAACCAGCTTGAGCAGCTTCAGCATCGCCGTGGAAATGATCCCCAGGCACTTTAGCCTCCACTTGAATGTGACGCTTGAGAGGATATACAAGATCGTTGCAGAGAGCAATGGGAGGCGTGCGAATCCACTGTGGGATATGGTCACACACGCTGCAACGCTCACTTCCGGTGCTTGCAGCGTACTGCCGATGTTGTATAGTTTGGATCTTGGGACCTTGATTGCGTGCAGCGCGTCACTCTTCCTCTCAACCCAAGGACACTGTTATCTCCTCTCCAAGGAGGAGGGCACGCCTCCCACGCACAGCCATCTCCTCCGCACTGTCTGTGCTCCAACACGATACTTCGATCCCGCATCTGTAGGCGTTGCGGCAAATAAGCAGCTTCACGAGGAAGCTCAGATGCTGGCCAATGAATTTTCCGACTTGATCTCAGCAATGTCAGAGCAGGTGGACGTACTCCTCGAGGAATCCCAAAAGGGCCGCGCTCAAGCCCAGTCGCTCCAAAAGAGCTACGAGGAAGTCAGCAAATACCGGAAAATGAACGAGAAGGAAATCCTCTACAACCAAAGCACCTTCAGCATCAAAGCTCAACACACACCGACATGGCCGGAATGGTTTACCGGTCGCGGTCACGGTTTACAGGATGACGAAAAGTACGACGGGGTCCGAATCCACGGCCAGTGGCGCGACCTCAAGGAACTCGAATCTCTCCATCGGCATGCCGATTTGTACCTCAAGGCCGCCATCGACGTGCTGGGTAACATGCAGACTGATTTGCGGCTTTTGAGTCACGACGTTGAGTATTTCGAGCAATTCCATGTGTATCACAAATCGTGGCATATTCTTACAGACGAGATGAAAGATCTCGAGCCGCTTCTTGCGAGACTGGATACCTTGAATCATGAGCATGATTCTGAGCGCAAGAAGGTGGCCAAGCAGTGGCGGGATAGATGGGATTATTGTATGAGGCAGAGGAGAGCGGTTCAGAAGCAGATGATGGAGATGTCGGTGATGGGGAGAGGGTGGGAGGATTGTTTATTTGAGACTTGAGTGAGTATGAGATATGAGTATGAGACATAATGAAAGGGTAGATGGGTACACGATTTGGTGCACCAAATCAAATCTTTATGTATACGTGATTAGAAACACAGCGTGATGTCCACATGAACCACTATTCGGATCAATAACAGGTGAAGACCGACTCAGAGTTTGAACCCCTACGGGTAGATTCACTTCATACTCAGTGTGACAAATTTCTACTCTAATACTCAAGTAGTTACTTGAGTAGTAGAGTAGAGTAGAGTAGAATTAGAGTAGTAAAGTAGTAAACCTGTTTAATAAAGACGTTTAGATTTAAACTAATATTAAATTATAATATGATTAGCAAGATACTTTACTTATAAACTACTTAGTTATAAAGTTATTTTATATATTTTTCTCTAGGTACATGTTCATACTCGAAGGTTTTACGCAAGACAAGCCAAAGCTAAGCTACTTTTAGGTAATGCTCTTGTTACGACTGGCAAGTGGTTGATACGGCGAGTAGACTCTAGCTTTGTATTTGGGCCTAATGCTACGCTCAGAATCGAGAAGAAAAGACAAGGAGAAAAGGAGAGCTCTCTATAAGAGAGAGCTCAAGTATAAATACACGAAGGACCCTCCTAATAAGGCCTAGCGTAGTCGAACGCTATTTACATTAACATATCGCATACTCGGTACTTAGTACTCCTGATTAGGCTTAGCGCTATTACGACCTCCGATGCGCCTCGTATTCTAACCGACATGGCTCGTAGCATCGCTGGCTATGCGACGGCGCTAAGCCTAATGGGGAAGACTAGGTGGCGAGTATGCGACATGTTAATGTGAATTGTTACGGCTAGCAAGAGGTTGATACGGCGAGTAAACTCTAGCTTTATATTTAGGCCTAATACTACGCTTAGAATCGAGAAGAAAAGATAAGGAGAAAAAGAGAGCTCTTTATAAGAGGGAGCTCGAGTATAAATATATAAAGGACCCTCCTAATAAGGCCTAGCGTAGTCGAACGCTATTTACATTAATATATCGCATGCTACCTAGTCTTCCCCATTAGGCTTAGCGCCGTCGCATAGCCAGCGATGCTACGAGCCATGTCGGTTAGAATACGAGGCGCATCGTAGGTCGTAACACTCAAATTCATATAGCAATTTAACTGTTGCTTATAACGTCTTAATTCCTATTAAAAACCGAACCTCTTGTGACTTTACTTCTTAGCTAATACCAACCGACGAGCCTGTACGCCGCGTACTAGTCAAATCCAGGAACGTTCAGAAGTTTTAAAACGAAAGCGAAAATCATAAAGTATAAGAAATAATAAGTTTATTATCAAAGTTCGTATTCTCATCTTATTACGAATAATTAAATTGAAGGCGATTAGCTGGAGCGGTAGGTTTGGTTATTATTAACATTATTGTAAGATGAGTATCATCCATTCAGTCGCTTCACTCGGTTCGGTCAACATCACCCTGGCCCAGACACTCAACCAAAGAGCAACTCCCGTAGCCGCATACATGCTAAAGCACCTGCATCTTGGGAGCCGAAAGTAGGTTGAGCGATTACCGCATTCTGGAAACAATCGATTGCGACGTGCAACAAAAGGCCGAATGTGTCTCTTGTTTTCGTTTTCGTGAGCTCTGGGGAGGTGGGTTGGTGGTACGTAATATGCGGGTTTGCGGCCGTGGCTGAATGCAAAGGTTGCCCCTTTAGGATAATGCTCTTTGCGATGTGCAACAGAATTTTGAGGGACCTCGATGGGGATAACGAAGATTGGAAAGAGGAGGGAAACATGCTTGGAGAGGAGCATGTGATGTGGGAACATGGTGAGAGGGACGAAGGAGTTGGTGTGAGGTGGCTGTGGTCACTCGACCAGGTGAAGAGCTCGACTGACGGAACAGGAAGAATGTGGAATCGCCAAGGTAGTTTTCAAATGGTGTTCTTTTCGCTCTTTATTATGCTATTAAGTGTATATCCCCCATCCAGTCCCTGTAGAAAACGCTTCGATTCAATATGAACATCTAATGAAAAGAAAGGGCCTTTCCGTGGCTATGGTACTATAAACACATACTTGTACAACGGAAAGCAAATGCTCCATCATATCTCCTCTCGTATCTCAACTCCGCAAAATGGTATCTACTTTAATGGTTTTCTGGCGACCATCAAGTACATGGGTGTGAAGAGATCCTCCTTGGCACCAGCAACCAAGCAGTCAGCAGCAACGGCCAAACTGTTGGCAGTCTTTTGTGTTCCGCCTGGTGCAATGCCAACCATCTCCAAAACGCCGACAAACTTGTGAGTGATACCTCTCCCCCACTTGGTCATTCGTGCAATCGTTGGGAAATCCCAGATTGATCCCATCATGCTGAAATCTCCTGCAAGAGGATAGTACCATGGGGTGGCATCTGGTCTCTTGGCCAAATCCTCATGGAGCTCCAACTCGAACCCGGCAGCCTTGATAGCCGCAATGCCCTCAGAGATCTTGACCATGTTTGAGATTCCATCACCCAACTCAATACCGAGACGAATCTCGCGGTGGTGTTCGTTGTCATTATCATAGTTGTCGGTCATGAGCCATTCGTAAACACCAAAAACACCACCTGGCTTGAGAACCTTGAAGATTTGGCTGTAAACACCTTCTAGAGAAGGCGCGTGGACGGTAGCCTCGATGGCGTACACACAATCGAAGGAGTTTTCGGGGAATGACATTTGCTGGGTTGAATTAGTGAGAGCTCCAGGGTAGGATGTGCACCAGGACATACCATGAAATCACCCTTGACGAAGTCCAGCTGGTGAGAAAGACCCTCCTTCTGCGCATATCGTGTGGCACGTTCGATTTGGTAATCGTTGTTGTTCAATCCAGTGATGTGTGCGCCGGTGAACTTAGCAATCTCTCTCGCAGGGCCACCAACACCGCATCCAACATCAAGAACCTTGTCTCCATCCTTGATACCAATCTTGGCAGCAAGATAATGTTCGTGGCGGGCAATGGCTTGGTAAAAGGGTTCACCGTATGCGAATCGACAGAAGTGGAAAGACTGTCCCCAACCGTACTCGTAGAGATCTGTTCCGAGGTTGTAGTAACTGGGAAAGGTTAGCAGACGCGCAATGTGTCCATGGGGGTATAGAGAACATACTGTCTTGTGAGGGTAGCGTATTCTGCTTTTCTGGCCTGGAAGATGAAGAGTTAGCAAATGATATGGGCATGTCAGGAGAATGCGCCTCGTACCTCTCTGATTTCAGGGGTTTCGTCCTTTGCGGATTTATCGTCCCAATGCTTGAAGTACTCGTCGACAGCAGCCTTCTGAGCGGCCTTATCCTTCTTCAGCATGGCGCTGAATCCGCCCTTTGCAGCGGATGAGTCCTTGTGCATAGCTTTGTTGAAAGCCGCATCGCGGGTATGATCCTCAGTCTCGAGTTTCGCGGGAGCCATTATGAAGGTTGGAGATGGTATTTGGAGGGATAGAGTTCGATGTTGAATGGATTGAGGGGAGAGTTGAAGTCAAAAGTCAGGGAGAGAAGTTGTGGGAATGGAGTTGTTTATATTCTCTTCAATTGCATGTGAGGATGGGGATGCGGTGGATGTCTGGAAATTGTGCCTGGCTCCCCTATCCAATCCAAATTTCTCTGGTTTGGTCGTATTCGGCTTCGATACCCCTGGCTGGCTGCAGTTTGCTGTGATTAAAGCGGCAACTTCACAGCTTTGTGGTATTGGAGTTATCTTGGCAAAGCAATGGGATATGCACAACAGGGGAGGTCCCAAGAAGTCCAGAATACCCTATAGGGAATAGAGTATATCATAATTATCTTTTGTAGCGAGGAATCTATGGCTTCAAAGTTTAGTAATGAATTTGTGGCACAGCATTTCAGTTTAGTGAAAGAGCAAATCTTTCTGTCGGTCCCCTTTTGATTTGTTTGTCTGAATCTCCTGAACTGGTTTAATTTTAATATCCCCCCTTTTCAATGCCGCTTTTATAATGCCTCAAGTCTGATCGCATCACGTGTCTCGTCACAACGGACTGATAAAGCTGATTACCAGAATTTTTGGCAGCCTCAGCCTCATCAACACATCACCCCAACGCCACCCTCGAGACTTGCGAACAACTCCACCTAAGCTACCTTGCCTCCATCTGATACTGCATACGAACACCACAATACAGCCTTCGAGATGCCGCCTCAAATCAAACAAGACTTGAATCGCTCGGGGTGGGAGACCACCGACTTCCCCTCAGTCTGCGAGAACTGCCTCCCCGACAACCCCTACGTTCAAATGATCAAGCAAGACTATGGAGAAGAATGCAAGATCTGCACGCGCCCATTCACAGTATTCAAATGGAAGGCAGATCGTACAGCGCGAAGCAAACGTACCAACATCTGTCTTACATGCGCCCGTCTGAAGAACTGCTGCCAATGCTGCATGCTGGATCTCTCCTTTGGCCTGCCGATCGTCGTCCGTGATGCAGCCCTCAAGATGGTCGCACCTGGTCCACAGAGCGCGGTCAACAGAGAATATTACGCCCAGGAACACGAGAAGGAGATTGAGGAGGGTAGAGGAGGAGTAGAGGCATATGAGAAGACTGATGAGAAGGCGAGGGAATTGCTGAGGAGGCTGGCGAATTCAGAACCATACTTCAAGAAACAGAGAAGGATTGGACCTGCAGAGGGTGAAAATGCTGAGGGAAGTGCGGTTTCGACTGCGTTGACTACCAATGGTCCAGGTCCGATCCGAACCAGAGATAGCAGAGGGGGGGCAAGTTCTCGTGGCGCTGGACGTGGAGGAAGAGGTGGAAGCAGAGGAGGCAGAGCATTCCCAAGTGCCGCACAATTACCACCTACGGCACAGGATATCCAACCACCTGCCGATCAGTCTATCACCTCGTTATTCGTCACTGGTATCGAGGATGATCTGCCAGAACATAAGATTCGGGACTTCTTCTCGCCGTATGGAAAGATTCGGTCTCTGGTTTGTTCGCATATGTCGCATTGCGCATTCATCAACTACAATACACGAGAAGGCGCGGAAGCTGCAGCGGAAGCTTTGCAAGGAAGGGCTGTTATCGCTGGATGTCCTTTACGTGTGCAATGGGGGAGACCGAGACCTATTGGTACCATGGATAAGGATGAGCGGATAGCAACTGGCAGAGAGGGACGCACGGCATTTGCAGGCTCAGGGCGGGGTGGTGCTTCGAGAGGGTCAAATCAGCAGCGGGCGCTTGCAGCTCCAGAGAAAGACGATCTGGCTAGCATGTCTGCTGTTGCAGCTCCCCCTGGGGCTAGTGATGTTCAGTATGCAAGTTTGGCTGGGAATCAATAGATTGGGAAAATTGCATTGGTTGGCGTTTGGAGCGATGGGCGTTCTCCCATGTATGTTTGATAGGCAGAACAGATATGAATGCAGAAGGCCTTAGAGGTCGTGAATTTCTTAATGCTTTGTGAATTCTTTTCAAAACAATGTGACATGTACTATTTGCGTGCAGTCTATCTCTCGGTAGTCGCCAAATTCAAGGGCCATTACTATAACTTTCATGGTAAGTTAACTCACACTGTTAAGGAAGTCTTCAGGGACCTTGGAAACCATTGAGGAGCAGAAAGGCACAACTTTCTATGATACAACATTCTAACCACCCCGTGCAAACAATGTTGTTCAACACAGCCCACCTATCTTCACACGTCCCAATGCAACCATCGCAATGCCTATAATACAGTCCAATTTCCCCACAAGAAGTATATCTAGCGATCAGAGCACTTCTTGCCATCAATGACCACCTTCTGCCCATTTGGCATCTTGATCGTATCATTATCGCCTCTCTCAGTATATTCGTGAATCCGAAGTTCTAGCAACCGTCAACATCTCTTGCTTTCTCACCTCATCCCCACATTCGGTTTTTATGGAATGAACAGGCGAACGAAAGGACGCGTGAACTACTCACTATATCTATCATCACCCTCTAACTTCCCCTGCACGACATTCTCCTTCAAGATTTTCGCCACCTCTTCCGCATGTGCAATCGCTGGCGCTAAAGCTGGATCGTCCAGACTCATTGATGCGTTCTTCCGGAAGCCATTGCGGGCTTCGCTGCGTGCTGCGTGGAGGAGATGTGTGTCGCCTGAAGGACTTTGTGAGAAGAGGAAAAGATGGTTGGAGGGAAAGGAACAACGCACCTTGAAACGCTAGTCGCGTTGAACGGAGAAGGTGCCTGTATGCTGCTAATGCCATTTTGGGGTGATGGATGATTGATTTCTCTCTTTTCCTTTTTGGAATGTCAGCATTTCGAATTGCATCGTTACGGACGAGTATCCTTTTTAGTCATTGGGATTGAGCGATCAGACAGAACGGAAAAGCGAATTGAACAGGACAATATGGACAACCACGAGGAGGGAGCTTCACTAATCCCAGGGGATCGGGGCCCAACCTAGAATGGGGATCAGGATGCAGCGATATTCGCAGTTTCAGCAGAATCCAAGACGGACTTAGAACATGATGAGACTTCACACCTCAAGGTCTGCCTCCCAGGAAGCCGTCATCCAGCTCAGTGTATCTACACTGTTGGCGTCGGCAATAAAACCCGACGGGTCTGGTCACTCTCAGACCAGTTGACTATGTACCTCAATGACCTCAAAGACCCCAAAGATTGGGAGAAGCAAATGAGGTTCTGGAACTCCCATATCGACTTCGAGAGTGTGGAGGATATTACCCCTAGAAAAGCCTTTGGCTCCGAGTGTGGCGAGGAGGATTATCCAGCCAAGTATCCGCCAACTGCGTACCCAACATCTGCGAACCCACCCAGGGAGCTTCTTCGCGAATGACACCGTCGAAATCGCGAGCTACCTGAGGGTTCGCAGTCTGAAACGGATATTCAAGAGCCACGGTCGCCTCATACAGACGATTCTGATGAAGACGAGTCTAGGAGAGGAACAGGTCTGAATCCAGAGATCGACGAAGTTGCGACATCAACGTCCGAAGCCATCATTGACGACGAGAATAGGGGTGAGTCTGGGACAGGGACAAGCATCGAGCCGGATATCAACGAGGTTGCAGCATCAAATTTCGAAACCGCTGATGGCAAGGAGGCTGTTTATCTTGGACATGCTGATACAGGAATACCAGAGTCGTTGACAGCGCATATAGACAACGACAATGGGGACAAGTCTAGGAAACAGAAGGGTCCGGAAACAGATATCAAGGGAGCTACAACCTCAATGCGAGAAGCCATTGTAGACAACAAGGCGATTACGAATGGGCTATTGGACAATGAGGATGACGTTCCTACGATTGAGGACACTATCCCATCGACAGAAACCGCAATCTGGCATAGTCGTGAGGATAGAATTGGGACCGGGAAAGCACTAGCTTCTGAGCTTGAACAAGCCCATTCACCAAAGTCCGAAGAATCCCCTGAAACCCATTCTGAATCTCCCCTAAACATGACAGGAACGATAGCAGGTGAAGACAACAATATGGAAGGTCCTAGGACATACTTGACGACGTTTGATCAACCTCAGCCACCACAATTGGACGGTACAACGACAGTCGACCAAGAGGAAGAGGGAGACGGTACGGAGAACCAAGAAAGCAGGTCCAAGAGGAAGAGGAGTAAGAAGAACAAGTCGACGAGCGAGGCTGCTGTTCAACCTGTTGAAATTGATGGCCCCTGGGCATTTGGTCAGTTCATCTCATTTCAAGCCCTTATATCACACAACCTCACAAGTTTTTCGTGGTTTTCTCCTACCTTGGCTTTGCTAGTGTTGCTGATTATTGTCTCAATGATAAACTCCCTCGACAATGGCAATAAGAATGGCGATGGCTGAGCTTCGAATCACCTCTGATTTTGTCGAGTTTCAATGAGCTCTGATATCACGTGTCAACACATTAGCCCAATATAGCATAGCTCAGCCTCCTCCACGCTAATATATTTTTTTAATGGCAGTGCTTCGAGAACTCGTCCCCATCGCCAACGACATCCGTTCGGGCACTCTCAACATCTACGATAGAGACTCAAGACTCATTGAGTTTCATTCGCTGATCCTCAAGACTCTGCGCAATATCGGTTGTCACGCCGATAAAGTCACGGAGTTCTCCGACGCCGCAGAGATCTACGGAATTCGTATTCGTCTGAATAACGAACACTTCATCCAAAGCGCTCAAACTTTGGTTTGTTTGGGAGGCAGACCAGGAGGCACGCAGAAGATTGAAAACCTTCTGACCAAAAAGGACCGCGAAGACTTAGGGAATTTTCAAGGTTGGTTGCTTTCGCATTGCAGAGCCAACGGGCGTTGTTCCGAGTAGGAATTCTTCAGAATCAAGACACAACATTGATCTCCACTGGTTTGGTATTGGTTATTAAGATCCAGTTACGATTGCGTCGACAGGCTCCACAAGCGTAGCAGTCTCAAAGTTAGTCAAGATTCCATTGAAGATCCCCTCACATTTGTGGGATCATGGCTGACTTTGAATTATTGTCCAGCTTTCGGTACCAGAGCCAGATTTCACCGAGGAGTTTGACAAGATCGCAAGAGAAGCACACCGGGCCTCATCACAATCACCAACACCCTTCTACCCTTCAACTTCAGACCAACGGCGCTTGTTAAACGCGCGATTCCAGGACGAGGCTGAAAAAGCTCGTCAAATTACCATAAAGTTTGCTTGCACTTGTCAATACTGCCCGAATATCATACTCTCGGAGCGGCGCTGTTACGAGCAAATATTAGCTTCCTTCGATCAATACTACGACGAAGATGGCATCCCATACACAAGTGATCCTTCCTCTGCCCATTCTTCCACGGGGATGGACGGCAGAGAAGGACTTTAAAGCTATTGGAAGCCTTTCAGCAGCAACACAGCGCAGCATCGAGCCTGTTGGACCTCACTTCCTTGCCCATGCTCGCCGAGCCCGTCACAAACGTACCTTTTCCGAAGACGACCGCATCCAGGCCCAAGAGAATGTCAAGAAGGTTGAGGAGGACGATTCGGGAGAGATCAGTGAGCCAGAAGATCCATCAATGCTCCTTCGTGATGCCAAGGACTGGAAGGTGAGCCTGCACAATCTTGTACAAATGAACACTACTGATCTTTCCACAGAGTCAGGATCACTACGCAGTTCTAGGTCTTTCGAAGTATCGCTACAAAGCTACCGAGGAACAAATCAAGCGTGCTCACCGAAAGAAGGTCCTCAAGCACCACCCTGACAAGAAGGCCGCTGCAGGTAGCACTGAGGATGATAGCTTCTTCAAATGTATCCAAAAGGCAACCGAGGTCCTACTTGATCCCGTCAAGCGCCGCCAATTCGACTCTGTTGATGAACGTGCCGATGTCGAACCTCCTACGAAGAAACAGCAGAAGGATGGCAAGTATTACAAGCTCTGGGGCAACGTCTTCAAGGCAGAGGGTCGCTTCTCTCGTGTCCAGCCAGTTCCTAAGCTTGGAGACGAGAACAGCACTCAAGAGGATGTCGAGAACTTCTACAACTTCTTCTACAACTTCGATTCGTGGCGTTCATTCGAGTACCAAGACGAGGATGTTCCTGATGACAACGAGAACCGTGATCAGAAGCGTCATATGGAGCGAAAGAACAACAATGCCCGCAAGAAGAAGAAGAATGAGGATGTTGCCCGCCTCCGTCTATTGGTTGATCAGGTCATGGCAGGAGATGAGCGAATCAAGAAGTTCCGTCAAGCTGCCAATGCCAACAAGAACAAGAAGAAGAACGAAAGGGAGGCTGCTGAGAAGAAGGCAGCCGAGGAAGCTGCAGCCGCAAAGGAAGCCGCCGCGAAAGCTGCAAAGGAAGCAGAGGAGAAGGCTAAGGTTGACCGAGAGCAAGGCAAGAAGGCTAAGGAGGCTGCAAAGGCCGCTGTCAAGAAGAACCGACGTGTGATGAAGGGCAGTGTCAAGGATGCCAACTACTTCGTCTCGGGTGATGCTCCTGCTTCAGCTATTGATGCCGTCTTGAACGATGTCGAACTTGTCCAGGGCAAGCTTGATCCAGATGAGACTGCTGCTTTGGCTGGCAAGCTCAACGGTCTCAAGATCGCTGATGAGATTAAGGGTGTCTGGTCCGGCGAGGTCAAGCGATTGGTCGAGGCTGGCAAGATCAAGGATGGCGAGGTCAAGTCATTGGTTTGATAGACTGCGATATGTTGCTGCTGAAAGGTTGTATTAGACTATAGATACACGTAAATCGGTTCTAGATTTGCCTCTAGACTAATGGCAAAAGTTCGGCGTTGTCAGGTTTGGATTTTGAGGCACGAGGCACGAATGTGACATTGTTACCAAGTGCACTAAGTGGCACCATCTTAATGGCGAGTTCGACGTAAGGATAGAGATGTTCGATGAGAAGTGGAGGAGCATCGTTAGTGTCTTGACAGAAGAAGAGCTGAGGGGTGTCCCGCATGGACAACAACTTTTTGAAATCTGAAAGGATATCTAGGAGCCAGATCTGGGCTTTCAACTCCGTTTTCTCTCATATTTACCGTTCGTCAGCTGGAACACTCCCCGATCCGAGGTTTTCAGCATGCTATTTATGCGAAGTCTCCATTTGTCCCCATCTCCGCAGCTTTTCCACTCGTTTCCACCTCTGCTGCGTTTCCATTAGGTCCTTTCCCCCAGATTTGGGACTTGAAGATCCGTCTGCCGAGGTAAGCGGTAAGATCGTCACAATATCTTGCTTCATGCCAGGCGTCCAGTTGCATTGTGATACCGAGAAGCTGCCCCTCTCATAATTTCCATTCACGCAAGCTTCTTGAAAGAATGTTCGCCCGAGGGTATATTGCGTAGAATTTGTCGTTCTCTTCAAAGAGAAGTACTTTTGTTGGGGTTCCAACTAGGAGCAATTTAGTTGTTAGGTCAAACGCAGCATAAGGCAAAGTGATGTTGACATCCATTCCGGCAGTGAGATTGCCTAAGGATAATACCACGCTTGGATTTTGTAACATAAGCACCTCGTGTTGAGGTGCATCTAATAAGTATAGCTGGCTGGTGCTGTTCCAATTGAGATCAAAGGCTTTCTCGAACAAGATGCAAGCTGCTTCTGGAAGTCAGATATACGGCAGAGAGGAGTCCAGACAAGCTAGAACAAACTCCGAGAGAAGTTGAACTTGTGTTTTTCCAGCCCCAAAAGATGTGCTGATTGAATTGATCTGTACCGTAAGATCACTGATATCCTGCGAGCTGAAAGACCATGTCATGTTGTTGGCGAGAAACTTCGATCGGTCATGCCCTCCGAGAACTAGGCTACCCAGAAAGCCATCCAAGCCTGTTATATCAATAAATGAGCTAGTCCCAGCTATTTGAGAACTCACGGTATTAGTTGCCCGCCGTATAACCCCAAGAAGACTCGGAATACTCGACGATGCAGCAAGATTCTGAATATAACTCGGTATTGGGGTCTCGAAACTCGTAGAGTTCGTCGGTCGAGGAGTCAAACCGAAAAGTCCCAAATAGGAATCTTTAGCAGCAAATCCTCCAATTGTCTGGTTTTTCAACGAGGGTCCTCCAGCAGCCTGCCATCCGAGCGTGACATCGTCAAACCCGAATTTCGCTTTGCTGTCGTAACCGAATTGGCTGCCGATGACTAGGTTGTATATACCGGTTGAAATATTTGCGGTATTTCGTGCCCATGTTGATGATCCGTTTATGTGAAAGATGCCTCCTCTCAAGTCTATCAGTTCGGAGGGTCAGATTCTATGCGTCCTTCTGGGAGTACAACGAGTGTCTGGTAGCCAGAGGTTGGTGGGAAAACCTTCACAACTTGTGGCGGGTTGCCGATTTGAAGTGCGAAGGGCGACCATGGGCCGTCGTTTCCATCCCCTTTTTGTGTGTCAGTGCGATTCTAATTCTATACGACGAGAGAACGGAAGGTAGATTACAGTCTTGACTTGCTGCTAGTACAATTGGTGAAGGGTGTGCTGCTCTATTAATAATTGGCCAGCCACCAATCTGTTCGAAGCTGGTAAACAACGCCTTCGTGATGGAAGTAGACCTTGATACCTGCTGCCGAGGAAATGTTCCGAGTCCAGCCATTTGCAGCATTCAACAAGGCCGGGTCACCCAGATCAGGTAGCCGCCAAATAATGTTGATTCGGAAGTTCCTCAATACTAGATGCAATAGATCAAATCGCGACTACAAATATCCATTATTTCCATTTTTTCCAATAAAGAGGGTTTCTTAACCACGGGCAGTCTTTGGATTTGGCCTGCTGGGTGTGAATTTTGGACATGTAAAACCGCGGCGAGACAGTGTCAGCCTCGTTGACTCAAAGTGCGCTGCATGTATGTCGGTTGCAATAAGCCAAATGAATCCATCGTATTCTAATTCCAGTATCCAATAAGTTCCATCAAGTGTAGGGATCTATATTGGTTCTGAATAGGCTAATCTGATGAGGCTCTCTTTTCGATTGGACCTAGACGCCACGCCCCGTAATAGAAATGCAAGATCTGATTCAAAGGGCGAAAGTCTCACACGCCAGTTATTGAGAAATAAAGAGAGGATTTCTCTTGTTCTGGAGCGTTGCAGGATTGAGTCGTCTATTGCGAATCTCGCTGTCGAAGTCAACAACCGAGACTTTGGTGTACAGTAGATTCGAATCAAAGCTCTAAATAGGCTAATAAGCTAAATTATCCCATGCAGTAAGATTCGCTTTGCCATAATCTGGTAAATTATTAAATATCCATCAATGGCTTGTTTCAAACATCTTGGCCCTAAGGCGCAGTTAAGAGGCCGATGGCCGACATCGACATTCAACGGTTCGGGAATTTCAAGATTGCCTTCTGTCCCGGCATGTTTTCATACAACCAAGATCGACATGATTTTGATTCAGCGAGCAAATTCACGTCTCTCTTACCCGGCTCACGGTTATCAACAAATATTTTGGCGTTTCCGAGAATCTTGACATTTCTCTCGCTGAGGGAGAACCTTGGAGCCCAAGTCTGTATGTGTTGCCCTCCGGTACCAGCTCACTGACGAAGCTCACATCAAAACCAGGACTTCCAAATTGACAGAAGATACCGGTGATAAATTTGCATCGCTATTGAGGCCTACAAACACTATTACCGCCGTCTGGGTAGACCCCCGATTCCCATGACGTCAACAATGACGCCTACAAGCGTCGAAGCATTGGCAATTATACGTTCATATTTAAGCTCTCTTTCATTCTTCGCCGCTTCCCTGACATCACAAATCAGTACATCTCCCACTGTAACGACGCCCAACCCTAGATCATCTTTTCCATGCTGTTTTGTTGTGCTGGATGGATTCAAGGAGCCCAATGGGGCGAGTATGTCGAGGTCCACTTTTGGAGAACTATGGTTATCCTCCTCAGGAAGTTAGTAAAATCCAAAAATCAAAAGCCTACATGAATATGCTGGGACTGACGTTGATAGTTGATTGACTACTTGACCGCTGACGAATACTACGTGTCCGTGTACCCAAACATCAGGAATTGTTTTTCTGGTGGGCCAGCAATTGACGTCTCCCCCTACTGTAGTCCCAAATCGCCTAAAATTCAGTGTAGGCTCATATTGCAAGATTCCGAAAAGAGTAGAGACTGACAAATTGGTAGCTGCTGGTGGTGATCTTACATCTTCGGCAACTGTGTTCGTCACACCGACACCTGGGGCAAAGCTAGCGATGAAACTTACAAATGTACTGCCAATTCAGACCACCGGACTTGCCGTGGGTGTTTTGGTCATGCCAAATTCATTGCCTATCTCATCTGAGAATGCCGAACCGGGCCAAGCTTCAGCACCTAGTCTCGGTGTTGTCATTGCCGCTCAAGGGTCCGATCCTGTTCCCATTCCAGAGGGGCAAGCATGGCCAATTCTATCTTCAAGCCCCGAGTTTGGCAGCCCAGACAAAATCTCTCCGCCGGAAGCGGGAGTTGGAAGTACACCACCTACAAATCAACCCTTCGTCGCTATTCCAGAGGTCCAAGGATCATCTCTGCCAAGTTTACCAGGAGAGTTTACCTTGAGACCAGGCGACTTCGCCTCGGTAATGTCATCAATAACCAGTATACAGCCGATTCAAACAATCCAGCTCTATCACAGATCGTCGATTTAGTTGCATACGCGGAAACAACGGTACCAGATAAGCCCAGAATATCAGGTCGCACCACCACATTTGGGGGACAAACACAAGTCATTGTTTCGACATCAAAACATGTTACCGTGTTGATTCAGACAACATTGTTAGGATCGGGAGAAGGAGGAATTAGTGCGATTAAAGGTCAAAACACCGTTACTTCGGTGGCACTCGGTAGCTCTGCGGGCAATCTGCACCTGACTGAGCTCGGAACTCTCGCCGCCTTTGGGGTAATATTATATTGTTTGTTGGGATAGTTGGTGGGGTTGGAATCTTGCGGATGAGAAAAAGGAATTTAGAACCCAAGCTATTGTACTATGATATTTCTGGTTCGATCCGCAAATTTCGTGGCGCTTAAATACTAGTCACACGAACATCGTGTCCTGTAGCATTCGAGTTTCTCCCAGGTTTCCCCTGAAGTGGGGCGTAAAAGTCAACAATTTAGCGAGTTCTGCCCCTGAAATTGCCGAGAACACTTCCGGGTGAAATCTGCTAAATCGTCAATGCTAATAAACTCTCCAATTATATTGACAGCCTCAAATACGAGACACGAATTTCTGGCTCTATCACCTGCATTTAGCGCTGCACATCCTTAGGAGCCTGGAGGCACGGGTCTGTGCGCTACAGGACATTTCACAGCCAAATGAAAAATAACAATTCAAAGGTCTAGTTAATAGAAAGACAGATATACTTATTCTTTATCGTGTATTTTAATAATAAAGCAAAACGATTAAGCGTTCGTTAATATATTTAAGTGTGAACTCGCCTACTTTGTATTGTCTAAGCCTGAAAGTGCCTCGCGAAACAGCCTGTAGACCACAGACCCGTGCCTCCAGGCTCGTCAAGGTATTGGGCTGCCCTCAGGCTGAGAACCAGCCGCCAGGATCTCTGATGCAGGTCTTGGTTATCTTCCTAGACAGATTTGCAAAATACACACGACCAAGTAAATAGATGGTACTCAAGCCTAAGAGTAACCACGAAAGAGCATTTACGGCAATTAAATTTAGACCGAAAAGCTTCTCAGTCTCTTCTACTGTCAGTTTTTACCGTGAACATAGTTGTCCTTACAATCCCTGCATTCCCATGGGAACCCATTGGCAGAATTTCTTTCTCACTTCCACTGTCGCCACCGGCATCAATCCAACTTTCATCACCCATACTCTTCTGGCTCACGTTGGCGCTCACAAATGCCCTATTTCCAGCTTCTAGATCCCGCAATGGTATAGCAGTCTCCATATCCTCACCACCAAAGCTTCGCATTGCGCTGCCCCCATTTGTTTTTTGGCCTGTACCACTGGAGTCGTACTGTCGGAGTAACCAGATCTAGTGTTTCCTTGGGGGCCGGTATTTCCACGCGTACGGTGGCCGGAAGAGACGGCGTTGGAGAGCCAGGAGAAGAGAGGGCGGAGGGCAGGCATACACGAAGCAATGATTGAAATGTTGAGCTGGACGTATCCCCACATTTGTACTCCTTGGGTCCTGTTTGGGAAAGACTGTAAGCTTCAGTTCATTCAATGTATTGTAATAGAATATGTTAGGCAGAACCTACCATGTAGCATCTCTATCCTTAGGCAAACCGACCTGCTTTATTGCCTTTACTACTCCAAGTCCCACAGCCGCGTATCCCAGAGAGAGAACTCCGATCAGTGAGATCTTTTGATGTCGATTTATTTGCAGATTCCAGATGACGTGAACGGGAAGGGTAGCGAGTAGAACGTCGGTAAACATGTTAAACGAGGTATTCATCAGTGAGATGTTCGTGACGTGGACTTGGGGATAACAGTGTGTTGTTGGCAGTCGACGAAGTGAGAAGTCCCAGAATGCCTTGACCGGTAGACACCAAAAGATTAAAGTGCCCCAGCATGCAATTGTGAAAGCAATTAAGAAGCCTATCATTAAAGAGTAGATAAGCAGTTCATCTCCTTACAAATGAGTCTTGTTACTGGAGGCAGACTTACCGACAATCGACCACAACGTGATTTTATAGGCTTTCCCATTAACGAATCGCATCAGTAAAAAGCAGATGCTTATTTTCACCAAATGCAGCCCGAGAACCGCACCAACGGTCGAGTAGATGAGATTTCCTTTTCGATGAATAATCATATGTGCGGGTGAAATCGTATTGGTATGTCGACCTAAAGAGTGTTCGGATTGCCAGCTGAAAATGGCCATTGCGACGCATGAGCATGCCTAAGTGCATATCAGTGGTATTTTTTGCTGTTAATTCTCGAGCCCTGAGTCATTCAGAGTTGTGAAGAGGTAATGAACCACTCCCTCCAAAGTACAAAGCACGAGCCACAACCTACAGCCATGAGTTTCCATGGAGTCTTAAACTTGAAAAGGACCCAGGACTGCGATTAAAAGGGAAATTTATGGCTCACCATCGCAGCAAGCATGATGTAATCATCAATTCCTATAACCTTCACGACCATCAAACGGACGTATGTTCTCAGCGACACCGCAATAAAAGCAAGGACGAAAAACGGAATTATCATCCCCATAATAAATGGAAGGTTTGACTCTGCTGCTCTGGCCGCAAATGCTTCCGGACTGAGTGTTGGTGATAGAGCTGCTCCTCCAGTCGCAACCGCAGTTGCACGGCTTATTGTCGACGACATTTGGTCATAAAGTTGGATTTTGGTGAGATTTGGTTTCGGCTGATGTATCCACCTCTCTGACGCTGATCCTCAAGATCGTAGAGCAGGTTAGATACAGCATGTGGAAGTTGTAAGGTGGTTCGGGTTCACAAGTTTGTTCCTCTGCTGAATCTCATTCGAACTCTATCCACACAGAACTGTTGGTAAAAAATCGAAGGCCTGCAATCACAACGAAAGAAGCGAACAGAGGAATTCTTTAATGGTTGAATTCAAATGCTTATCGCCAAGTCACAAAGGGGGGCAGAAACGTGAAGAACAGAGGAAGTCCATTTAATACTGAGTACAGGTAAACGTTCTTCAATAATGGCAAACTTACCAAGTTGCTGAAACAGTGTCTCATCCGGATCAATAGGCGTGGTCGGCTAGGTGTAGAGCTTATGAAAGCACGGGAAAGGTTGTTTTTTGCTATGAATTCTCGCTATCCCCTGGAATTAACGGATCCTTCGGCCGTTCCTGCTTCTTCTTGCTCCGAAAATACCAGGTCCTGCATTGCAAACTCGGTTCCTGGGTATTTCCCGCTTGGCGCATCGGAGACGTTTGACAGCAGCATGTGGGAGTTAACGAATTAGAAGGTGATGAATGGAATAGGACCTAGTCCCTTCAAGAAGAGTAAGGGTAGAATGCATGAACGGTTCAAAGTCTACAATTTGCATCACTTTCGATAGACTAGGTAAAGGAATTGATTAGTTGACAGTGGTGGATGTCAACTTGCAGATCAGAAAATACTTAAAAATATTATATACCAGGATCCTTCTATCCTGTCTAGTCATAAACCAGAGATGAGAAGGAGACAGCTGTCAAGTCCAAAGCGAAGAGAGGTGGCTGCTCTTTACTCAATGTCAGCATCAGGATGGATTGGTACGTCACTCTGACCGGAGTCATCTTCAAATACTGATCGAAAAAGGGCTCACATGTTCGCTTCAGAACGCAAAGCATACATCAATTCTGTCCTTTGCTTAATGTCCAAGCCCTCGCAGGTAGATCACACTCTCTACCCAGAGCCAAGTCACGATTCGACGACTTCATTGTCGTTCATGCCAACTACAGTCGATCGATTCATGGCACTGGGAATTTCTTGACATGGCACAGATACTTTACTTTTGTGTATGAGCAAGCTCTTAAGAACGAGTGCGGCTACAAAGGTACTCAGCCAGTAGGTATTCCAGGAACAACTGTATTACGTTCATACCGATCTAACACGCACAGTACTGGAACTGGGGTACATGGGCTCATGATTCTGCCAAGTCGCCTGTATTCGATGGTTCTGATACATCTTTGGGGAGTGACGGTTCGTTCGTCGCACATAATGGATCCGTTGCAGGACGAGGGGCAATCTGGGTGCCATCCGGTAAGGGTGGTGGTTGTATGAAATCCGGGCCATTCAAGAAGTACGGTCTTCGCAACAATGAGATCTGAATCGCGTAGCTAACAAAACCCCAGTATGGCGAATAACATGGGCCCTATGCAACCAACAATGGACGGCGTTGTAGCCAATCCCAACGGCTTCTACGCGTACAACCCGCGCTGTCTCAAACGCGCTGTCTCAAACGCGATATCTCGCCCTACGCATCCTCAACATGGACAACCACTCCCCAAATCCTAACCCTCATCACTACCCGTGGCGTCAAAGCCTTCCAAGACAACATCAACGGCGACTTTGCCGCCGGCAACTTAGGAATTCACTCTGCTGGGCATTACACGATCGGTGGTGATCCCGGCTCGGATTTCTACCAATCCCCCGGCGACCCAGTCTTCTACCTGCACCACGCCATGGTCGATCGGACGTACTGGATCCACCAGAATCCCAACTTGCCGGGGAGCTTGACGGATTTGGATGGGACACTCACGGTCTTTAATAATCCTCCTAGTCGTGATACGACGCTTGATGATCTGTTGGGAATGGGTCCTTTGGCACCGGAGTTGAAGATTCGTGATGCGATGAGTTCGCTTGGAGGGCCGTTCTGCTATATTTACTTGTAGATTACGGGGAGGATCTGGAAAATGTGTAATTGTTAATAGGGAGAGCGAGGGAAATGACGTTGTAAACAGAAACGAATGATCGTATGAATAGACCTTAGGTACTCCATCTCCCGACTCTCACTTCATTTTGCTTTTTTCAAGATTTGTGATCTGGTTCTTAATTACAAATCTATCGCCGAGTGCAGCCAAATAGTCCATATATTGTCAGAGGTAGTATCTATACGCCAGAGCCGGTTCAAGATTGTGGAAAAGAAATTCCCTCGAGTGAGTAATCGAGGTGAAAAGGGGGTGAATGACTGGGTATCAAGGTTCTTTGTTGGGATTTTCAGACTTTTCAGGTGAATTACTCGGTAAAGATTCAACCGATCTTTTTTGTTGCATATCGCATGTTTGTTTACATTCTAAAGTGAAGTCTTGGATTCAGTTGAGGTCAACGTCGAGGATGACCAAAGGATTCACTATATTCTTGGTAATGGTAAGAGATGTCGCTTAATTGTTTACAAGTGAACTCCCACTGGACTGCATTACACCCATTTTTATCCTGACAAACGAGAGCCTTAATTTTCTTCTGGGCAAATCAAATTGATTCTTGGACGGGCGGAACTGGCTACTCAAGGCTCCCCGGAGCATATCTTGCATCTCACGCAATACCCTCGCATTATTGTCCTTCAAACTCCTCATCTCGTTCCTAACCTCTATCAGGTCTTGCAGGACCTCGACCCTGAAAGCAACTTCATGTTCTGCTGGTTCTGGCATAGGACTGGAAATGTCAGCTGAGGGGTGACCTGAAAGGAGCTTGAGTGCTTGCTGCCTACTTGGAAATCCTCGTCTGGTTGTGAATCTCGCCATATTCTGGCAGACCCCCGTTCCTGGACGCAGGTAGACGGCTGATTCTGCTAGCTGGGTGAGTATTTGGAAGGTCTTCTAGTGTAACTCACTTCAGAAACCTCAACTCGGCAAGTGTTCGGATTACTTCACTTCTGAACAAAACTTCATGCTCTGTTGGTTCTGGAGCAACGCTAGTTTGATCAGCTTGGGGTGACTGGAAAATAATCTTGGGATGCATACCTCGAGAAGACATCGTTTGCAATCTCCCTCAGCGTCGCCATTCCAGTTTCCGTCTTCGCCATAGCACTCTTGATCATTTCCTCCCTCTGGAGGAACTTTGCACGAAGCTAAAACTTATTTCTGTCAGGGTAGAAACCTGGTTTGAGCCGCCTGAGCAGTTCTTTGGTTTGGTCCAACGAATTATAAGCCCCACTGAGAGTTGCAGCGACTCTGTGCTGTAGGGGATCATCTACATGACTGCGTTGCATTTCGGTCTGAAGCTTTAAATCGAGGCGCTGGAAGTCCGCGTACTTTGATTGCAGCGTGGACACCATCTCCGTGATGTTCCTCTCAGCGTTTCTCATCGAGTTGAAATAAACTTGGGCACTTATCATCAATGCACCAGCGAAGGTTAGGATTCCGATGATGTTGGCAGTCACAGAGAGAGGGCTGTCGGAGCAAGAGAGGTTCTCCTGACACGAGACGCAGACTGGTGTGCTCATGGCTTGAGTTCTCGCAGAAAGAATGATAGTTTACGGTAGGACTAAATTAATGAGATGAGAATTTTGGGGTTTAGGAAGGCAGGTTCTGAAGGAGGTGATTTTGCAGCGTAGATAAGGCTCGCCGCGAGGAAGAGCTGAAGGTGAGGATGAGCGGGTGTACAGTAACCCTCCAGCTAATCAACTCCGGCACAGATGCAATTGTCCGGTACGGGGGATCAAAATCTCGGAGAGGGTGTGCGTCAAGGTCCTGTTGCCAAAGGGACCAGAAATAAATATGATTTTCTAGTTTCGAGGACCTGCAAAGCGCAAAATGAACTTAACACCCTACAGGTGTTGACGGCGTCCACAAAAGAGTCGACTGATCTTTTCAAATTCTACGATTCGACGCGTGGTTTTGCTCTCCTCCCTCCCTCTGTCCTTTCATCTTTCCTATTGGGTGCTATCGCCCTATTAATATCTTGTTCAGATCACCAGAACCATCATAATTATCAATCAAACACACAAGAACACACCAACAAAAACACAAGAAGGTAACCAGCGTATATTGGTATCATTCCATTCATGCCCCTTCCCCCTCGCTTCCTTCCCATTCCATAACTCAGATATACAATACAAAGTAAAACAATTCGCTCGTAATAAAGCATTGTAGAGCAAGTATGTCCGCCTGCCTTCCTGTCTCTCCGGAACATGGCTGTATGTATAGATGTATGCTCGCTAAACCGCCCTCAAAGCAAGGAAAAACACAAGACGCAATATGATGTGAACTAACGTAGTAGGTATCGAGAATTCGCTCCTCGCTCCTCACCACTCCCCTCTACTTTCTTTCTTCCCCCTCATGTAACTCCTCCTGAATAGCTAAACGACTCGTACTCCCACCTGGATTGGCACCAAGACTGCTCCTATTTTTTTTCTTCTTATTCGCAGCAGACAGCTTTGCGCTCTTGGCTCCCTTCTCTTCCTTGTCGGCTTGCTGCGAGAAGTCTTTCCATTTGCGCCATCCATCAAAGTCGATTAGTGCTTGCATACAGCCCCATTCCATTACTTTCCGCTCAAGCCAGACGAAGTTGACAGGCTGGAGGGGAATTAGCTTGGTGCTTGGAAAGAAAGGGCAGTGGAAGAGGTAAATAGGAGAGGTGGAAATACTTTAGTCAAGAAGTCATTACACCCCGCCGCCAAAGCCTCATGACGATCCGACTGCAAGCTCGAAGCAGTAAGTGCCACAATAATAACCGGACTCTTGAAGAGAACCGTACTCGGCAACTTATCCTCGCCTTCAGGTTCATCCGCTCCGGTCTCTGGTGCGGAAGAACTTGCACTACTGCTGAAAACACCTATCGAATTCAACCTTTCCAGTCTTCTAATCTCCTTCGTAGCCTCCAGTCCACTCATGATGGGCAGTTGGATATCCATCAACACTAAATGGAAACCTCCAGCTCGCCATTTATTGACCGCTTCACGACCGTTCATAGCGGTCTGCCAACGGACTTTGAGACGCTTCATGAATGCCTCCAGGAGTTTCAAATTGATGATGTTGTCTTCGACGATGAGGACGTTGATCGGAGGTACGCCTCCATTCAGCATTCCCGCTGGGAGGGATGGGTGTTCAACCTTTGCCTTTTTAGATCTCTTGGGGTGATTGTTTTGAGGACGAGGAGAAGAGACTCGAGGGGGAGGAGTGGCAACGCGTTGGACCTGGGATGCAAGATCATTGGGCTGTGGTGCAGGGGGAGTGGGAAGGGGAGGTGCTGCAGGGGGTGCATTGGATTTTTCTGATGCACTTGAGTGAGCTCTTGAACGTGAACCCCGAATTAAAGCGTGCGTACCGTTATTTACCGCCGGCTGCTGTGACAGACCGCTGATAACAGTAGGGGATGATGTATGTTGACGACCTATCCTAGGTCTATTGCTATGGTGCCTCCTTGAGGAACTGCCAGGTGAGGGAAGTGCTGGGACATGTCCTGTTGTGAGGACGGACATGGAGTGTGCCGCAAGTGGGTGGTGGCCATTCTGACCATTGACGCCGACAGGTACGCTGTGTGGGAGATGTGGTGAAGGTGCCGCAGGTGGCATAGGAGGGAAGTAATCCGAACCAGCTTCCGTAGGTCGAAGCTCATCGTAATATATCCTCTGCGGTTGCGGACTTGGTTTTGGCGTCCTCTTTACTGGGACATCGATAACCAAAGCTTCATCAACGGTCTGTCCTCCTGGAAAGTACGCATCCAGCGTCCTACCCATCGGTTCCTCTGGTCCTAACGTCCTCTCCTGCCGTTGTTCTCTTGGTACAATCCTCAATGTGACATCTGGCGCATCGAAATTCCTTCCTAACGAGTTGGCGTATTTCTTCAAGATCATATCACGCACATCATCTACCAAATCATCCTCGTGAATTGTAACCAGCGTGGCCGACGCACCAGGGCGCTTGACCCATATCTTCCTGCTCACCATATTGGCGCTGATGGTTGAAGGCCCGTTGCCTGTGAAATAATCGAGGTTCGCAGCTCTCGATTGCGGTGGCAGCTCTGTCTCGAGGAGGGTCTTGATCAATCTCGTCTGCTGATGCGGCAGTAGACTCTGTCGTCTGGAAAGCTCGGACGGTCTCTGGGAGTTCGCAGCGTTGGTCGTGGTACTGCCTGGACTGGTTACAAATACCTCTCTGTTGCCGTTATCCCCCGGACTGACATTCCCATCGTCCTCGTCTTCTTCCAGCACAGGATGGATATCGGTATTGGGCGTGGGGAAGTCAGCGGTCGAGGAGCTGTCCTGCTTGGGGTCGTCGAGCGTGGATTCTGCTTCGGGGGCGAGGGGAAGGTGAAGGGGAAGCGGAAGGGCGAGAGGGAGGGCTTGAGGGTTGGACGTTGAGGTTGTTGTTGATGGAGAAGTTGTTGTTTCGTGTCGATCGCTGCTCCCTTGGACTTGGAGCTGCTGTGCTAAAGCTAGGTTCTGCCCGGCGTCCCGACTAATAATCCTGGATCCAGAGCCAACAGCCTCACTATTCTCAAGTCCAGCTCCGGCTCCAGCCCCAACCTCACCTCCTCCCAGCACATCCTTCTCGTCGATTGTCGCGGCTCCGAATGTTGATGGTGGTTTATGACTTGTGCGCGACCTGACCGACCTGGCCTTGCGACCGTGTTCTCCAGGAGTCGAAGAGGAAGTTGTAGCTGGGGCCTCACCATCGGCGGAGGATTGCGAGACTGTTGATGCGGTGGAATGTCTTCGGGTGAACTTTGCGCGCAGCCTTGTCTTCAGATCCCCAATGGCCATTGAAGCCCTCAATCCTGTCGCTGTCGCTGTCGCTCTCACCTCTACAGGCACGACTATGCAGCCTGCGAAAGTGGATGCAGGTGCTAGCTGTACTGGAGTGTTGAACGAGAAGAGGGAGTTGCACCGGAGGAGAGGAGGAGAAGGAGGGAGAGAAAGAAGAGTATATCAATCAGTCAGTCAATCAGCGAGTGAGTAGGTGGTGTGTGTTCCCGGAGACTTTTTTCTTATTCTGCCCGCTCGAGATGCTTTGCTTTGCTTTGCTGCTTCGTGTCAAGCAAGCCCAAGCCTTTTCTTGTCCCCGGCTCGCCGTATGTACCGCGTCCGCCTTTTCGCCTTTTCGATGTTGCTCTCCGAAATTCGATGTGACATGATCCGATGAATCCGCTGTTCTTAATCAGCCAGAGAACACTTACTCCGGAATTAAATTGACAACAGACAGTAAGAGCCGCTTCGTTAATTAGGATGCATTTGTTCAGAATCCATTACAAAAGGTACCACTTCGTCAAATACACGCTCCGTCAAATGAATTCTTCCATTCCATCTTTTATTTTTCCAATCCCCTCCAACAATTCCTCCTCTCAAACCCAACGCGTCCATGAAATTTGCCTCTTCCACGCCATCCCGCAGGAACATCACGGCCTCACCCTTCGCTTGAACAATTTATTGGCTATCGGCCCCTGACCATAACACCCATAACACCCATGGACCCATCCCTTCAGGGGTCCTCGCCCTGATCCGAGTCTCCAAGCGAGGCTGAGCAAGCAAGCTTTCCCCAGTCTCAGTGCTCTTGAATTGACCGACTCTACGCTATGATTGGTTTTTGTTGTTTATCTTTTTCGCCTCCTTGGTGCACTACTTCTCTGTATTGGTTTATGTATTGCCACGACTTTTACTCGACGTGCTACTCCCGTTATCTTACAGACCTTGGCTTACTTAAGTCACCTTTTACTAATCCCCTTGCAAGATCGATATGAACTTTACAAGGAGTACTTGTAAAGCTACTTGAACTTGCGGATAAGATTTCTTGTATATATATAAATGGGATGATATGATTAGGAATACACTTGCAACTTCAATCGTTATATCACAGATTCGCAAATTCAGCGCCATTATCTTGGTCCTTTGGTGTTCAGTCCTCGGCGCTTAGTACCAGCCAATTCTCTGTCTTCTTTGTCGTTTTTCGAGACAGTGCTGACAGCTCCGCTCAATAGAGATCTCAAACTATGATAAAGTTCCGGTGCAGATATAGTTAGTGTCCAGGATCGCATTAGCTCCCAGAGGTTATACTCGACCATCGGGTCCCAAGAAGTACGTCTGCTCCCAGAACTCTTCCTCCCGAGACCCTACGGTCATCTAAAAGCGTCCGTAATAGACAGGTGCTTCCCCTTCCCCTTCACCAGGAATTCTCATATCTATGTGGCTGGAACTTCTTTCACAGAGGGCATTGGGAAATCGACACACATTTCTTATGATAATAGGTAGCTCGATATGGTGGAAACTTATTTGCACCTCTAGCTTCACTGGCATAGAATCTAGCTGTGTCGTAAATCTAAAGCCCAGCAATCACAGGGAAAGACCTAAGCAGATTAGGCAAGATCAAGATTTTAGTTCTCGTTTATCTCTGGTGATCATCACATCAGGAAAGCTAACGAGGTCTGAGGATATGTAGATCATACTGCCTTTTCAACTGAAAACAAGATGCGTCGTGACTTAGCTCCCTCAATACTACCACGAGACCGAGGTATCCTACAAAACTTATGTGGGCTAATTACAACTTACCCCGCTCCTTCGAGCACTTAAATGCATTGATTCCTCGAAACCAAACTGTCTTTGTCTTTCTTCGTACACAAACACCAAAGCGAAGAGCCACCATCATCTTTTACATAAACCCTCTTGGAAATCACTTAGGTTAGTAACTAAACTAAAGTATTTACATCGGCTGTTGAAAAACCTATAGATGTCTTGTACTTCGGGGAAGAACGAAGCTAACGTCACACAGCAAATCTACAATCATCATCAAGATGTCCGCACCTTCCGATCAACCCAACATGGACGAGGGGCAACAGGGACAACAGGATCACGGCAAGATTCATCAGGGTCAGCATAGGGCCAGTGTTACGCTTAGGATCTCGGAGCAGACACAAAACACCAGGGGCCAGGGAGAACAGTCGCAGTCTGAAGAGGCTAATCAGGAGAACGCCGGCGGAACAGAAGAACCCTTGATTAAAGGTGGCAGGTGTCTTTTTGTACCGCAGTTGATTAGGTACTTGACGGTTAATCGGATCGTCAAATGAATCCACCTGTATGCAAGAATGGAGTGTCCATGTTTGACACCACCTCCACTCTTGGAAATTCCAAAGGCAGCATGGCTGCGTGAGTAAGAGTAATCAACGGCTCGGAATTGACTCAAAATTAACTGTGAGTAGGACCCCAGTTTTGGCATCGCAATTGAAGTTGTTAGTCATTCATGATCGATGTTGTCCGTAAGTACGGAGTAGTAAATTGCTGTACATTATGCAATTACCAATGTCCTGTTGCACCCTCCGACTTCCTCTGTCAATCTTGGGTTTGAATTACTACAATCACAATCTGGGCAATACACGGTGCTGGGAAGGGGATAAATATACAGGCCTTTCCAATTTAACCTCCCCGGCATATTCTACTTCTGCGGGGTTTTCTGCATCAATTCTTTCACCTCTCCACCTCGAGCCTGCATTGGACCCTGCTTATACCACCAGGGTATTCCAAAATCAGAAGATGTGCTGTACTTCACCGTGGAAGTCCACAACACCAATCCTTCTGCTGGTCTTCGGGAAACAAGAGTATCGTGAGAACCGCTGTCAGATCCAGTCCCAAGCTCCCGGTAAAGTCCAACAATCCAGCAAAAGGATCCATTTCCTATTTACATTTCGGTACTTCCTGGAAGTCGGACTAATTTGTGCCCAAGATGACTCGAAGGGGGAAGATGGTTGTGATGAACGACCTTGGTCATGGTCTTCGTGCCTGCTCGAGATGCATCGATGCTCGTTTTGGGATCATCATAACTATCAATCTGGCAGCATTCGACATTCTTCATCCATCTGTTTTTGGCAACTGTCGATATCGAGGCTCGCTTTGATGGATCCGGGTTCAACATCGTGAGGAGGACTCGCCGTAGAGCTGGTGGGTTGATGTGCTGATCAAAGAATGCTACATAGGGGTAGTCCGATTCCGTTATTCCAGCACCTTCAACAATATGCTTGCTATTCCATTTTGTCCAGCCGCGAAGCAAATCATCATATAGAGGAGAACTTCCTGCTCTGGCCTCGTTCCACAGAACGCCATTGGCAGTCATGCAGAGCATCACAATAGCCGCACCCCAGACGTCCAAAGGTCTAGGATCATATTCCCCTGCAGCAAGCATTAGTACAGTTGGAAGAATAATGGTAACATATATTACCTGTGTTTGCAATGACCTCCGGAGCCACATATGGCGGGCTACCACACATCCCGGGAGGACATAGCCTGACCTCGCCCATATCTTTGCCACATTGACCACCTGATGACCTCAATCCAGGATGTATCCCAGCAAAAACTTCGGAAACTCCAAAATCGGTAATTTTCAGCTTGCTGTCTCTCGTGATCAGAAGATTCTCCATTTTGACATCCCGATGAGCAATGCCGTGTGTGTGGAGGTAATTAAGACCTTGGATTAGCTGCTTGAACAAGCAGAGTCGATCGACGAGATGATCTTCTCTGGAAAGATACTTTTGGCTGACGAGATGGAAGAGATCCCCCTGATCACAAAATTCCATGACATGATTCCACCGTCCATTGTGAGTGCACAAACGGAAGGTTTCAACGATGTTCGGATGATGGGTGCTCTTGGCAATGGAGTATTCAGACTTGACTTTCTGCTCATAGTCCTCGCTCTTTTCTTTCATCGACTTCCCACGAAACTCTTTGACGGCATAAGTCTCGTTGGAGGCACCTCCTTTTCGGTTCATAAGTTTGACGTGTGCAGTAGCACCCTTCCCGATAGTCTTTCCTCGTCTTCCCACGAGTTTACTCTGATCGCAGAATTCGGAGTACAGCTCCACCTCGTCGACCGAAAATGTATCGGGAAGGCTCATACTCAATCGTCTTGACTTCAATCCGGTACCTGTATCTGCGGCCATTCCCCAGACTTGTCTCGAAGGAAGTTGAACCAGGGGATTGACCTGCTGGGTTACCGCTTTGGGAGCACCTTCAAGGTCCACACTCGTAGCACGATTCCGCCGCTGATCGGGTTTAGGTACAGGTTCGTGAGGCGCAAAAGCGATTTTGTGTTTTATGAGTCGTTCTCGAAGCCCAAGTCCACTGGACGAAGGATTCTTCTTCCTGCCACTGGCAAAAGATTCCGAGGTCGGCATTGGGACTGGTGGCTGCTTCTGGCCCCCGTCGATGGGTGATGCGGGTGATGCTGGCAGAGAACTAGTTGTGTGATTGGAAATTGTTCCTGGCATCCTTCGGATTGGTAGGCGGCGATGATCTTTCGATAACTCGGGGGTTGATTCATTGTTGTCCAACAACCCTAATCCGAAAACTCTTGACTTCGATGGCGTCTTGGGATGTGCTGTGGAATTCCCATTTCCTGAATGAGAGGTAGTGCGCTTGAAAAGTCCTGATAAGCCTCGTTTGACGGATGGCCTGTCATGTGCAGTAGCTCTTCTCTGGATGCCTCGTGGCTGTTGTCCAGCAATTGTCTTGTCCCTCTCCGTTGGTAATGGCGGCGGTGTTGCTGCTCTGTTCGCGGGTGTTGATGGGCAGCTTGGAATGACGACGTGGGTCATTGGGATGTTCTGTTTCTCCTGGAATAGAGGCGGGTGATGGCTTTTCACTGGTGTTATAGGTTCATTCGTAGCATCGCTACTCGTCTCGTCTTCCTCTCCCTCCTCTGGTATTGGAATTCTTAGATGAACTGGTCGCAACTCCGGTGAAGAATAATAGCTTGGACTTGATGGTCCATCTCTCTGTGGCTTAGAAGTATCCATCGTAGGCTCGAACGTGGTATCTGCGGTATGGATGGTGGGTGAGGTCATCGTGGCTGTTGGCATGGAATTAAGTGTGGAGGTAGAAGTTGTGCAATGTTCGGACGAAGGTCTGCGGTGGAAAGTTGTAGGCGCAAGGAAGCGGGAGGAAAGGAGGATTTAGGAATGGACTGGTCTTCCATCGGAGGTTTGATCCGGATCGCTGCTTTCCTCCAGCCATCCACGTTTCAAGAAAATGTGCTCGTGTGGTCTCGAGCCATTCCAGCGCTAGGGTCGGACCGTTGTTGTTGTAGTAGTGATTCGACGGATTGGTTTGGCGTACTGTACTTCGTACTTTAATGGTGGTTTATGCCCAGACTTGCGAGAAGCGCCGTAGGACTTGGTTTCGAATTGAGTTTGGAGGGACAAGGAGGAGGTTTGTAGAGGTGGAGCTGGACAATACCAGTGGTGAGCGTGCCTGTGTGCACAGGTTGATGTTGATGTCGAGCGTGCAGTTTTCTCGAGAGGTCGGGCAGTGTGACGTAGGTAGGAATGGGCAGAGGGATAGGGAGATGGATGTCCAAGTTGAAGCCAAAGCCTCGAGCCTGCAGAGGCCAACTCAAGAAAACACATCCCTCAACCTCGCAGAGAGTTGATATGCGATGATGGTAGGAGACTACTCCTCTCTGTTCCTCACGGAAGTTAAGCTGTTTGTAGGCGAAGACAAGGTTCATGGTCGACTAAGAAGGCACGAGGGTGTTGACCGGATTGCGACATTCTCGCTTTCTTTGTTCTTGAAATCCAACCTCAGCCAAGCAACAACTAGAAAGCAAGCATTTGACCAATAGATTATTCTACGGCTTGTTGTTCACCATTGATGTTGTCCCATGTTCTAGGTGGGTGGAAAGTGCTCCCACCATGAGGCAGGTGTTTACATGAAGCCCAAGGCCAGCTACTTAGCGAGGTGGGTACAGGGACTTGGGATTGTTTCACGATGGAAGCTTGTACGAATTACAAGAGGTTGTCATTATTGTCCTATTTAATGAGCATTTGGGTATTCCATGAGCTCCCTTGTCAAGATATGTTGTCAAGCTAACAAATTGCACATGTTAAATTCATATGATTCGCTATGTACCTATCAAACAAGACTCCTAGCTTTCAAAGCTCGTAAAATTTCATCTTATCATCAATTAATCATCAATTACGCTTTAAAAGGAATCCCCGTCGGAAATGCCTCCCGCTTCCCCTTACCATTAAACTCCGACTGGGTCGGCGCCGTATCGGAAATTGTGCTGGTTGCCGTCTGATAGTATGTAACCAATGCATCCTCTACACCCTCATGATTATCATACGCCTTCAGATTGGCAAAAGCAGGCAAGACCACGTTGACGGCGTTATCCAAGGTTTGGACTGATGCATCATACTTCTTTGAAATGAAGCGTGGGTCGAGGGGGTCGATAAATCGCGCTGTGTTGGGCGGGTAGTTGAAGTTCGGGAGAGATGTGACGTTGAATGCTGCCATCATGGCGTGGTCTTCATGTACCAAATTATGACAGTGGAACATCTGTATAGAATTAGCTTTTGCGGGGGGATCAGTGGAGGAACTGCTGAGCTTACATAAAGACCTTCCCATGGGGTGTAACGTGCAAGCACATAGACCTCTTCGTTTTGGCCTAGTAGCACAACATCTTGCAATGCAGCAGCTTCGTAAGTCTGCACTCCACGAGAGCCTTTCTGTCTTGAAACGACCTGGAAATCGACCAGATGGACGTGGATTGGATGAGACCATCCACCACCGTTGTTGACTAGTTTCCACAGCTCAACAGCTCCACGGGGAGGTCTGGCTATGACTCGGTTGTTGATATCGTCGAATGTGACACCATTGATCTTCCAAGCACCATTCCTTTTATTGTCAGTTTTAATTTATAGGAATTGAAGAGAATTTTACCCACTTTGACTCGAAGTTGAAGACATGATCAGGCTTTGACAGATCCTTGGAAGGTGGAAGTGGAAGTGGGGCAAAGGCTGCAGGCACGGGGCCATTGTTGGAAGTATCCGAGACCGTCGTGCCAACGTTGAACTTCATCACCTGATTGGTGTTGTTGTACGGTGTATCAGCCTGCACGTTATAGAAGTTCTTCAAGTAGATTGGCTTTCCAGCATAAGGCGCAAAATCCACGACGATCTCCCATCTCTCGGCCATGGATATCCAGAGATCTGGCGTCTGGACTGGCTTGGAAGTTCTGCCGCTGTCCGAACCGACGACGTAGAACGGAATGTGGTGCGAGGTATCGTCTTCGAGGATTCCGAGGTCTGTGACAAAATACAAGCGGAATGCGCGACTTACGGACACATCTAATAGACGGAACCTGTATTTCCGGGGCTCGACATTGAGGAATGGCCACGGCTGCCCATTTCTGACTGGCTGTCAGTAATAATTTATGACAATTCCCCAAAAACTTACACATGGATAATATCTCCAAAGAGACTGACCCCCGGCTGCGTGGCGGGTGATACGAGCTGTCCATCTGTTCCGTACTGCTTTGAGGACAATGCCATCGGGATGTCGTATTTGCCCTGCGGTAGACCCGAGTTCTTTTCATCATTGTCTGAGAGGATGTAGAAACCTGCTTGGCCAAAATAGGCGTTTTCGGCAGTATGATCAATAGCATGGTCATGATACCAGAGCGTTCGAGCACGTTGAGCATTCGGGTAATAGTAGTCCTTGTAGAATCCAACGGGAATTGTGTCTTCCGCCCAACCGTCCCATGGCGGATGTGCTGTGGTTCGGATTTAGTCAAGCCGCGGAAATTTAAATTGCAATTTGGACTCACTGATGGAACCGTGAAGATGCGTTACAGTTGGTTTGTCATTTCCCTCGTTGATGAACCGGACTACCGCCTCGGTCCCGAAAGTCATATGGAACGTAGGGCCAGGAGAGATGCCGTTGTAACCCACGAGCCGGGTAGGCGGGAGTTCTGGATACACTTGCTGAGTGAAACCCTTGATGTGAATCTCATAGTAGTCAATATTTGAGCCGTCCGACTTGGTGTACGTTCTGTGGAAGGACTGTTAGTGATCTGCTTCACCTTGACGGAATCCACGCTCAAACTTACGCCAGAGGCGTGGCGATTGGCGGTACGGGTAATGGAAACTCGTAGAAGTGCTTGTAGGCTGGACTCGGTCCGTTTCCAGCAGCTGAAGTCAGACCAAGTAGCAAGGAAGTTGCAAAGCTTGAAAGAAAGGCCCTTTGAGTCAACATGATGGCTGCAAACTTTAGAAAATCTGGACGAAGGACAATAGATATCCGATGTATAAGAGCAAAGAAAGCCCAGTTTGACCTGATCTACCTTCATCAAGGCCAGAGGAAAGCTTTTTAAATATATGAAGGTCCTGGTCTTCTCTTGTGCAACTGCATGCGAGCCCATGTCAACAGAGTTAAAAGCCACAATTGCATTCCAGAACGCCTCCTGTGACGCTGCAGACAACACCACAATAACGAAAATAATATCTTCTGGTAGCACATGCGTTTACATTATTGAAACTCACCCACAGAATTCAGATGGGATGCATCATACGAGGGCTGGAGTGAACCCATGCCGCCCACGATACCGATATAAAGGAGTCCTGATATCATGCAGTTGAGGAGATACCAAGCTGGGCGTATCTGACAGCTTGCACAAGCTTTCCAATACTAATATGGGGTGCAATGCTAAGCTTTCATTGGCATTTCTTGGTCACGATAAGCTTTCTCACTAATGCAAGTAAGTGATAGTGGATGACCCACCATTCTGGACTCGCCAAAATTCTAGTGCGGCGCATTCTTGGGCTTGCGGCGGAGATTTGTTCCGATACCGTGCATGTTGAATGAACCAATGAGGACAACAACGAATAAGTCGTGATATCATGCACAGGTCAAGCCGCCTTCGTCGTGGAGTACAAAGTGGCGGCTATTCCGCGACAGCCTTCTACACGCCTGAACATTGGGCAATCTTTGGCTGTTGACACGTGAATGGGTTACTGGGTTATTTTTGGGAACAGGCGCGACTGATACCGGAGTTTCTCTGCTTGTTGACGAACAGCAAAGCCTCTCGGCCTTTCAGAATTACGTGGAGACCCAGATCCACGAGTAGGGTTGAGATCATTGTCGAAGTATGCCGAACTCTGAGTAGATTCTCACCTGAGAGCTAGGTGTTCTTGCATGCATGTGGTGCGACATGAGATGCATGCTTCAGATCATGATAATTAGCCACTCGAAAGCATGACTGCGGTTCCGATTGGGAGGGTTTGTTCTCGGAGTTCGGCAACCTAAAGGGAAGTAAGGTGGTACATTCGTGCATGCGTCTTATGCAGTCAGTCCACTTTCCACTTCCGCTTCCTGCGTTCCGCTCAAGGCGGCTCAGCTCGGAAAATATACTCGAAGCATACCGCCACTCCGTTTGACTGCTTATTGAGACTTGATGATCTAGAATATAATTCACCTGCCATGCTTTCCCCTAGTCTCGACCATCTCGCCGGGTAGATATAAACTCCGAGATTTGAAACTCTGTCGCAGGTTGCTTCTTCAAGAAAAGGCACGTCAGCGAAGTTCAATTAATCTAATGCTGAAAAGTAGAGGAGTTTTGACGGTAAATCACAAATCATGTCTCGAGTGTGAGCAGTGACATTGGTGGGATCGTTCTTTGTCTTTCAGAGTGCGAACATGAAGTTATACAACATCATGAGAAGCCCAAGAGAAAATTTACTAACAAATCTTATGAGCCACTACAAAGTATCCCAAAGCAAGCAGTGTCTCTTCTACCCCTAGTTTCCCTCTGTCGCGGTCTCGTCTCGGTGCTTCACACTCGCTTGGCAGTTTTTCGGGACATTCCAAAGCGTCACCCCAATGAGAAAAGACAGTCCTTCCATGATATCCTATATTCTAGCAATCGAGCGGATTGTCAGATGAGGAATTAGTTCATGACATCTGATGATCTCCCGGGGCATCTTCTGTTTCATGCAACAGGGTTCGGGCTGGATCTGGCTGTCCTCTTCCCCTCTCACTCCCGTTTTCCTTGAATGAGATAGGCTCAAAGTTCCGAGTTGTTTTCAGTACATGTGATAATCCAAGTCGGCTTTCTAAAACTTTTTGGAGCTGTCACAAGAGTTGGGCATTGAGATTTTTGCAGCAAATTTGGGCAAGAAAGACCGGGATTAAGGTGCGGGTGCCACCAGTATGAGGGATGAAAGGATTTTGTTTAACCTTCGTTTTTGCAAGAATTGTTCCCCAAGCGCAACTTTACATATCTGTGATACACTCCCGGTGTGTTTTCAAAGGCCAAATGCTTTTTCTTCTGGTATAAACCCTCATCCTGCTCCATTTAAGCCTTAATCACTTAAAACTGCCGGGAGGGCATAATCATGGGCAGTGGCAGTAAAGAAAGTACCAAAAATCCTGCAGTGCTTTAAAATCTGCATACACGGACATGTTCTATTGAACGAGACCCCAACCCCCCGTGAGATAATCTGAGCAGCGGCGAATTATTTAGCTGTTATCTCATCGAGATGAGCTCATCAACTCTTCGTTTGGCGTTCATTACAGCGGTCGATGTCAAGATTGAATTCCGGAGGAAGCTGCAGGACTCCCGAAGCAATGGTACCTGGGATCTAATTCCGGGGGCTTAGTGCTCGCCAGATGCAAATAAGAAAGGGGGTGGGTGGCTGGTCAACATAAGCGGGCGGGGCAAAAAAAAAAAAACATACAACAGTGGGTATTCGCTGGTGGTCACCCACCCAACTACTAATCCACCGATCTGAAGCTTGGGTTTGGCAGAGCGGACGGGATGCCCCTTTCTCTTCAGTCTATGGTCGTATGTGGCAGATCTGAGGCTACTTGGAATTATATACAGAAGTTTATGAACTGTTCCTGAGAGAATGGGCTCGCTAAAAAGACGTTCACCCTAAGGGGACGCCAAGACAATGCCTCCTCCAACACGCAAGAGATTGCAAAGAAAGTACTCAAAGTCAAAACTACGCCAAGTAAGAAAAGCCCATTATTTCATTCTATCACAGTTCCAGTCCCTTCACGGTCCGACGGAGCTCCATATGCAGGCCCTGTCAAGAATTAATGATTTTCCCAACAGAAGCTCACGCAGGATTCTTACCAAGTGTGGGATGAACGACGAGCCCAGGCTGGAAGACATCCACAAATCTCTCCTTGTTCCACTCATCCAGTGCCTCCCACGAGCGACAAGTATGAGGCGTGGACCAGTTTGCAGAAGGGACTGGTTGCTTCGTTCCCCATTTGAAGGTTATGAGAGATGTATCGCCATGGCACATGATGGCTTGCCGAAGAGTGTCTAGGCAGTGAACTATTCAAAAACACCATTAGATTGTGGAATCGAAAAGAGTGAGTAATGACGCACAGTTGTGAGCGCGGAGGAGGAATAGCTCATCAGCTGTTGCATTTGGCCAGTAATGTTCAACGTGAAGAAATTTATGGATCCTCTTCTGTTTGAATGTCAGTTTTGAGACCTCCTGGAAAGTAGAAAACCCCGTACAATACAGTGAAGATGATGAAAGACAGTCATTTGGCCGAAATAGCCTGACCCATCTGTAAACCGGACAGAGTTCTCCAGTCTGTCCAGTCGTTTGATTTCCACTTCGGGAACCCTGATGTTTGCATCTAAACGATCAGAATTAGTCAATGTTTGTATCAAAGAGGAGACTTTGTACTCTGAAGTAGTTTGTGCCATGCAATTTCTAATTCTTCACTCGGTTCCCCAGTATATATGCGAGCAGTTGATTGATTGAGGTGGGGATTCACTTCGAACACTTTTTGCAAATACGGAATTCCCAGCGAATCCACGTTTGGGTTACGATTCGAGGAAATTAAATAGATGGAAGTGTATGCAAGAATGAGAACAGCGTGGAGGATCCATGGGAAGATTTTTTGAAGCGTGCTTGATCTCGTCGTAGATTGGGGCTCTTGGCTGAATGAACTTCCATTCTCATTGTCTGTGGTAGACACTGCTGAGTAGGAAGAAGCGTTCCATGCTACCTGAGGATGTTTGCTTGGGTTCAGAGAAGATACCATTTCGATTGAAATGAAAATTGGAATGAAAATTGGATGGGAATCGTGAATATCTTGCTATTTTTCTCAACAAGGCGGAGGAATCTTCTCGTTCGGCTTATGTTGTTGTTCTTGTTTATGGCACTTTAAACATCGTCGGAGTGGCCGAACCGGCGAAAAGGCGCTGAAGAGTATCACCGAGCTGATTCAAACTTTTGGTCCCATTGCATACGTTTCTTTGGCCGATGAAGCTCCATATACACTTGGCCAATGTATTCTGCACGCTACACCGGTTGGTCGTATATTCTGACATCAAGGATATCGGTCAAGCGCTCGTCACCTCGCTTAGCTACGATGCTTACTTGCATATATGAATGAAAGCTCAGCCTTCGGCATTTTTTCTCCGATTTAAAGTTCTCGTCACACATCAATAGTCACTAAGTTCTGACCTGCAGCATCAAGCGATAGAAGCTGTGCGAAGGCGACAGAAGAAACCTGGAGTACTTCAGCGGAAAGGCCCATTTAGGAAGGTTACTTCACACCTGTGCCGTTGCCCTATTGCATCTGAGCTACGGCCGAGACGGGTGGGGTCTGTCTTAGAGCGATGGCTGCTTGGCTGATCGAATTAGAGGCGCCGGCAGATACTGTGCCAAGCGAACAGGGGCCAAAATTAGTGAGCTGGGGAACTCTACCAATATCAAAAAGCTATTTATTCCACGAGGCAAAATTTGTATCTCCTTCCTCATTCATAGATTATTTGACAATGTAATCCTTTACGAAATGCAAGTAAGAAAGTCGCCGAATGACGGCATTGGATATTTGCTTTATGCATTCTTCCTTGGTCAGATAATGTCTGTCTTTGTAAACAAGCCCCAGCACAGCCAGAATCCCATTGTCCTAACTGGCGTATGGTCTTTGGCAACTGAGATCACAGTGCCTGTCGGTGAAATACTCTTGATGGCTTGATCAACAAATCGTAGAAGCTGACAATGTTGTTACTCCGCGTGATGACTTGAAGCTGAAAACAAACTGCCTCTCGGTGAGATATCCTTGCTGCATGGATGAAATGTTGGAGCAGCTGATGGTGAGGTTCAGGACAATACAGTTGCAAGAATAAGAGCTGACATACTTGTTACAGGGAGCATGGAGAAGACGAGGAGGCATCGTGGAGATATTTTTTGTATAAGAAGGGTCGATTCTCTTTCATTCGAATCCTTATCCTCAACAGACACATCCAGATTATCACAGAACATCACTTCGGCAATTTCAAACTCATTCTTCGCATTTAAAGTCCAGAATCCCAAGTTCCAACAAGTCTCCGAATCATCAAAATGCAATTCAGTACCTCCACCATCGTTGCTTTCTTGCCTCTCATGGCTTCCTTCGCGGTGGCTGCGCCATTGACCCGTTAGTCCTTGAATTCTCCTCATAAATTTGACTTGAATCTTGAGCTCACAACCAACAGCTTCAACGACAGCACTCGTGGCACGAGCCGATATTCCGGAGGAATGTCACTTTGTCAACAATGACTCCGCGTCCCGCGCCCTGGTCTGCGAGTACGCCACTGCCCCGGTTCTCGATTCCAACTTTCCCGGCGCTTGTATCACCAATGCAGCAGGCGATATCACATGCACCCTTCCCGAAGGGTCCAAGGACATTAGCATCAACAAGCCGCTCGCTGCTCGAGACGTTGATGCCGAGGCATACAAGCTTACCATCTCTTGGAAGAGAGATGAGACTGCTCTTCTGGAGCGCGCAGTTGAACAGGAGGCTTACAGACTTACCATCTCCTGGTAGACGCACCTAGCGAACGGTCAAGACTCGGTAGAGATGGGTGCGATGCCAAAAATCTTTCATTTTACTTGTATCAGGGAGTGAGACGGTTGATTGGCTTTTTAGTAGTTGAATTTCTTTTAGGTGCGTTTGCGGGAGAAGATGCGAGTCTTGATCAGGTGCTTGGTTGTTCTTGCTATTTTCTATTCATGAAATTAAATGCTGAACGGGTTTTACTATGGCTCTCTATCTAAATTTGAAGTGATCGAATGCTCCCTCTATGTGACTGCATTACTACGGCTAATACAGAATAACAAGGGTATCCGTCTTTACAGGCATTCCAGGTTGTTTACTCGTTGAGAAAACCAGGTTTTACCGAGACGGTCGTAAGTGTCAGGTAGGCGCAGTGAATGTTCTGTTACAACGTTGGGACATAAGGGTCGGCTATTTGGCAAGAGTTTCTCACTGTACCAAGCCTCTCCTGGACTTTTGATGAAATGACAGTCGTTGCTAGGTTGCCCTTCTAGGATTGAGACATGCGGCCCGCATCAAGTTTAGATAGCGGTAAAATTCATTAGACGGGCGTCGACTGCATGATTGGGGATGTTTGCAGAACTCTGTTCGAAGATCCGAAGAACCAAGGACTGATGTCTTTGCACGTTTGTTTGCCAGCTTCATCAAGCCAGTGAGTTACCAAAGCTGCGGGATTTTTTCTTGAAGCTGATTTAAGAAAACATAAATTCATCTGACCAATCTGTTCTGGCGTGAAATCGAGAAACTATCTAAGCGACAGGCACAAAGGAAATACAAAGAAGATGTAGCGAGCGTGTCTATATATGTTCCAATCAATCTGTTCCCCTTGTATGGATCCATCAACGAGCTTCCTTAGCCTAAGTCAATATCTCTTCCTCCACCGGTTCATCATTCGATTCCTGACCCCTAAATGGCATATAAGGGACGCCTCCAGGATACATGGTCTCTTTCCATCCTTCTGCCTTCTTCATTCCGCCTGTGAGCAAGACCAGAATCCATCATCGACCACGGAGAATCACGTGTCATTCAGAATCCATCCCCTTCCCACGACGGAGGATCCGATCACCACCGCCTCCCAGTATCCCAATATCCTCCTCACATCTCATAAAATGGCCTCCCTCTTAATCCTTCTGGTAATCCAACGATCCCAGCCCTTCGGCCAAGCGCGATCCAGTGATTCTGCGACCTCACTCGTCAGCCAGGAGTATTATCTCAGCGAAACGGTGGAGGTAACCCAGCGGACGGATGATCAGGATGATGCCCATGTCGTCTAGCAAGTTCAGGAACTCGATGTTCTGGAAGAAAGACATTGGGTTGAGGAGTAGGTGGATTCCGATGTCGTCAAAGGTGTTGAAGAAGGTGCGGAGCATAGGACGCTGAGGCGGTAGTTGGTTGGTTGACTGAATCAATGGAGGGGGGGGGTGCTTGTTGGTTGGTTGTTTGATGTATGGTTTGTGTGTTTGTGTGAGATGTGATTGGTTGCTTGAGATGTACTGAAGAGTGAAGACTTCGAGGCCGGAATCCCCTTTTTGTCCCTCCATCTCAAGCGGACGTGGCTTCGTTGCCTATGTTACGATTCAATATGAATCACAGCTTGCTGTGCAATCACTTGATCATCATTCCGACATCCGCTGTACGGTACTGGACGTACGTCTAAATCCAACCTGATATGTTTGCTTGGCGATGCTAGGTGGTGTTGATGGAGTTGACTGTCGGTGGTGTTGTTCAAAGGTACCACGTCTCTCCTCTTGGAATACCCACTGTGAATACAGGTTTCTGATTGAATGGGAGAGGGGGAATCTGTGGGGAGATGATGCGAACTTCTCGCTTTGGATAGGTGTGTTGATACGTGGTGACATGAACGGTGTTGATGTCGTTGTTCAAGCGAGCCACGTCTGATCTCTTGGGTCGTAGATGACCCATAATTTATCGGAGGAGGCTGGATGCATTTGCAGATAGACGCGGGCTTGCTTCATGCGTCTTCACCACAGTGAAAGTCATACTACATTCTGACGTCGTTGAACTTGACTTGACTCAAGCTGGCACCTGATTCAATGTTGGGCCAGGGTTCAATCGGAATGCTCTCCCTGCTGGAATTGCATTTACAGATGTCATTTGTTAACTAAACATGTCGCCTATTCATCTTGAAGCCTTCCCTCACCGTAATTCTTGGCTTTCTCCGCTTGGGTTCCGACCTTTCGATGTGGGGTTTACTCTAGATGCCATGCTGTGATACGAACGAAGGCATGCTTCTTCACCGTACCGCAGCACTGACTTCGCTTCATACCTTCAATCCCATCAGAGTATAATGTGCTTCGTCTGGACTTTTGATGTGGGGTCTACATTCGCATTCGCCACTCCGTGACACAAACACATTCTCACCGTATCACAGCAGCTTGACCTCTCCTGATGGCTTCAATCCCATTGGAGCAAACGGTGCATCTTCTGGACCGAACACCCATCTCCATAATTAATAGAAGTAAATGCTTGAGTTGTTGTTCAACCGTACCGCACCACGTCTCACCTCCCACCCCAAGACAGTTAGAGTTGTATGTAGTGTTGTGGTGGTGTGTGTGGATTGCGGATGCGGGTAGATGCGCGCAGGGATTCGAACCACGTCACGTCACATCACATCACATCAATCACAGACAGTCAGGGGAGTCAGGGGAATCAGGGGAGCGCCATTCGCCCGGGTCGGGGGGGGGGGGGGGGGGGGCCCCTTCCTGGCCCCTATTCTAGTACTTCGTACGGAAGTACTGTATCCCAGGCCAGGGTAACTAACATTCGGCATAGCTTGGAACAGACGGTGAGAGTTGTCCAGAGGACAGAGTGGACAATTACTTCGTAACACGCCTTGCGCTCCTATTGATCCGATCCAGCCAGCTGGGAGATGTGGACACACATCCTTGGGGGAGGGTAGGGGAGGGCAGGGCGATTGGATTGGATTGGATTGGATTGGATTGGCGGGACCTGATCTGGCATGGCTTCTTCTATTCTCCCTGGCCTGGCTTGTTCCATTCTCCCTGGCCTGGCCTGGCTCGATCGAGCCTGGCTTCTCTTCCGTTCCTTCTCCCTGGCTTCACGCTTCACGGCCCGTTCCACCCAATTGGATGGGCTGGGATGTCTGTCTGGCTTTGAAGTACAGTCAGTCAGTCGGGCCGGGACGGACAGGATAGGCCCGGGACATGTGAAATCCATGTGAGTGAGTGAGATAGATCTGGACAGCAGAGAAGAGGCCGGCCATTCATTCATTCATTCATTCATTCATCACAGTACTACAGTACAGTCCTGTACCCAGGTACTGTACGGAGGACAGTAGGGTAGGAAATCGTTTGCACGCACTGCACTGCACCCACCTCCTCCCCCTTTCCCACAACCCCTATACCCACCCTACTTACTCGTACCCTCCCTCCGTACTTTTTTTCACCGGCCGGCCCTTTTCTAAACTGTATGTATCCATTTCCAATCCAAACACCGCATCTCCTCTGGACAACACATCAATCACATCGCTGATCCACCGACTATGATTGTACATTAACAATCCCATCCCCGCTCTTCTTCTCATTCGAGATCCCGCACTAAACTTCCCTCCTGGACTACCTCGCTACCTCGCTTTGCTGACAGCCGAATTAATTGACTTCGGCCCGGCACGCGACTCGAACTCAACACGATCGACTCACCAGTGACCACCCACCCACCCACCCCAAATCGTCATCAAAAGCCTCGTTGTCCCTACTACATCCTCCCGTCGAACCTGCGCCCGCCTCTACAACAAGACAACAAGACAAGAAAATACACACACAACCTGTTGGCGCCCGACAGAGCGCTGCGCTGCGCATCGCACCTAACGTAACTCACTCAACTTCTCACCTTCTCATCTCTAAAGCAAACTCAAAATGTCCAAACTGCCCTCCGACTCTTTCCTTCCCTCCGGCGCCATTGACCCTCCCCGCCGAACCTTCCCACGCAGTGACTCGATGATTTCGCCCATGATGGTTCCTCGCAGTATCCCCGACTACATCTCCTCTGCCCACTCCAGCGGCGATGGTTCCCCCTCTCCGAAGACCTTCATGTCATCACATTCGCCGTCACAGCATCAACCCATCTCACCACCAAAGACCCGAAGTGCCAGCGCGGAAGACAGTACGGCTGCTTTGGTAGAAGACTGGCGGACCTACACCCAGAAGTTGAGGAGTCAAAACGAGGGCGAGAGAGCACACATGGCCGCAGACAGGGCGAGGATGGAGGAGGTCATGGCAGAGGAGAGAGCGCTATGGGATAAAGAACGAGACATACTCAAAGCACGAATCGCAGACTTGGAAGCGCAGCTAGGGAGGAAAGGAAGCAGCCCGGCAATTCCATTGCCCATGAAACCGCAGGCCGCCACTAGCTTTGCCAGTCCTGGATCAAATACCATGTCTGTGACAGGTAGTATCGATGGCTCCTCACGTTCTGTCCCGCAGGAATCGGGTAGAAATGCGGACGGTAGCCCGTTCTACGCACCTGCACCAAGGCACCCAAGCCGAACTTTCGATCCATCCGAGGCTGAAGAGATGCGAGTAGATTCGATAACTGCTCCCCGGGAGAGTGCGATCCGGGTTACCAGCAAGGCGCTGACATCCTCGGATTTCGGAATTCAATCCCCTCCATCGGGCCATGATCTCGAAACCATCAACGAAAGTCCTACCGAAAGCATCGACATATCACATATTCAGCCGGGTTTAGAAGGTGTATCAATCAAGGCCTCTGCGGTATCACCTACCTTCATCGCAAAAGTCATGAGTCCTCGTTCGCCCTCGAAACTCTCCCCAGATATCAAGCCGCCTGCTCGAGATATCACCAATCAAGTCAGAAGTTCTAGCAAGGAGGAGAAAGATAGGAAGACATTGGAGGTTGTATCTCAACCCGAGAACAGAAGGTTGACGATGCATGCTGGCCATACACCAAATCATTCTGTGTCCAAATTCTCCTTCTTTGGTGGAGACGGTGAGAGTGGAAATGCGACGCCAACCCAGGAACATCATGATGTTGACAGCCTTCACAGACCTTCTGTTGCCCCCGAATACCACGGAGAGGCTGACAATGAAGAGTACGAGGACAACCATGGAGACAGGGAATTATCTGGCCCTCTCGGCCTGACGAATGAGCAAGTCACAGATGATCCATTCCTCGCGGAGCTGGTTGAAAAGCTGGAGGTGGAGGCCAGAAAGAGCGCCGATGCCAGTCCGACCAGCGAGACTGGAAGAAGCTTAAGTTCTCGCAAAAGAAGGGAGCAAGTCGATGACGACGAGAAAGACGAAGCTCCACGATTGAAACTAAAGCCAAGTACCAACTTTGGCCGGCCTCTGGGCAGCATGTGAACTTCTTTCTACTGTGGGGGGGGGTAGTAGACTTTGATTTCCCCGCCCTTCATCGACACGACACCAAATCAACATATTTCCTTGTCTCATTTTCTCAATGTACATTCATACGGTCAAGTCAGAGCATCAGTCTTCACACCAGGATCAGGTGGCGAAGGGGGCAAAAGTCACATTATATTACTTGGGGGGTACATTCACGTTTGCGCAGGACGGCAAGGAACGGAAAAGAAAAGAATGGAATGGCAAAATCGCCGCATCCATATCGATCCGGCAGGCAGGGAATCAACAGGAGAAGGCACGCAATAAAAGGAGCAATTATTGGGATTGGGGAACTCTTCTCTTTTACATGGGTGTTCATTTGGCTTGGGATGGATTGGGACGGATTGGAGCAAGGATGGAATGGACATGGAAGGAAGGAAGGAAGGAATACCCCAGCACCGTCAGAAGAGGAAAAGGAACTAGATTACAGGACCAGAAAGACTGAACGTCCGCTATTTAATGTTTCCTTTGTTGTTTTTCTGGAGAGATGGGCTTTTGGGGAGGGGGGATTGTGCTCTGCGTTCTTTGCTTGACGACTTATATGAGCGGAGCCGAGATGGCAAGAGCTTTGTTTGGCGGTGTGAGGAACGAGAGTGTGGTGATGTTGAGTTAGGCGCGTTTACATAGATGCATGGTCTGAAGATCAGAAGAAGTAGTGAGCAGAACGCAAGAATCAAGATACCCTTTTTACGTTCATTTGTCGCTTAATTTTTTGTGAGAGATCGTTGTTTTTACGATGGTAAATTTCGCTTATCTCTTTGTTTACCTCGCCCCTTTCCTTGCTTAAGCTTGACCTTCAGCTGAGGGGTGGAATCGAGTCTAGATAGGGAGGGTTGAGCAGTGGTAAGACCAGGTAAGTTGGTGATTTTGTGCTCGTTCTGTTTAGTTGGCAGGGCTACGTACGTGCTGTATGTGGAAAACGGGTTTCTTCTGAGAGACATATGCATGTATTCTAGCCAATTTGTTATTATAGTAGTATACTTCTCACGTTAGATGTCATGCGCTTGTACGTATGTCCCTGTTTTGGATTGGTTGTGTTGGCGGAGAAATAAACTGGTTTCTCGAGTCCGGATTAGCTCGTACGCTTGGTGGCATCTCTTTACTGTACTAACTTCTAAGCAGGGAGACTGAAGCGAGCTCGTAACTTATTTTCAAGCCCCGGCTATCACTTCGCATTGACACTGTCACTCACTGCCTCCGGGTAGGTCACATGGGGCTCGAATAACACCAGATGACACCCTTAAGTTCATCCCGACGGCATGGGAGGACATGCTTCTTTCTGTAGCATAAATATCCGCATTTGCACATGCTTGCTTGGAATTAAAATTGTTTGATCGATCGGGTATCGGAGCACCCTAACGCCATAATTACGGAGGTGGTTTCCTCCCATTCCACTTCCCCTCCCTCCCCAACCGTGAGGAAAATCAAGTATTGTACAGCTCAATTACTTTCCCCCCTTAAAACCCCATTTCGCTAAGAACGACCCTCCGCCGAATGTGTTACAACTCCGAAGGAGCTATCGCAGATATCTGATGGATTGAGACCATGTTAAAGGCGCTAGCTTGATGTGTTAGCCTCGGGGGTTGGCTTGGCTATTTCTGCTAGGATGTGTTGTTATACCTTATTTACATGAAATGTATTAAGACTTCACCAGGAAAGTCGTTTAGTTATGAGCAATTTGCTACCCGAGAGATGCTTTTAAAGCTGGTAAAGGCAGAACTGCCTCTACCAAGAACCGTCACTTTGGCGGTTATGATAATCGAGATTGACCTCATCAAGTGATGGGCAATGGTGTCTTTGAATATCGGCCAGATCTCAAAAATTCTCAGTACTTCGAATGTAGGAATATATCGAGGGTTTCTGGCTCACAAGTAATCCCGCTCAAATTCAGCGTCAAGATGGACAGGTACCCTCTCCTCCTCCGCACTACGATCTCTCTCCTTGTTCTGGTTCTGGACGAGTTGTAGGAGCAGTTTGTTGTTCTGTGATACAATCAGCTCGATTTTGTCGACTTTGTTCTCGAGAGCTCGTAATCGTGCATCGTTGCCCATTATGTCTTTCCAGTCCTCCTTCGTCAATGCACCTTCGACTACAACTCTCCGGGGAGGTTCTGGGGGGTGGGCTGAGGCATATTGTTGGGCTTCCCATTGTTGTTGCTCGAGCTGGGCTTGCAGTTCACGGGTCAGAGTACGCTCGTTGCCCCGTCGTCGTTTGTGAGGACGGTGTCCGTTGATATCTTCCCCGTTGGCCACGACCATCTCTTGGTTCTCGACTTGGGGGTATTGGTGTGGGTGTGGTTGCTGTAGCTGTTGTTGATACTGGGGTGGAGGTGGTGGGGGTTGCTGATGATGTTGTGGTTGTTGCTGGGGTGGTACTTGACCATGTTGTGGAGGATGTCCCATTTGGGCTAACTGTGGAGGAGGAGGTTGGGGTCCGGGGTAGGCATTTTGGTCTGGGGGGTTTTGAGCACTTGCCAGTGCCTCAGCCGCAATTGCTTGTCTCCTGGCCTCTTTTCTTGCTTCTTCAACCTTCCTCCTCGCGTCCACCTGTCTCATTCTCTCGGCTTCATTCTCTCCATCCTCAACCTTCAAGAACTCCATCCATTGATCCAATCTATCATTCAGCTCGCCTCCAGGCTTCTGCGGAATCACACCGGCTTCCCAATCCGAGATCTGCCTTCTCCTAGCCTCTACCAGTCTTCCAACCGTGGCACTCATCTGGGCCAGGACTTTTCCAGTATCTCGTTGGAACGCGGTATTCACCCCAGTCCAAAATTGAGCCTTAGTTCCCTCCTTGAAGTTTCCCCGCTGCTCGTAGCAATGGGTCAACATGAGAATATGGTCGCGCTCTTCAAGATTTTGTCGTGGTTTGCGCGAGCTACTCCCAGCAGACGAAACAACCGAACTTTCGCGCATTTCGCGTGCAGGAGTCATGAGCGAGCGTGGAAGTGGCGGAGGATTCATGCGGACTTCTGTGGTAGGTGTTGAGGTGGGAGTTTCGTGCTGTTGGTTGTTCGTCGTCTGCTGCCCTTGCTGGCTTCCAGGACGCGATACATTATTGCTCGAGGGCGTCGACGGCGGAAGGATTGGAGTTGGCTGGCGACTGGTTGTTGGCGCCATTGCTGGGACGAGCTTGAAGGTGCTAGAGGAAGATTTCAGTGTCAGTATTGCGTCAATGTCGAATTCCAAATCTAAGGTTAATTTGGGGGGACCAGAGATGGCCTGCGCCTTAAGTCTCCTGAAGCACGTCCGAAGAGGAAGAAAAGGCTTGAGAGATACTCACTGGAACGCAGATGGCATAGGTTCATTCAGTATTATATCGGGATGGTTGATTGAACAGTCGTAGAGTCGAGAGTTTCAAAAGTGAAGCCGAGATAGTAGTTCTGTCTATCTCGACTCAACTTTAGCTCGGGTGACCAGCCACTAGGCCCAATTTGATCTAGGGGACGTGGGCTTGGCTGCATGGAAAAAGGGGCAGGCCAAAATCAATTGAAAGTCTCGAGATACCTCAATATGTAGTCATTATTTACTTTATATATATCCCAATAGCGTATGATGCTTGAGTCCACGTGCGACAAGGACGTATGCTATACATTCTAGTGTAATTATCATCATATATATCCAATTCAATTGGCTTGGGATTTGAATCGTTAGTGGAAGGGAAGCTAGGAAATATTTGTCTGTCTATGCCCATGGGTTCTCAGATGGCCACTTACAAATATGAACAAATGAGTAGCAGCAATGACATCTAAACCCTAACATGAGTCGAGATAATCCAGCCATGCATTTGGCTTCCACAATCTAGATATGCACTTCACGAATAGCCACATAAAACCACCCCATGGTCCATGGGGTCAGCATGCTTCCTGCACAGGATGTATCTGTCCGGGATACCGGAATTCCATGATTCCCACACCCAAGTCCGGTGGATGACACCCAGTCCCCTTCCACTGGATCTGAACACCCCGCAAGCGTCCTTGGTTGAAAGCCTTTGCCGCTCGCTCTCGAGATACAACCGGTATGAGATTTTGACCGAAAGTCCCAGGTACTCACACTCGAGACACAACATTCGCAGCAATGGAATGGGATGGTATTCAGAGTCTACTTCTGTTGCTCTGTGACTCTCTCTTCTCCTCCGCTTTCCGTAGAAGGGCATACAAAGTCTGGAGCCTGGGCATTTCGAATCCTTTCGCTCTTGCGATTCTGATTGGATTTCCCAAGATCACCTCCAGCTCCATCTTCTTGCCTTGCTCCCAATCCAGCAACATGCTAGGTTTGCTGCCACTAGTGTTCTTTTGGGTGCTCTTTAGTATCGCTTCACTGGATGCGAACTCCTTTGGTAAAGGTGTCTCCAAAACCTTCTCCGCGGTAGCTAGCACCTCATCCATGACACCTTTCAAGTGGATGTACATCTCCGGATCCATTGACATCTCGTTGTTTGTTGAACCGCCAGATAGGACGGCCGATGGGTTCATGCTCGCGTTGATGGCAATCTTGTGCCATCGCACCATCTGCAACTTTGCGTGGGAATACTCTTCGGCATCCGCAATCCCGCCTGCTTTCAGTAACTGCACAAACTTCCTGTTGCTCTCGTATGCTCTCTTTCCTAGCCCCTCACTTGTATCTGTGTTGCTTTGTGGTAGATATGGCCCAATGCTTATTCTCGTCCATCGATTGTGCTTAATGACACCAGGAGACGTCTGTGCTGCACTGGCTATTGTGACCGCGCTGAGAATTGGCGCGGACGGGAATCGATTAGCATAGTGAAGCTCGACTCCTAGCCCATTCTGGATCAGAACTATGGTTGTACGTCCATCCTCCACCAGCCCAGACAAGATGCCTGACGCATCTTCTGCAAGAGCTTTCGTGCTTATCACGACAAAGTCCCAGCTGAGCTTCGACTCGGCGGCCTCCTCTGGACTGGCAAAGGTTCTGTGAGGTTTGAATGTGTGGGTGCCATATTTGGGCGACGATACAACGAATCCGTTCGCATGCACAGCTTTGTAGTTCGACCGGCAGACAACAGATATTTCGGTATCGGGGACTTGGGCCAATCGACTAGGTCATGTCAGTCATTATTCATCACTGCGGTACTGCGCGAAGCTGGTAGAATCGAAATGGATAGCTCAATGATCTCAAGGGACCGGCCAGAGTGAAGCATGCTGGTTGGCGAGATTCCTCTCGGAGTTGACATACCTAGCATAGAAAGCTCCTATTGCTCCTGCACCTACAATAAGAACACTGACATTGGCTGACATGATAAGGCCTGTTTTTGCTGTAGTATTCGTGGTGTTTGAAGCAGGTCTGGTAGGGAGCACTCCCGATGTAGTCGTATTGTACTCTGCACGGAGTGGATGCCAGCAGCCAGGATCTCTGACCACCACCCAGCAACCTCGGCAAAATCGAAACATCCCTCCTCGTCCCTCCCTCCTCGCTCCGCGCCTCTTCTCTGATCACATCACAAAACAAAATCACAGTCAAAACCTCAAATCAGACCGGTCACGCACCATTACGAAGTGATCTGAGGCTTGTCCCAACGATCAGTACAGCACTTCAGTGCGCTATTGCATTGACCCCTTGGTGATCAAAGCAAATAAGCCGCCAACTGGTCTGCACTCCAGTACGCTCAGGGATCATCAATTCCTTTCTCAACTTGCAGTTCGCTCACATCACATCACAAGTTGTCCAACCTTGGCAAGCTCTCGAGCCATCTCCATCTGGGGCGGGCTGTCTGTTGACCCCGCATCACTCCGGTACTTGAGCATCACGACCATAGCCATGGACTGTGGAAGTGTTGAAGTTGGGTTACAAAGTTTTCCATTCCAGTCCCCGAAATGAATGTTTCCTCTTATGTTGCTGCTTCATTTTAGAACACAGTTTCTACTATTTCATAATTTCTTTGGCAGAGGATGTTTGTCTTCATCTGTTTGGCTCAGGCAGCAAGAGCTTCATGCCCATACTATATCAACCCTCCACTACTAGACGATTTCTTACTGGCAAGAACCTTGCACGACTGGTCGAATTGGTCGAAGATCTCAAGAGATTTAACTCCCTTCCTAGGAATTTCCACATTGGAGGCCAGTCAATTTCTTCTCGAATTCGTTTAAGTCTAAACTCTACAGCATAACCACGGCTTTTTCTGATGATCTCTTTTGCAAGTAATCGGCTTGGCTTTGATGCACGAGCCCGATTGCGGAACTCTGGTTTGTAACACGGTCCCAAGGCTACATTCTCGGCATTGCTTAGTCCGGTTGTTAAACATCTACGGTCCAGATGTTGACCATGAGGCGTTCATGTTTGAGTTAATGGCACACGTGCAGCCTCCGAGCGACTGTTTCCATTGTATAGTGGCGCCAATTCTGCAGCTCAGGAATTGTTCTGAACGTCCTGTGTCATCCGAGCATACATTTGCCAATTTTGGGTACAATCAGGTGAAATTGAAGAGCGCCACGTGAAAAATCAACCCTTTGAATTAAATTTACGATAATAAAATAACTACGCATTTTAAAGTTTAACTGTTTAAGCCATATTAATATAAATTAATAAGTAAGAATCGTCATGTAGTCCGCTTACTAATAAAAGTTACTAATGGATTTATTATATTTAGTAAACTTTGACTTGAAATACAGTGATTTTAAACACTATTTATAGCTTAGTAATCTTAATTTACAAAAATTCCTAAGTGAGTGAAATTTAGTGAATGTTAATTTAAAGCCAATTATTAAATCTTATAAAATTCTATTAATAGATAAACGTGTTATAATAAATTAAACTTGTTAACTTTTGAGACAAATTGCTTAAATTTTAAGTAAATTTCAAATTTTAACATATTTTAAGTACTTATAATTCACTAGGCTTATATTAGTTTAACTTAATACTTAGTATAATTATAATTTTTAACTATATTAGTTATTTATATTATTACGATTTTTTATAAACTCATATATTACGCGATAATCTTTATTTAATACATTAAAATAATTTTTCGAATATCTTCATAATAAAAGTATTATAATAAGCTATAATAATAATTTATAACAAATATAAAGTTTAATTTAAATTGGACTTATAAGACTTACATTTTACAAAAAATTAATATTAAATTTTTATTCGTTCTAAAGTTATATTATTTCGAAGTTCTCGTCTAAATATAGCACGTGGCGCTCTTCAATGTCACCTGATTGTACTTGTCAATCTACCTAGTACATGTTCTTCTAAGCTATGATAATAGCATTGCCCAGTTAGGTGCCGCGATCGTGGTTATTTTGTGAGATCGAAACTCAGAATAAGCTGTCAGTCACGAGTCAGTCAACCTATCCCCGGTGTCACTCGTAGCGCGTCCGATATGCTAAACCAAGGAAGGACCTGACTCGATGTTTCAACCCGAAGGCACACACCCTGCCTTCGCGTCTATTCGCAAAACGCTATCTTGTACACAGACATATCATACTCGCTTTCATTGGTATATTTCAAATACAAACTTTCTTGGAGGTAAAGATTATCCTCGAATACTCACGGCCAATCTGGCAGAGCCAGTGTTTCGTTCTTCAGTTGTTCGTGTCCGGTTCATCGCTTTGCTGACCTCTAGCTCCCTATGTACCTTTCTTAATCCAACATTATCTTTCCGTCGAATGCGGTTCGAAACGTCTTTATCTGGAGTTGTCCTGCTGTTTTGGGAATCAAACCTCCGAGATATCTTCGCTTGAACTTCAAGTCATCGTCAGACTCCACTACGACATCACAGCTCCATCCCCGAGATTCTACGGTGTATATTCTCTATGCAACCTTTTCCCGAAAGTGGTCCCGGAGCTCGTTATGAAAGTCGCCGGTGGAATTTTACTCCTACTGCTCCCATATGTCGCTTCCACGAATATCACACAGTATAGAAGTGGGCTTCCTAGATGTGGGGTAAGCTGTCCTTCTCAGCTGTGGACCTCGAGCTCACGCAATTGATAGCTTGATTGTTTATCGGCTTGCATCCCGGGAGATGGAAATACCCTCTTGGAGACAAGCTGTCTCTGCGCAGATACCTCCCTATCGGACAATTCCAATTTCTGCGTGAACCAAAATTGTACCAGGCGCGACTCGTGGGGTAAGTTCTAGCGAATGCTTTTGAGGAATATCAATAATGGGTTTTCAGAGGTGACTAAGCTCACAAACCAACTCTGCTCCAGGGAGAGAAACTCCCGCCAACCACAGCTACTTTCTACTGTTGCTTTTGGGGCTCTGGCATCAATCTCGGTCAACGCCCGTCTTTGGCTTAGGCAAGTCCACCATCTCAGGCCGCAGATCTCGCAATTTATTTAGGTTGTTCGTCCACTGGATGCTATACCTGCCGTCACTTACAGTCCGCCTGTGCTACGCTGGCCAGAGCTGAGGATTGAATCACGCAGGGGTAGTCGCTGACTTTCTTTGCTTAGATGGAAGGCCGAAGGCAGATTCAACAAGGATGACTGGGTTATGGTTGTAGTCAACGTTCGTAATCTGGTCCTAGTCCATCTCGATGCCCGATCTGACTAGATAGTTTTTCCTACTCATATTTGGAACACTCGGAGCTCTTTGCGTAGCAAAAGGTTTCGGACTAGATGCTTGGGAGTAAGTCATACATTTCCCTGCTGGGAGTGTCTTCATTTCGACTGTATTCAAAGTCGGATTGTGTATATCATGCTAACTATATGGCTCCTAGCGTGGACAACTTGCCTCTGGCTCTCGGGGTCAGTCATCACCATCACCACGCCTACCACGTGCTGAATGTCCATAGCTATACTTCTGGGATGAGATTATCTATGTCCTCATTCTTGGTCTCTGCAAAATCTCGATCATCACCTTCTACTTGAGAATTTTTCCCTCCCAGAAGTTTCGAATTACCTCTTACTTCATACTGGCATGGGTAATACTGACCACTGTCCTTTTTATGCTATTGGCCCTCTTACAGTGTATTCCAATCTCGCTCAACTACTACGGATGGGAAACAAACGGCGGGAGGGAGAAGTGCTTGAACTTGAATGCAGAGTCGTACGCGAGCGCCGCTATTAACATTACTCAGGATTTTATTATCCTCCTTCTTCCTATCCCTTCGCTTATTCGACTACGGGTTAGTCGCAAGAAGAAGATACATGTCCTGTTCATGTTCTCTCTTGGATTCTTGTGTGTATACATCATGTTTCTTTGCGGCATGTGTACTGACTACTTTCAGTATCTGTGTTTGTTCGATTGTACGCATTTTTAAGGTTGGGAAGTTCACGGATGACAGCAGGAACCCAACTAGTAGGGTATTATTTCATTCTCGCAACGAACCAAAGCTAATCTTCTCTGCAGGAGATTTCGTTGACGTTACCTATTGGACAGCTATTGAAACTTGTATGGGCCCATTTTATCCCTTCATAATGGTCTCCGGATACATACCCACCGACGTCTTCCACGTTGACGCATGAATTTTACTGTTGTCCTACGATCCATATACTGACATATGTCCCACTCACAGATGTGTCCGTAGTCGTACCTGTAGGTTATTCTTGCCTGATTTCAATCCAGTTGAAAACAGCCTTCTGCACTCAGCCTCTCTTAACACTCAGCTTCTTCTCGATGTAGGTGGTCTATGCTGATCTTTATCCTATCAGAATCTCCCTGCCATACGCTCATTTCTATCGCAAAGGTTTCCCGGCGTATTCGGGCTAGATTCTCACACGCCTAACTACCAAAATTACGAGCGATCGCACCCTCCACCCGCCGTCCCAACCGGGGACAGCTTCGAGTTGACTACGACAACGACCAAGACATTCGTTGATTACGATGCAAGGGCAACGGAGGAAGAGGGTTATTTCAGCAACTCACGACTAAAAGCAGGCCGCTAGTGTGCGTGGATCTCCGCGCCTCAGATTAATACATATTGTTTGATTGTCATGTTCCTTCTACCATCCACCAAGTCACTCGAGGCGTCCCATAAATGCCAGCAGGTCCGAAATCGCCTTGATCGACCGTCAATGATACCAAGTCTCGCAGCCAACGCAGATACTCCTTTCTCCACATCAAACCATCTCCTCGACTTTCTCGATAATCCGTTCCACCGCCTTGTCATCGACGACATCAACGTCGAAGATGGCCGATGCCGTAGATGAGATTTCCAACCCTCTGGCCGAATGGGGGACTCCGGAGTGTAAGTCGGTCAGGCCGTTACCATTTCATATTTTCCTACTACATCAAGAGCGTCTTGCTCCGAAGAATACCCCAGAGGTAAATGCAAACTGGTAGTTGCTGACTTCACGGTCTCCGTAGGGGATGAGACATTGATCGAGTTGGGCAGAATGACGAAGCAGGCTGAGCAGACAGGAGATGATGAGAGAGACTTCAATGCCATCAATCAACTGCTGAATGGTGTAAGATTCCAAGACACAAATCAGATCGCCATTTTCAACGTTGGCTCCTTTCGTCTAGCTTTCCTTCGTCATCACCAAATTCAAGCTCGTCCGAGAGATTGAACTTCGGTCTGGTAATGCGGCACGCATGGGCAGGGTCACAGCTTTCTTCACACCAACAATCTCGGCTCTCGAACGCTCTGTAGAGAATCTCGCCGTGGATAGAAACAAGCTTCTGCGCAAATATCGTCGAGAGCTGGATGGATTCTGATTGGCCAAAGCGGGAAAGGATGTTTATTGGAGGACCCGTATACCTCGAAATTACTACAATGGTGAGCTTCTGAACGTGCTACATCTTGGTCACGTTTCCCTGACAGTGACAGCGTCCATAGAACCACAACTCGGAGCACCAGAATGTGGTCGTCAAATACAAGGGAAATATCACGAATTGGAAGAGTTTAAGTTCGATCAATCCCCTGCCCGTGTCTTCTGCGGTCAATCACACGAATAAATTGAAGCGCTTTTCTAGAACATGTTCGATGAAACTTTGAGATCCGTGAGAAAATTTAATTGACTCAGAACCAGCTATCCCTACCATTCTCACTCTCGCTCCCCGAACCAAGTCATGACAGTTCCAAATATCGGGTTGACCCATGAAATCGTAGTCTTTCTCGATGTCCGCGACACAGCTGCCTTGGGTAGGAAAATGTCGAGCCCATGAAATCCCCCTTGCTAAACGCGGAGCCCAGCCTGAACATGGCTTGTCCAGAGCCTCGAAGCATAAGCTGCTGTACTATCTCGCAACAATTCCGCTGATCCAATACCCAGGCATGCCGTGGGTAGTCTCGAAAGACCCTCCACTCTTGCTGCCACTGCTTTATGTTCAAAAAATCCAGGAGTGTTAGACTTGGCTTTCAGATGTCAGAAAAGACGCTGCAAGGTAGAAAATCATATGATTCCATATTCACGTTTTTGCCATGGCATGTGATCTGGCACCTACAATAGAAGCTTGGCTCCGTTTCCTGTTTCTTGCTGGAGCTTTCGGAGTAACCCCTTGTGAGTGGCGCTCAGGCCATCATTACCTCTCTGTGAAAAGACCGTCCATATTGACTCCCTAAGCACCTAGTGATTTGTGCCGGGGGATGCATTTCTGATCTTTGGCCATCACTAGAGAAAACCTATGCATTTCCTCTTCCCGCCATCTCCGGCTCTGGGAATCTAGTCATGGGAGCTATGTTGATGGTTTAGGATCCTGGCGATGGGCGGAAGAATATTTTCTTATAATGTTTGCGCTCGCGCTCCGCTCTATATTACTTTTCCAGCCAAGAGACGAGCCACTCAATTTTTCTAGTATAGTATAGAAAGCGGTCAGTTTATAGACCAAAATAGTCTCAGTTGTTTGGGCCAATTTGGCTGATGCAGAGGCTTTTCCAGCTTGTATAAAACTTGTTTCTTAATTTTTACCCAGAATCTAAAGCAGGCTCAGATACACCCGTCGGGAATTGATATTTAAGACGGGAACATGCCTTCGGATATGGTTGCTAGAGAATGCCATCGATCTGCTCGCCTTGACCGGTACCCAATCATTCGAAAGCACTTCTTGATCACAGAAATTATGTACACACGAAGAAATCCTCCTGCAACGCATCGTGGAGCCGAGCAAAGACCCCGCCATGCCATGTCCTGAAATCATTCCACTCATCCTCGGGCATAGTTATGGAAAGCATACTTAACCATCCACCAACAATCAGGTCGGCATAATTCGCCTGGCTCCCCTCAAGGTACGGACCAGTCTCGTGGACTCCAAACAGCTGAGCCAAGGATGTCAAAGCCGACTTGAAAGCCACCATGAGTTGCTCCCTCGCATCGCCCTTAACTGACAAGTCCTCCCAAGAGCCTTGGTGTGCACGCTTGACGAAGAGAGCTCTGACGGACTCGGCAGTATCTGGATTGAAGGGGAGATAATGGGCGACAAGGATCGCATAGGCCGTGAAGGTAGCATCCACGTGCATGTTGAACCTTGCGTAGGCCTCATTTTTAGATCCCTCGTTGGAAGTCAGAGGAGCTACGAATTCCGCATCCTTATGCGGGCTCTCGTAGTCCATTCCAGTATCAGTGGAGTTGGGTGGGAAAAGGCGGCCACCAAAGTCTGGGTACATATCCTCGATATAGTTGGCGATATCGAACGAGTCGCCAATGACCTTTCCCGAGGCATTATCCTTTAGCATGGGCAGTGTGTAGAAGTCGGAGCCATCATTGAATTTACGAGTGGCTGGGCAATTGAGACCCTTGCGAACATCGGAGATGTCGAGAATATCAACCCACTAGTTACTTATCGAGTCAGGACACGAGACAGTTATACACGGGTCAGCTAGAATTCGACTAACAGTCGTTTTGAAGGGTATGCCTTTGAAGCCGAGTACCAGACGTGCCTTGGAAGGATTTGGCGCGTAAGAGCGAGGCTGCAGGGGTGATGAAATGTCGTAAAATGTTAAGGAATTGGATTTTGCCATTTCGATGAGGTTAGCAGAGGTGAGAACGTTCTGTTGAAAGGCGAATAGTTGGTCTGTATCCGAGAAAGGGTGACAACAGGAAGGTTGTGTTGTTGACGAAGAAGTGTCCTGTGTCACAGTGGCTTTCGTAGGAGGTCACTAGCCAGATAAAACTAGTTTAGCGTGCGGTACAGTAGTACAGTCGACCCTCGAATCTCCAAGCCACACTCACCTCAGCCTTCATGCTATCGGGATTGCTACCTGGCAACGATGCAATCAGCGATTAGGTCCTTTGTTTCTGAACGCCGTAAGTAACCCAAGCAATGCCCTTTGACATCCCATTCCGCAGGACCGCTCAGGCATTGGCTCGATTTGATAATTTTGATTCCAGTTATCTCAGATGACGCCTGTATCTAAGCCAATAAAATATATCATGGTGGCTGTGGAATATGATGCAAAGAAGAAAAAATGGGCGGAACTGAGAAATCCAATGCAACAAAGTCTACAGAAGACCTTCTGCCTTCTACCGTCTGCATATATTCGAGCTGTTGTTGTTGTTGTTGTTGTTGATTTGGAGAGCCCATGCTAAGCGAGTGGCAGGGGTCGTAGCAATGCTTCAGGCTTTTAAAGTCAAAGAAGGGACCTTGCAGCATGACGTGCGGCTTTTGCGGGAGATAAATTGGTTAATGAAACAAAAGTATCACGACAATTCCTCTACTGACTGGCATGCTCTGTTGGAGTTTAGGGGCTGTGTACTTACCCGCTATATTTTATTGCTTCTCCCAGGTGGCCATTCAACCCTTGCTACATGCCGATACCCCGGGGAATAGTACTGCGGGCTCCAGACCATTCCGCAGTACCTCCTTGCCTACAGGTACTCTGGGGAAGGTACAAGGTACCTAGGCACCTTCATGTGACAATTACACGTGATGCCCAAGTCCTCTGCATCTTCCGGTTATTTACGGGTACCGAAAGGGGCATATGATGCGCCATGCGTCAAGTGCCTAAGTATTGTCAGACTCGATGCGATACCGATACAATAACCATCTCCAACAATCTGCACAGTGACATTTGGCCCTTGAGGATTGACCAATTAAGCACCCGTTCTGATAAATGCGCGACATCAAGCTCGCCCAAGCCAATGGAACACAAGCTGTGACAAGCTTGTGGCTCAGACCAGCTAGAAAAGCTTCGTCCCTGTGGCGTGGCCTGTGGCTTAGATTGAAGTACGATAATCTTACGTGAGCTGGGTCCCCCAAACAACAAAGCTTGTCTCTCTTCTTTATTTATACTACCAGCCTCCGCCCTCCGCCCTCCGCCCTTCTCTCTTCACCAAATACAAACGCACACGATGAACAGTCAAGCAACAAATATTCCCGTACAAGTCCCCTACCCAGAGGGTGATATAGGAGATGCTTGCACCAGGCCGCCCGTCACGCGTTATGATGCACCTCCGATGATCCAGGCGCCCCCTTTACAACCAGTGCCAGCACAGTCACCTTATGATGCGGCCTCGACGAATAAATGGCAGCCGACGAGGGGCTTTATCCAGGGCCTTAAGCCGAAGAAGAAGATTAGCAAGAAATGGCAGAGGAGATTGTATTGGTATGGAGCCCGTGACCAACGTCATGTGACCTGTGTTCACGTCGCAAGATACATGCCTAAAGTACCCCGTCTTATTGACTCGAAACAGGATTGTACCACTGTGTATAGTGGCAATTGTCTTTGCTGTCCTTTTTGAAGTCTACAAGGATGATTTCGAGCGCTGGATGAAGCCGGTATCGGATTGGTTGAAGGCAAGGGAGTCTTGGAGTTGGACCATCCCGACAGCGATTTTAGTAATTCTGAGTTTCCCACCGCTGTTCGGCCACGAAATCGTGCAGTTGATTGTGGGGTTGGCGTATCCATTAGGTGTCGCATTGGGTATTGCGTGTGCTGGTGCTGTGATAGGAGAGGCGGCTTGCTTGTAAGTTTTCATTCTCATCCTTCTCACTTAGATAAACCACCTGTGACAGTAATGCCGGGTCATTTTGAGTCTGATGCTAACGAAGAATAGTATCGTCTTTAAGTATTTCTTTACTGGATGGGTCGAGAAGAAGATTGCTCAGAAAGTCAACTGGGCAGCTACAGCACGCGTCACGCAAGAAGCAGGATTCCGAGGCGTGTTAGTGATCAGATATTCGATCGTTCCTCCCCGTAGGTTGCCTTATTTTCTTCGCCCCTTGAATGAATGTAGCTGAAACGTCCTTAGATCTCGCAAACCCCCTCTTCTCTTGCACTGGCATGAAATTCTGGGTTTATATGGCCACTGTTGTCCTCTCGCTCCCAAAGTCCATGGTATTTGTAGCGCTTGGCTCACCTTCCAGCAAGAACTCGAAAGCAGCAAAGTGGGGTAAAGTAGCCGCCATTGCTGTCGTCGTTATCATTACTATCTTTGCCAGCATGTGGATCAGGAAGAAGATGGCTGTCGCTACGCGTACTATCATGGCCGAACGCGGCATCTCTGCGAATGGGAGTGACGAGGAACTGGGAATGTTGAATGAGGGTGTGGGGATGGCGGATAACGGGGTAGGCGAGAGTGACACTGTTTATAAAGGTGCAGCGGCGGAGTCGTATCTGCCATATCAAAGTCAGGGGACGGGTGTTGCTACCTCGACGGCGTCATCGTCCACCCAGTTCGGTGTTTTCCAGCAAGGGAGATATAGCCCAACTAGAGCAGGCTACTCTTAGAACAAGCTCGCAGTTGATAGAAGATTTGACTCTATCCGGCTTCGGCTATATTAAATGAGTGTCTACTGAATTCGACTTAGGTAAACAACGAGCTGTTTCTGATGCTACGTTGACAAAAACTGCAATACAGTTAGGACGTTTAGTACATGCACATACTTATTAAATTATCTCATATTTGAATATAATGCCATTAAGTTGGAAACCTCACTACACATGGATTAGAGCTACTCCGCGATCAGGTTTTAAACAAGCATGAAGTAATGATTGTCTTTTGACACCTCTGGCGCTTATTGAGTAATATACGACTATATATTACGTCAAATAAGAAACAATCATCAACTACTCTATAAATAAACTCTAAGCAGAACTTCTTATATACTCTTATTGATCAATATTAGTTATTCTGGAATTATATAGTGAAACAGGGTTATATTACTTTAACTGAGGTTAACAGGCACGCCAACAAGCACGTTAAAAAATGTTTATGTTTGAGTTTAAATCATTGTGAAATGTTTCTTGAATAATCTTTATAATAATAATAAACCTTGTACTAATGCATACGACTTAAGAATTCTTTAAATTAAACATTAAACGACCGGTTTATTTACAAATATCAAAGGGAATTGATTATTACATGAAGTTTCGTAAATACGAACATAAGACGTACGAGGCAGTAGTAATAGAGTTAATAACATATAAATTACAGATACTGGGGATATTGTTTATACTAAGTTGTTACTAGGTAAAATTCCTGGCTGTGAATACTCTCACTCTTGGCCCTGGGTAGTAAGAGTCTCATCCACAAGTGGTGTGCCTAGGTTTTGAACGAGAGCGGTGAGATCTTAGCATATACACACAGTAGGGCCTTTTGGGAGTAGTTGAGTGCTATTCAGGGCTGACCGCGGAGATGCCGATAGTGTTCCAGGTCATGAGGCAGGATCTTGGATGATCTGCCAGGTTTCCGATGACCTCGCGCATGCACTCCTCATTTGATTGATCACCGACCATTGGTTGAGGATCTATCTCCGTTTCCTTTAATCTAAAACTTGAGTAGGAAACTAAGGTTATTGAATGCTGTGTATCTTTATATTCGTTCTCGCCGTCCAACAGCGCCACTAGCTGTGCTCTATTGCCTGGAGACTTATTTACAAATTCAGATGTACTCCTGAATTTCGAAGACCTTGGTCTCTTTTACACGGATTAGAATTCTCCATTTGTATTGCCACCACCAATATTGTCGGGTAGAGAAATAAGTGGCCGACATGCTCTCGTTGTTTTCACGAAGCCTTACTTCTGCAATGACAAACACTTCCGCAAATACGAATTAGGATATATCAGAGCTTGATATCGATGCTTTCATTTGCTCATTACATCCCGCCCGTCATTTGTGGACTTTCTAGTTGCGATTTTATACGTGGTTTCGGGTAGAATAATTGAATATAGCTAGCTGTTGAAGGAAGGTGCCAATTCCGGCTCAATTAATTTTCCGCAAGAAAACAAGCTTCCCCGCAAATACGAAGGCAATGCAAGGAACAACAAAAGTAGTGATCACAACACTGGATGGGAAATCCGAAAATCCTAAGTCGAGGTAAAGTCTATCTCAATGAGCCCAATCTCAATATCACATTACTGGTGGATCAACCATCCCAGAAGTGCAAAACTCCGTCAGAGGTTTCAGTCGTCTACCCAGCAGCTGTCGGCCACGCTCAGCACCCATCTCTCGTTCTGATATAAATCTTCATTTGTTCCCGCTGTGGGCTGTTCGGTTCATCAGTTCACATCCAGTCATCTCGAAAGAAGTACACTTACGAATATCACATTGCAATTGATTACAAAGATGCCTTCATTACGCAAGTTTACACCCCTAGTCCTCCTCGCCGCTATGGTCGACGCCGCCTTCGGACCTTACTTCAGTACTGGGCCGACGGCATCTGGAGTTTATATTTACTCATCGACGGCAACTGTCACACTGCCGAACTCCCCTAGCGGCGCTGGCAGCGGCTACGACCTCTCGCTCTGGGTTGGGATGGGCACCTCTCTTGGCGACCTGGTCCAATCTATCACGGATAACTTCAACAGTGGCTGGTCGGTCTATGCCTACACTCTCAAGTCCACGGGCCCCAACTCCCAGGAAGTCATACAAGGCCCCTCGAAGAGCGCTAAGGCGGGCGATGTCGTGAGAGTGGACTGTAAGTTCGGCCTATCTCCGTGCCTAGGCATGAAGTGTCGATTTGTGTTTCTCACAGCAACTAGACCAGTACGTCGCTACGGACAACTACAAGCAGACCGTGTACCTCAACGGTGTGGCCGTGTCGACGTTGACAACCAACGACGGAAAAGCTCTGGGTTGGGGATCTGCTGTCGAGTGCGCGGCGACCAACTGCGGTACTGTTGCCGCACACCGTGAGTTTTTTCCAATTCCATTTTCTTTCTTCCGTTCTGCTAATCTTTCTTCTCAGAGTGGACTAACGTCAAGATTGTCCTGTCGGCTGCCGACCCTAACTATATCAACACCATGGGCTTGGCGGGAGGTGCCACGGCCTCGATGACGACCGTCGACGGAGGCAAAACGTGGAATATCGGCACTATATCCATCCCAAAGTTCAAATTCTAGGGCTGGCGTCTTTCTCCTTCATACGTACAGTTACTTTATTCCCAGTACAGCATGGATGTGACGCTGTACTGTACATTGTTGTTTTCTTCCTGGACAGCAGAAGTATGACGATGCACTATGTATAACCATTTAACATCAATATAACTGCTCAACTGTGCATATCAAGTTACATACATAGATCTTTTTGACTTATTGTGATTCAAAGTGCACGATAAGCTTATTCCTTGTTAACGCAACAAAGCGATTATAATAATCGACTCACATGTTACATGTAATAGCACGGGAGTTCGTAAGCGAATAGTACTGTGATTAGGTGACAATACACTTATTAACGCGAATATTAAAGTAAGGAGCCCTTTCCCCAAGGGTAGGTTGCTCTCCTTATATCTTTGATCTCACTCTTGTTACGACCTACGATGCGCCTCGTATTCTAACCGACACGGGCTCGTAGCATCGCTGGCTATGCGACGGCGCTAGGCCCGATAGGGAAGACTAAGTGGCGAGCCTGCGACATGTTGACGTGAATGGCACTCGACTACGCTAGGCCCTATTAAGAGGGTCCTTTATATATATATACTCGAGCCCTCCCTTATAGAGAGCTCTCCTTTCCTCCTTGTCTTTTCTTCTTGATTCTGAGCGTAGCCTTAGGTCTAAATATAAAGCTTAAGTTAACTCGCTATATTAACCTTTAGCTAATCGTAATATAAGAAAAGACTTATACCCCTTCGTTATAAAGTATTATATCTTACTTAGTCTTACGCCTTATTGACTTACTTTTATAATAAGTTAATAATAAGCCTTAATACCTTAGCTTATTTAATAGATAAGTACTTTTTTACCCTCGTAGTAAATTATCCTAGAGAAAGCTAGATATTTTCTCGTAATTAACTTGCCTTATTATAACTTAACGTGTGCCCCTGTTTCGAACGTATATTTAATTAATAAATTAATTAATAACTTTAAATACCTCCTTACTTTATCTTACTACTACTACCGACTTCTCCCCCCCGTCGGCGAAGCTTTAGAGAAAGAAGCGCCTTTATACGGCTAGGCTTTACTAATACCTTTATCCCTTTAGTCGAGACTTTCTTAAAGGAATTAGAGAGCTTTAACGGATTCGACTTAGAACCGGAGGACAAACCCTAGTGTTTCTTTAACGTATTACTAGAGCTTATTAATATAAAAGGCCTTACCCCCGCTTAATAAGTTAAAGTAAATTAATTAATTAAGGACTTTATTAATTCTATTACTGCTGTCATTATTACGTAGGCCCTTACTTAATATACTATTAATAACCCCTGTTAAGAGACTTATACTCCCTCCCCCTCTTCTAACTAATTAACTTGTACTCTTATAGTTAACCTGTCGTACAGGCACGGGCTGATGCTCGGTTAACTGCGCGCTACACTAGATATGGTTTCTGCCACGTTATACCACTTTTAGGAGAACAACGTGTTCCCTTGATTTCCTTATATATTTTAGATAATAATTAATCACTTTAATTTAACTTACGTTAATCGTAAGGCTCTATTCTACTTTTATATTATAGTTATAAGCCCCGTGACGAAGCTATTAAGTTAGTATTCTTTCTTCTGTACTCTATAGATTTAAGTAGAGCTATTAACGTAAGATTAATAAGTGGCGAATAACGTCGGCGTTCCTACTTATTAATAAGTGTAGTTTACACCGCTATTTTCCCCTTTAAACCTTTCTAGAAGAATATAAATCGAGCACCCGTGCTCGATATTCTCTTCTCCTCTTTAATAAATCTATTAAAGCCTCGAGAGAGCAGCCCTCTCTTCGCTATATTAGACTCAACTTTAGTCTTCTCCTCTAATAATCGAACGCCGCTTAATTACGATAAGCAAACTTAGACCCTATAGTATTAAGCCTTTAAATCCTTTTATATCTTTCACAAGGTATAGACTTCAGTTAATCTAGAGCTACTAGTCGCTTCAAATATCCTCGAAAACAAGCTATAAGCACAAATAATCGACAAAGTAAAGGTATAATAAAACAAGGAGGCTCTCGATTTCAACTTTAAGGAGTAAGTAAAGTAAGATGAAAACTAATAAGTACTTAAGCTCAAGGGACTTAAACTAAGTATAATACCTCTTATACTATTTAACGTTACTATAGTTACTCTAATATATACTACTCTAATAAGGGAGTATACTATTAAACACGTATAATACTCGGAAAAGGCTCGAGCTTATAAAGTAGTATATAAGTGGATTTAAGAGATAATTAATCCTTCGATTTACTAGAGTACTATTCGGGAATATAAGATTAAAAAGGAATAAAGAGCGAAAGAGTAACTTGACAAGATAATAAACGAATTAAACGACCCACGATCTCAGACTCTATAAATACTTCTTAAGATATTAAAGAGAGACTACGCCCCTTTAGAAACAAGTAACCTTATTAAAGCTTAAGCTAAATATAAAGAGAAGCTCGAAATCGTCAAAACAAGACGAGTCAATCCTAAGGTATAAATTTAAGAGTAGTAATTAGTTTACTAAGATGCTTTATTATATAACATCTTAGACGTTAAGGGCCCCTTGGCGATCATTAACTTTATTAAGGTAGTACAAGAGAAGCTCACACTTAAATAGGCCCGCGAACAACTGTCTAAGGTCCTTAAAGACGATGCTCTTAAGGTTGTTTATAAGTACACGTTACTTTAATACGTTAACTAGTTATTAGCGCTTAACGAAGAGTCTCTTACGGCTACTAAGAGGAATAAGATAATTAGATTGTACGCTATACTTAGAGGGAGATCAGATACTCTAAGAGTACTATTAGTACTAAGGACTCCTTTGCTAAATACTTTAATTAATACTTGCCTTTATAAAGTAAGCTCTTACTAACATAAAGCGATCGAGTATTATAGGCTTCGATATTACTACCACGGCTTAACTAGGGACAAACTATATAACTTATTATTTATAGAGGAAATCAAGGAAACCCGAATTGAGCTTAAAAAGGAGTTTCCCGATTTTAAACAAGTAATTAGTAAGAAAAGGTAAAGACAAGTAATAGTAAAGGAAATTACTAAGGGAATAACCTCTGAAAACTCCTCGTTTTCTCTAATAACCTTAGTAAAAGCCTTAGAGTTACTAAGGTATCCTAGTAATATTAATGTATATATAATTAGTCCGGAGTTACTTGATAAGGCTCTCGCCACCTTAAGAATCTATATTATTATTAATATAAATCGATACCCGCTCTTAGAGAGTACTTTATTTAATAACGGCGCTACTACTTATTTAGTTAATTTAATTACTTTATTAAAGCCTAGAACCTTTATTAAATTAACTAATAACGATAATATTAAAGCTAGAACGTCGAGCCTTATAATTAAGGGTCGAGGTACTCGTGTTTTTAAAGGTGCTTTTAATGGCCCTAATAGACTAAATACTAAAGACTTAAAGCTCTTTAACGTCGCTGTCGTTAAAGGATTTAATATTATTATTATTTTAAAAGCTCGTTTATTAAAGGCTAGAGTTTAATATAATAAGTTAGACTACACGTTGTGCGTGGGATTAACTAAGAAGAGTATTATATTAAAATAATTAGAGCGATAGTTTAACTTAACTTTTTTTAAATATAAACCTTTTAATTACTCTTTAACTCCCGTGACAGCTCTTAGCTTTTTAATTCGCTTAACTTATACCTTTTTAATATTTCTTACATTTTAAAGGAGCATCTAGTAAGGCTTTTAATTAAGTCGACGATATTTAAGACTGCGACTAGATGACGCTAGGTTATAACACTTACGGGCAGGGCACTTAAGGAAGGAAGCGTTAGAGAATTTAGTCAAAAATGCACGTAACGTCGAAATTATAGGCACTACTTAAATTAAGTATAAAGAGTACTTACTAACTATCGCGTAATAAGTCGTTAGTCGAAGACCTTCAGAGAGAATAGCTACTTAGCCTTTTTATTATATTTCTTAGGACTTATTTAACTTTTTTATTAGATTTAATAAGAATAATTAGCTCTTATTAACTAAAGACTAATATAATAAGAAATTCTACAGATAACTCTTAAAAAACAAAGAGTTAATCGCCGTCCTAAGAGCTCTTAAACCGTTTAAGGCGTAGACGAGACGTTAATTTAGACTCTCGATTTGTAAAATATACTAAAATAATAATACCTTAGTTATAAGAATTAATAAATTAACCGAGTACGAAAAGTAGTATATAAAGAATAGTATTAATATTAAGGGTACCCCTTCGTATACGTATTAACTTAATAAGGGAGTTAAGCGCGTAAGTAAGGAAATCATCGAAAAGTCTATTAAGATGCGCCTTTTAGTAAACTTATTAGAGGAGCTTTAGACGGAAGTAACTATAGTAGTAATTACTCTTTATAATATAAGTCCGGCTACTCGAAAAGGCTTTAAAAGTTTAAATGAAATCTTCTACGTTTAGTTTAAGTAATATTTTCAGTATTACGACCTTAAGCTTATTTAGAAGCTTAATACCGATATACGACTTAACTAGAGTAATATATAGGCGTACGGCTGTAGAGCTTACCTTATAATTAAGGACCGAGAGGCTCTTTAATAAAAGAGAGTATTTAAAGTTAACCCAAGAGCGTACTTAGGATACTTAATAGGATACGTCTCGTCTAATATATATAGGGTCTAAGTACTTTAATTATAGCGTGTAATAGTGACTCGGAACGTTACTTTTAATAAATATCTCTTTTATTCGGGCTTTTTAAACGTAAAGAGAGCGGTCGGCTAGCTGCGCTTAATATTAAGAGATCTTACTAAAATGTTAAAAGAAGAGGAGGGACCTTAGGACGTTAGAACTAATATAATTAATCGACTGAGCGCACTTAATATATTAGAATTAATAATAAGTATTACCTTGGAAAAGGAATAACTAAGCTAAGTAATAAGTTTTATAGAAACTACTAAGTTTATAACCTCGGGGGTGCCACAGCCTTTAATTGAGCTTTTAACTACAGGGGTAAAGTAACTAATATTACCCTTAGAAAAGTTAAAATTAATAGAACTCGTTAATAAAAACTTAGGGGTAAAACAATTAAAAAAGAGTATTAGACTTCTTACTCATAAGTACTTTAATTAAGTCTTAAAACGAGTCGACAAATTAAGACAGTTAGTGTCTTGGAGTATAACTAAGAGAGATGTCTTATATAGCGTATTAAATTTTGAAAAATAGAGAATGATGGTGTGAATGATGATTCTATTGAGGGGACATTTCTAGGTCTATATAACTTGTTGGGATAGCCTTAGCTAGGGGGCATTCTCTTACTCTGACAGCTTCTAAAGATAGTCGTCTCTCCTGGCCTAATGAAGCTTAGTTTCATACCTTACCTCCTGGTTTCGTATAAGTAATACTCATACGAGCTACGAGGTTTAGTACTTAATATATTTAAGGTAGCTTTCCCTTTCGTACGAAAAGGACACACGGAATATACTTAATTAAACTTCACTTGTTATATTCTTTGTCACCCTGATATCAGGTATTGAACCTTAGTTAGATACTAACATAACTACTTTGAGTACTGAGTACCAAGCTCTCGCATCGGTTATTAGCTTTGTATCGAGTTACTAGCTTTGTATCAGAGGCTCGCATCGGTTACTAGCTTTGTATCAAGTTACTAGCTTTGTATCAAAGGCTCGCATCGGTTTATTAGGCTCGCATATGGCTAGTATTCTTATAAATTTTAAGAGAGATATAAAAGCTAAGCGTTAATCGATACTATAAGTTATTATATACTCTTAAGGGCTATATAACCGAGAGCGCAGTCTTAAGCGTTAGGGAGTACTAACTTAAAGTGCCGACCTTAAGTAATTAAAAGCTCCGCCTTAAGTAATAGAGTATAAGGAGTATTTTAACTCGTTAGACTTAAGAAAAGAATTAAGTATAAAGTAATACATATTACTTCCGGCTCTAACTAATAATAACTTACTTAAACCTTTATAAAGGAAGAGGGTAAAAGATCGAGCAACTAGCGACAGTCGGAAGACTCGAGTTAATAGTAAGATAATAAAACTGAATCGAAGCGTCTACACAATAACTATTAGAAAGCTAATTACAGAATTATTAAACTCGTCGAGTAACCGTGGGTATTTAGAGGACTTTTTAAGGACCTTTTAGCCTAGTTAAGAACTAATATAAAGAAACGGGAAAGACTTAAGCGTAGTCTACACTATTATCTTAGCGTTTATTCTTTAAAATGTCGAAATTCGACAACTAATTAATTTCCCATAAATATACTAATCTTAATTACCAAAGGACTTATTAAATTAGAGAGACCTTAAGGATTATCTTTTAAGAGAGTACTTTTAAGTTAACGTAATTAAGGAAATCACTAATTTAGAGTCGCGTAATTACTAAAGAGTCGTCAAATAAAGCTTCGCCACTAAATAACTAATACTATTAAAATAAGTATTTTACGTTAAAGTTAATTCTTTAGGGTATTTAACTAGGTGTCGCTTGTGAGTTATTATTAAAGGGGATTTATAACCCGAAACGTTAATTCTCTTAATATACGCGGCTACCTTAGTTACTCGTTCTTTTAGGACCGCTATAGTAATAACAGCTTAATTTGATTTAAAAATAATATAATTTAATATATTATTAAAGCTTTTATTAATATTAAACGAAGCGAATCGAGTGCTCGCGTACGTTATTACTTACTAGACGGATTTAAGTAAGACAATATAGTAGTAGAGGTTAATCGTGTGCTTTATAGACTTAGAGACTCGCTAGTACTATAGTACGAAGACTTTATTAAGACTTTATTAAAGTTAAAGTTAATTCCTTATAAAAAGGAGCCTTATATCTTTATAAACAAGTAACGTTTAATCTTTATTATCTTTTATATCGACGATACTTAAGTGTTATATTACGCTTTAGCCCTTAAAGACGCTTAACTTATTATTGACGGCTTAAATATAGTATACGAGCTCACTAGAGGAGAACTAATAGAGTAGTTTTTAAGTGTTCGTGTTATTAAAGATTATTAAGTAAAAACTATTTCTTTAGTACACGACACTTATATTTAAAAGGTTACTTTGTAATTTGACTTAATAAATAGAAATTACTTAAGTACTTTATTACCTCAAGTTAAGTTATTAAAGAATTAAGGGCAAGTAACCCTAGTTTAAATTAAGGAGTATTAAGAGAAGGTCGGCTTAGTACTTTATATAATAATTATATTATACATAAACGTTACGTTTATAGCTTTAAGACTTTCTTACTTCTTAACTAACCCCTCTTTAAAGTACCTTACAGTAATTAACTAGACTATTCGATACCTCTTTAAAACCTGATTTTTAGCAATTACTTATAGTTATAAGTTACGTAACTCTTAACTTATTATAACTTTAAATACTTTATTTATAAACGATCTTAATATTAAGCGCTCTTTTAATAGTTATATTATAATCCTTTTTAGAGGGTTAATCTTATAAAAAGCGGCCTTATAAAATATAGTCACTACTTCGACTATACAGGCTAAGCTTTTAAGCGTTAAGCGCACGGCTAAGGAGATTATAACTTTATAGTGTTTCTTTTAGAAGTTATGTCTTAAGTTAAGGGAAATTTAAAGGATCTTTTATAACAATTAGTAAACGATATAGTTAATTATTAAGGAAAATCAGCGTATTTTTATTAAGCTACGCCACGTTAATATTTAAAATATATAATTACGCTAAGAGTTTTAAAAAGGCACTTTTTTAATCGAATATTTACTTACAAGTTATATACTTACTAATAGATTTACTAAGAACTTTTCTCGGCAAAAATTTAAGAGTTTTGTTACTCTTATTAACTTAGTCGATGTTCGTGCTTAATTAAAGTAACTTACTTTAGAAGCTTCACTTTAAAGTAGGCTTTTATACACGCTCTTTACTTTTCCTTTATTTTTCTTTTATATTTATTATTCCTTTATAAATTCTCTTACTATTTGATTTACTTCGAGAGCAACTAAGCTTAAGGATAAAAATCACGGCACTTAAAAGATTTAATTACTATTAATAGTTGTTTGATTTAATAATAGAAAAGTAATATAAGAAAGTAGTTATAAGAGAACACTTAATTATTTAGAGGTTCTTAAGCCTCGCTAAATATAAAAACGAGTAACTTATTTAATTAAAAGGCCTAAAACCTCCTGAACTAATTCACTTAACACACTAGTAATTACTTTAATAAGCTCCTTAATATAAGTAGCCTAAGCTTCTTACTTTAGTGTGAGAGTAACTTCACAGGGCTTATCGGCTATTATAGCTTAAAAAGTAGTAAGATTAATACTAACGCTAGCAGCCGCAATAATAGCTCTACTAGCTCTACTTACAGCTATAGTAAGAGTAGTAGCCGTAGGAGTAGTAAGAAAAGTAGCCGCAAGAGTAACAAGAGAAGCTAGAGATACTCCTAAAGAAGTCTCTTTACTACCCTCTAATTTAGAGGAGGAATCGACGTAAAGAGCAGCCGAGGCCGCACTTAAAGCACAACTAGTAAAATAAGTTACTTTACTAATAGCTCTACTAATAATAACGTGACCCTTAAGGGCCGTAAAAACCGGAGCTCTTAACCGCTTAAGCTCTTAAAGAAATCAATAATTATATACTAAAAAGGAGAATAACTAAGGAACTTACTTTCTCTCTAGTATTATTTAATAACGCCACCCTATAAACGACGAAGGGGGCCTAAGTAGTAGCGGGAGTAACCTTATAAAAGTGGCCTAAGGCGCATATAAAGTAGCGAGCACCCTGACTAATAATATTAAAGTACTCGCCGATACTTTTAGTTTAAAAGGCGCTATTAATATAACTTAAGTAAACAGCCGCACACTTAACTCCCTTAATACGAGAAGCACGAGCACGAGTAATAAAAGCAGCCGTAGTAGCTTTCTTTAGAGTAATGTGGTGGGGACAGCCCCTGATTTCTTTTGTCACATGACTGCGCTAGTCCTTCGTATATATTAGGAGCCAATATTTGATTATAAAACGTTAAGAACGTAACACTAAATATATTTTATTATTAGAACTCTTTTCCCTCCCCTCCTTTATTAATTTATACTCTCTAGATATATAATATCTTTAGATTTAATTAATTTATTATTTATAAAGCTCAGAATCTCCTCTAGTGACTCGCTACATATTACCCTCTTATTATATAGATTAGGGTTCGTCCTTCTTATATATTTTTAGTAACTAACGTAAGAAGTGAGTTACTACTAGAGGAGGAACTAAGTAAGTATAATAATAAGACCCTTATGTATTAACTTATATAAGGAGAGTTAAAAAAACGATAATTATCTAAATTAAGGAAGCTATTTAATTAGTTATTTCTTAGCCCTTAAGGCAAAACGACGAATATAAAGAATGCGAACCTTTAACTTAAGGAGAACGAAGACTACTAAGGAACTAAAGAAAGCTACAAAGTAGGAGCACTTGTAGTATTAGAAAATCTGTTTCCCTTAGGTTATTGTTTTAATTCTATTATTCCGAGATATAATGCCTAGCTACTTTGTACTAGCTTCTATTCTTAGTGAAGGTTTTAGTACTTTTAGACGTAACTAGTATTCTTTAAACGCTAGGAAAAGTCGAGACTTTATAACGGAACTAAAATTAATATATTAGAGGCTTAAGCGGAGTATTAGCGAGCCTGTATTTCGAAGTGTTCAGCGAGATATAGAATTTCTAAGCTAGTTTGAAGCTTAGGTAGCTTACGCTAAGTATTAATTTCTTTACTTTGTTTTCTTATTATATTTACTTTTATTGTTTTTATAATTTCTGTGTATAAGCCTTAAGCTTTAAGACGTGTTTATTTTAATTTAGTAGCTATTAGCGTTCGCCAGGAGCTAATTAAGGAGTACGGCCTTAAACCTTCGCTAGGAGTTATTAATATTTATCTCGCTTTAAAGTAAGCGAAAGCTTATATACTTTTTGTCTTAGGGGAGGGGGTTTCCTTTATATTTCTTTAGTAATTAATATACCGTATTCTTAGTTACTTTCTTGTATTCTAATCGACGACACTATTAATTTACTTTATTACGACCTTCTTACGACAACGCACGATATCGAATAACAGAAACATCGACTACAGCTACGGCAATCTTAAGATAAGTAGGTTCAATAATATTATAATGCCCCTTAGCTTTATTTTAATAAGAGTAACTCCTCTGTTTAAACCTAGAATTACTACTAGGCTAAGTATTAATACCTTTATACTCTCTAAGAACATTACTTCTTAAACCTCGAAGACTTCTTAAAAGAAAAACAAGGGAAAGAAAAAAAAGCAAGGGATTAGTGGCTTTAATTTTGTTAATCTTATAAGGCTATACTAATACTCCGGCCTTACTTTTACTATAGACGACTTAAAGAACCTGAAAATCTATCTTAATTAGCTTATACTTATTACTAGAACCTTAAATACCCTTATCTTTAACAAAATCGATGTTAATAACTACTTCCGAATTCTTGATTAATACTTTATAGCTTATATAATTATTAATAATTAAGTTAAGAAGGAATAAGTGGCTAAGTACGTTACTTAAGCTTATATATAGATTATTTAAAAGCTTTCAGGCTTTAAAAAGGGTAGTTATACTAGCTTTAAGGATATTATAATTTAAGAGTACTAGCGCGATAATACGGAGCGCCGCCTATATATTAATAATTACCTTAATTAACTTAAGTATAACTTCAAGACTTTTGTAAGGGACGGCGAGCTTACTCCCGAATAATGCCGCAATTTTCTTTAAGTATTTAAAGAAGTTACTATTAATTATATTAACCGTAATAACTTTACTAATAAGTAAGCCTTTGTAAGATTTATTTTTTCTTTTCCTTAGAATCTATAAACTAAAGTTGTACGGGCTGCTTTTAAGAATAATAAAACCCTAAATATTAATAATATAAACTTATTCAGAAAGGTCTACTCTACTATAGAGGCTTACTTTAACTTCGAGAGGGAGCTAAGCGCTATTACTAAAGAGTAAGGTATTACCGACCGAGTATAGGGTAATATTAATAATACTAACTTATTTACTAAGCGCTTTATACCTTAGTTAACGACCTATATTATTTCGCCTCGTAATAGTAAATTAGTATTCCGGCACTAGTTTAACTTTACTAACTGTAGAGATAACTCTACACGGGATGAGATTTTTAGAGCACTAAAGTAATAAGACGAGGAGCTATTTACACTTAATTTCCTTCTTACCTTAGAGAAAATTGCTAGAAACTTAAGTAAAGTTAATATAAGAGATTTGGATTTTATTATTAAAGAATTAAAATACACAAGGATTCTTAAAGTAGTAGTTTAAAAAGCCTCTAATACTAACTTTATTGTTAAGGTTAATATGTTTATGTTTTTTTAAAGAGGCCTAAGAGTAAGTTACCGTCGATTATAATATAGTAAATTCGAGTTTCTTAAGGTATAATAAGCGTGCTAGGGATAATTATAGTTGTCGCTAGTGCATAAATTAATATTAGCTAGGCATAAGACCCCAGGAGTATTATGGCTATATAAATTAATATTATAACTATAAGAAATGAATTAGTCTTAGTATTATTTATAAAGCTAACGACACTAACTATATTTACATTAACTTATAACAAAAGGGGAAGAAGTTATACCCCGTTTAATTTTCCTCGGACGAAAGGTTTAAAAGATAGTATATCTTAACACGAGTCTTAAACACCTTATATAACCTTAACCTTAAACGTTAAGCCAAAGTAATTAAAGAACTTTTTAATATAAGAAAAAAAGCTGCGCTTACTAAAGAGAAGGGTAATAAGAAAACACAAACTTCGACTGTTCTTACTATAAGTTATATTAAGCTTATTGAAGAGCCCACGGGAGACCTCAACTTAAATATTATTAGCTAATGAAATTACATTAAATACCAATTACCATATATCTAGAATTTGCTAGCGTATAGTATAAATAATACTAATTCTAATGTTATAGTAGCTTTAATTAAGACTAAATAGCAAAAGGGAAGTACTTAGACAAGAGCCGTATAAGACTTTGAATAAGCTCTAAGAGAAGATTAAGTCTTAGTTTACCTATAGCAAACTAAAGGCACCCTGCGATATTAAAGAATTAGTTAAGTTCGCTAATGTTATGAACATTAATAACCTAGTTAAGATTAAAATAATATCGTAATAAATTCTAGCTTATAATAAGTTTAAAGTCTTTAACCTAAGTACGAAAACGACAGCTATTACAGTACTAAAAACATTTTTTAAAATATCACTTATTAATAATATAACAAGAAAGAGAGCTTCGAAATTTAAGGCACTAGTAACACTATCGGCTATCCTTAGAATTATATCTCGTATAGCGTTATCCTAAAGTCCTCGTGTATAAGAGGCGTTGACTCGGAATAATTACAGGCTTAATAATATCTTAAACAAATTACTCGTATAAAAAAAGGAGCTTCCCGGAAACCTTACGCTAAGAGAAATTATAGTCCTTATTAACCCGCCTAAGGCATCTCGTCTCTTAACTAGGACAATTAATTAGCGAATACAAAGGAAATCAATTACTAATATTATTAATATTAGAGCTTTATACTTTAAGAACTTAAAATTATTACCTAAGGAAACTATTATTATTTCTTAAAGGCCACTTAACGGCGCTTCTTACACTTTTTCCTATTACGATAATGCTAGCACTTATATAATACCAAAGTATAAGAAACGCCTTGAAAGGATTAGACAAGAAAGCCTACGAATAAAGTTTAAGTATTAAAAAAAGCGTATTATAACTTATAGCTTTATTTTAAGAAATTTACTAGCGATAAAGTTTAGAACTTAATAAAGACGCTGGCGATTTTAATTATTCGTATAATAAGAAGCTCTTATCAATAACTTAGTATTATAACTTATAGTTAGCGCTATTCCGGTTTTTAGTCCGATTCTTATAGTATTACTTAGAACTATAATACTACTTAGTATATACATCTTTAGGAACCTTCCGACGAAACGCACTTGCGCTTAAGAATTATTATATACTAAAGTAACCTTACTAAGGATAACATTTAAGATAAAAAACTCATACTTCTCGCTAGTACTAAAGGTTATTATTACTATGCCTGGCCGAACTAAGGTTACTAATATTAAAGCTACCCTTAATATAAGAGCTAAAGTTAGTTATATAATACTTAAAGCAGCTACTCTCCTAAAGCTCCTTATTACTAAAAGCCAGACTATAACTTTAAAAATAATCACTAAGTCAAGTCCCGATTTATTAGTTTTACTAATAATGTTATAATTACTATAAGCAATTACGTTATTAATAATAGATTTTATATTATAAACGCCCTTAATATAAAGGTTATTTTAGGCTTTTTATTTTTTTTTATAAAGCTAAAGTATTATTCCGCTATCTTAAAAACTATAATAAAGGTATTGTGTTCGCTTAGTTTTAGGATTAGCGATTAAAAGATATTATTATAATTAAAACCAATGATATTACGAAGAATGTTAAGGACACTAAAGCTCTTTAAGAAAAAAACGGGATAAGTATAATCTTTTTAAAATAAACGGACTTTAAAGATAGCTATAAAAAAGAAGACTTCTTAGGAAAAGAGTAATTAATTATATATCGAGCGCTACTGTCGGTGCCTTAGAATACTTAACCGACCCTTTATAATATAACCCTTAATTACTAAAGCTTAAGGGCAAGCTTTTTTAAGGGGGGGACGAAGCGGTACTAAGTAATACTAATAAAAACGATATTATTTTTATTAAGTACTTAAAAAGGGAGTTTTACGTCCTAAAATTAGTACTTAATAATTTTTAATAAAAAGTAATCTCAAATACATTCTCGGAGGGGAAGTTAATTACAGAATTATTCTTTCTTAGAGCTTTTAAAGCTAACTCTTTAACTAAAGCCACGCCTACCTTCGAATAAATATCGACATACGACGACTTCTTAATTAAAAACCCTTTTCGAAACACTTAAAATGCCACAGCTTAAGTAAGCACTATATATAAATCGAAAGCTAAGAAGGTCTAGTTAGTTAACGAAGCCGACCTTATAAGCGACCTCCCGGGAGGGAGAGATAATTAATATAAGAGATTAAAAGATAAAGGGATTAAGTAAGAATAATTAAGGAAATATTAAGATTTATTACTACTACGCTTTATTAATATACCCCGCAACTCCCGACTTATACTAAAGAGACTAGCCAAACTTAACGTCGGGAAACTATTATAACTTAAAGAAAAAGCTCTCTTCGACAAAATAATAATTAATAAAAAAGAAGCTATAACGTTTAATTAGCCTAAATATAATAGATTTCACGAAGATATCTCTCTCTTAATCGTTATTAAGACTATCGAGCACAAAGCTTAGTAAGCCCCTAACTTTCTGTTGCTATAAGCTTTAGTCTCGGAAATCACGAAGATAATATAAAAGCGTCTTAATAAGGGTATTCTTAAGCTTTTTAAAGGCTTATACTAAAATACTTAGTTTTTTTTATAAAAAAAGGAATCTAGAAAACACAAACTTATTAACTTAGCTATTATATTAAATACTATTATACAAAGAGATATTAATCTTTTACCTTTAGTAAATAAGTTCTTCGAAGAATTCGCCGGCTATCACGTCGCTAGCCTTATTAACTTATACTCTAGCTATAATTAATAAACTCTCTATAAGTTTAATTAAGATATAACTACCTTTTATATTCCGAACGTAAACTTAATTAAAAACATAATTCTTTCCTAGGGTATTATAAACTTTATTACTTAGTTTATTAAAACGATTACTCGTATACTAAAGCTACTAATTCCTAGCGTATTTATATTATTCTTAAATAATATAAGAGTTAAGGGATTATACATAGATTATAACTAAGAAGAAGCTTATCCTGGAGTCTGAAAATTTATCTTAAAACATATTTAGAACCTCGATAAGACGCTAAAACGCTTTAAAAAAGCAAGTACTACTATCGGCCTGAAGTCTTAGTTTTATTTAAACGATATAAATATTATAAGATACGTCTATAACTTTAAGAAAAGAGAACCTTTAGTAAGACACTTAGTTAAGATTAAGAACTAAAACTTACTAAGTAACTTAATAAAAGTTAAAGTATTCCTAAGTCTTATTATTTACTTCCGAATTTAGATCAAAAACTTCCGACTAATCGCTAAGCTATTATATATATTATTTAAAAAAGGAGTCAAATTCTTCTGGGACCTAGAAATTCACGACAAAGTAGTACAAACTCTTAAAGATACGTTATGCTCGTTTTTAGTTTTATGTTAGATTAATTATAATAAGGGTGCTACAAAGATAATTATTAGTATCGATTCTAGTAGTATAAGTTAGGGAGGTTTCCTCGGCTAAAGAGACTCTTTAATAAATAAGATACGACTTACAATGTACGAGAGTGGTTTTTAGAGCAAGACTAAAGCTAAGTATAATACCACTAAGCGAGAGTATAAAGGTATACTTTATATTTTAAAGAAACTTAAGATTTAGCTCGTTAGCGTATATTTTATTATTAAAATAAACACTAATACCTTAGTTGCCTAGCTAAATGAAGCCGCCTATGATTATTCTAGCGCCTTACTTATAAAATAGCTTACTTAAATACGCTTGTTTGATTTCGAAGTTTAGTATATTAAAGGTTTAATACACGTCGTTACTAATTAGCTTTTTAAGAGGCTAAGGTATACAAACGACACACTGAAAGAGAGTAATACGAACGAGGATTAGATATTTTCCGAGTTAAGAGCTTATAAGATCTGCCCTATAAAAGTATTTAACGCCGAAAAACCTATTAATTTAAAATCTAAAGAAGTAATAATAAACCCTAAACTATATAAACGAAACGATATCTTATTAAATATAAAAGCAAAAGTGTAATACCTAAGAAACAAAGGGAAATTTAACTCCTTCGATAGTTTAAGCTTTAATAGAGAAGGGCTACTTATCTTAACTAATAAATATAACGAAAAATACTAATAAATTACCCGATACTTAACAATACTTAAGAATTTAAAAAATATAATTAGAAAGCAGTTTCGTGTTTTTAAACAGGAAGCCTTAAACTATAGTGTGCATAATCGCCGGATTTAAAGGCTCCTTATAAAAGGTTCTATTATTAAGCTTATTATTAACACTAATAAAAAGAAGGAAATCATACTTCGGAGTTACTATAATAATTCTAATCACAAAGGGAAAAAAAGCACTTACTACTACATTGCCATGCGGTACTTTTAAAAAAGATTATTTACTAATTATATAAAATACGTTTAAATATATAAGAATTATTAACTCTAATTAGCAAAACGTCTTAAGGAGCCTCTTTACCTCATAGTATTAAATAAACTTATGAAAAAGTGAGCATTAGATGTTACTTATATATTACTACATAGGGGAAAAGGCTACCTTACTATTACAAAAGACGATATAAGTAAATGAGCTAAAACTAGGGCTCTCCCTACTAAAGAGGCTGAATACATCGCTGCTTTTATTTAGGAAGATATTATTTACTATTATAAGTTGTTTTAGAAACTTATTATAAATAAAGAAACTAAGAATATAGGGGAAGTGTTAAAGCTACTTAATAAAATAAAAGTCGAGCGAATTAAGATCTCGGCGTATAACGCTAAAGTTAACGGAATAATCGAACGAGGCTATAAACTTATTAAGAATACCTTATTAAAAATAGAAGGACGTTAAACTAATAACTTTTCCGTAATATTATTTACTAATAGAACTATTATATATAGTTTAACTAGTTATACACTATTCTATATAGTATACGACAGGGAGGCGATCTTATTTATCGAGATAAGAAACCTAATATAAAGAACGTTATTTACTAAGGAGGTCCGTGATTAATCGAAGTTACTATAACTTAAGGCTATATAGTTTTAAATAAGATAAGAACACATCGATAAGGCTATCTTTAAAAAAAACTTGGCGTTATTAAGAAGGTAAGGAAGCCTTTAATCTTAAACACGATATATAGAAGAAATTATTTAAAAAGAAAAATTTAGTACTTTACTAGGACTTAGTACAAGAGAATAATATATCCTTAAACTAAGCACTCGACTTTAGGTGGCTAGGTTCCTACGAGATCGCTGAAACTTATACTAATAAAAGTTATTATAAACTTAAGAAACTCGGCGATAATAGCCCTTAGCTACGACAAATCTTCGCCGGTAATAAGCTTAAGCTCTTTTATAAGAAAAATAACTTTATTTATAATAATAATAATAAAGTAGGAGAAGCCTTTAACGAAAACGACAACTTAACCCCTTTAAATCTTAAACTAGATATTAATTTGTAATACCTTAACGACCCCGAATTCTTAAAAAACCTTATAATTCTGATAATATAGCGTGTTAGGGACGATGGGATAGTAATTAAAATCCCTAAATTATTAGTATAATAGCGCAGTAAATACTAAGTAATATTTGACTTAAAATAAACATACACGCTTTACACGCTAACGTCGCTAATAACATTTCTTTAGTTAAATAAACTTAGCCTCGATAACTATTACTCACTTTCACGAGTAACCGTCGCAATACGAAACTTAAAGTTAACACGTCGGTATCGAGGCTTTAGTATTAAAGAGCTGGTACGAGAACGCACCCTTAGTCTATAAAAAGGGGGATAATATGTTACTGTACGTTAAAATTATTAAAATAATCGCTAAATCGACTCTGTATTACTAAGAACCACGATTTAAGACACCTTAGTATCATAATAAACACGAAGAAGAGCCTATGTAGCCCTAAGCAAGTCAAAAAGAATATTAGCCCCGCGCTATAAGAACACCTATTTCTTAAAGCAAAGCTTAATAAGAAACTAGCGCTTTTATAAATTACTTACTATATACGAATATATAATAGGTTTAAAACGAGACTACTATTATTAAGCTAATAATATTCTAGGCGGTAAAAAGTAACTTCGTTTAAATAAGCTAGTTATCGGGCTTAATCTGTAGGACTAGATTCTAAAACGGCAGGTTAAACCTATAGCTTAGGCCAGAAATTCGAGTCTAACGTACTAAACACCCCGAAAAATACAAACGTAATATACTTAAGCGCCAACTCTTAATAATTAATAAAAAGAAAAAAAAACAAAGCAAGTCCATTGTTCTTAAAAACAAAGCTAACACCCACAAAGCTATTAACCCTAATATAGCGCATAGCAATTTATAAAGAACAATACTAAGAGCATTATTAATAAACTAGCCTTAAACTAATAAGTAAATCACACGATTTATATAAGGCAAGTAAAAGTTTAGGAAATCTCTTAGCGAAAAGCTAGTAACACGCTTAGAATTAAAGCCGTGTTTTTTAAAACTTTAAGTTAATAATTATAATATAGCTAACGCTAACCCTACTCCACGTGCTAAAGATTTAAGTATATTATTAGCTAACGACCCCTAGCTAATAAACCTTTTAAGGATCAAGTGTTAATTAATTACCCCTAATTAACTTTATTTAAAGTTTCTCGCTTACTAAGTTAAGGCCCCTTTTATATATACGTTAATACCTCTTAATCCCTTCCTATTAAAAAGTCTAAAAAAAATAAAGACTTCTCTTACTATTTACTAATACTAGTAAACAAGAGGTAGTATACTTTATACTTAAAGTATTAGTAAAAGATTACAAGTTATAAACAACTTTTAAATATAATATAATAGTTTTACGACTATAATAAACCTATAAGTAAAAGTGCCGCTATTCTAAGCTCGCATTAATATCGCTAAAGTAATAAAAACTTTATACCCTCGACCTTTAATTAAGTTTAGTAATAAGTACTAATAATTAATTAAGGCTAAGGGTACGACCTTAAGTATTCTCATAAATGTTTCGTCACCGCCTATTATATTATTTCGAGAGGTATCGTTAAGTAAAACGAATAGGGACAAAGCTAATAACTTATAAAGTAACTAATTAAGAGTTAAATCTAGCTTCGACCTTAAGATTAATAATAAGTTCTTTAACCCTTATTAAAAAACTAAAGTAATCAAGAAACCTTAACTATAACTAAACTATTATTTCGAGAAGATCTCTAATCAATAAGACCTTATAATATGCCATCTTATGCTTAGCTATTATTAGCTTAATAATACTTAAGTTGACTAAACTCTTTTGCCCTAAAAAGCTTAGCTATTTTAAAGATCCTTTATTAGCTTTAATAAATAAGAGGTAACTTACTTATTAAGGGGAAAAGGGGCTATTTCCACCACACTAAAAACCAAGAACTTATTATAGCTTTTTAACCCTACTCGACGCATTACGACCGTTAGTTTACTTACTCCTTCCGGCTTCCTACTATAAACCTTCGAAGTTAGCGAATCTAATCTCCACCCTATCTAACCAACTAATTAATAAGAGACTAACAGAATAATATCACTTATCTCTAATAATATAACTTGCGCAAGTATAATATAAACGCGTTTATAAAGGGACCCAAAAGCTACTTAGTAACCCATTTCTAAGAAAAGATTAATACGGCGCGACACGCACGTTTTAAACCCAAGGAGTAAAGTTTAATACGAGTATTAAACAAAGTTACTTATAATTCTTATTAGGTTTACGAGCCTAAAAAAGATAAAGGACATCGTTTCCTTAACTTGTAAAGAGAATATAAGCACTAGTGTTACAAAGACGTTAAATAATTTAATACTTAGCTAATTTAAGGTAAAGTCCTAGAGTTTACTTTAGGCATTTCTTAAAACACGAGTTAAAGACTAAGACAATAATCACATTGCGATTAGTATAAGAAAGGCATTAGTATAATTTGTAAATAGCTAGTCAAGTACAAGAAAAAAGATAAAAGTATAACTCACGAAGTTAAGACACGTTAAGACCTCTATAATGTTAACCTTTAGTATTAAAGCTAAGAGCGCTTAGGCTAAGATACGAACCGATTTCAATAGTACCTCTAAGGTAACTAATAACGAAGGACTCTTCTTAAAGGTCTACGAGGAGTTAGTAAAGCTTAGATAATGTTATTAAAGGTTAACTTATCGCGTTAAGGCGACTTGACTTTATACTAGAGTTACTATTTAAAAATTAAGGTGTAGAAAGCTAAGGAGAAACTATATATAGGTTAACGCAAGTATTACGGAAGAAGTTACTGTTTAGCAAAAAGAAAAACAAGGAAGAAAAAGCTCTTTACTACGTTACCTCTGCGGCTAGGCAACAGCGAAGTTAAAGCTGTTAAGCTCTAATAACGCGCTAAAGTTAATAGTAAAGGCCAAAGTTATTATCTTAAAGGTACTGAATATAAAGAAATTAGCGGCAAAGAGACCTCTAAGGGTATTGGAGTTATAATAATTAAAGTCATCGTTAAACGAAAAGAGATCTTGCCTTAATAATATAAAAAAAAGTAATAGTAAAGTCGATTTTAATATAAGCTTAGCGGGGAAGTTTGCTTTCTTTAAAAGATTAAAGTAAGAAAAGGTGCAAGAGGTGTTATTTAATTAGTAAGAGAAGGAGTAAAGAAGTTAAAGTATATTAAGGTGCTTTATAAAAGGAGTAATATTAAGGAGAGGTTATTATATTTAAAGAAGTTAAAGTTAAAAAGTTAGTAGAGGAGAACTAGCCTTATATAAGGGGGCAAGAAGGTGCTAAGCGAGACGATTGTTTACTTTAAAGGTAATAGGTTAACTATCACGGGATTTTGTATATACTAGTTATATAACATCCTACTAACGATTTAAGACGCTCTAATTAGTTGTTTACTTCTTTTTAGTATATATTACTCGAGGGCGAGTAGAGTCTTTAAAAGGGGGGACGCATGTAATAGAGATAGCCCCTAATTTCTTTTGTTACATAACTGCGCTAGTCCTTCGTATATATAAAAAGCTAACACTTAATTACAAAACGTCAAGAACGTAACACTAAATATATTCTATTTATTAAAACTCTTTTCCCTTCCCTCCTTTACCGATTCGTACTCTTTAAATATGTAATATCTTTAGATTTAATTAATCTATTATTTACAAAGCCTAGAATCTCCTCCGGTAGCTCGCTACATACTACCCTCTTGTTATGTGGATTGGGGTTCGTCCCTCCCACAGTAAGAGTAGCCTTTAAAGCCTTCTTAGCCTCCTTCTTCTTTTTCGCCTACTATAATTAGTAATACTTAAATTAATATATAGTTTCAAGATTAATAATTAACTTAATTTAATTTAAATAACTTACAACAGCAGATAGACGATTAGCCTTAACGACAGTAACAGATCGCCTTAAGACACTTATAATACTAGTTAATCGATTTATTAATTGATTAATTAATTATTAATTAGTTAATTGATTAGTAGATCGAAAAGAGTCAATCTATATAATATAAAGTAGTTATAAAATCAAGAATCAAGTGGGGGCTGCGCTACTTTAAATAAGAGGGTTGTTTACTTAACTTAGTAATACAGGAATAATTATGGCTTAAGTATTTAGTTTAGTGTTTACTCTTGCTTAACGTAGTTAATTATAATACTAGTAGCTTACTATTGTCACTTGGCTGGGGGGTGTGTCGTATAGGCACGGGCTAATACTCGGTTAGCTGCGCGTTACGCTAGATATAGTTTCTATTACGTTATACCGCTTTTAAGAAAATAATGTGTTCCCCTGATTTCCTTATATATTTTAGACAATAATTAATCACTTTAATTCAACTTACGTTGATCGCAAGGCTCTACTCCACTTCTGTACTACATAACCTTTAATTAACTGTTAATTATTACTTGCTGAAGTTAAATATGTCGATCTTAGTAATAGAGCCTTTTAAGGTTAAATACCCCCGACTCTCCTTTAGTAATTATAAGTGAGATGTTAAATATAATACCTAAAAGAGAAAGATAAAGTTATTCTTAAAAGAGTACTTTAATAACTTTAAGAGTAAGATATCTTAAATTAAAGCTTATTTTTAGTGTATTACTAGCGAAGTTAAGATTATTATCTTTTAATATATAAATCTTAATTATATTAGAACCTTTAATATAATAGTTAATATATTAAAGGCGTTAGATTAGCGATTCTTCGATTATAACTAAGTTTAAGTTATTAAAAGACTTTATAATTAACTTATTATAATAAATATAATATATAATGACTTTTAAATTAAATTTACGTTATACGTTATTATAGGCAAAATCGCTCGCGCTTGTTAGTTCGAGGATATATATAAAAAGGTATCCTTGACTTTTAAATATATAATTTATATCGAGAAGTATAAGATAAATAGTAATTATATTACTCTCGACGAGTTCTTAACTATTATAGACTAAGAGAGCCGTAATATTACTTTGGAGGAGGCCGCCTCGACTCGTAAAGCTTAGTCTAGCGTCGCCTTTAATATTAACGACTCGCGCGGTATCTTAAAGAAAGACAACTTGCGCTTGACCTTACTTACCCCCGTTTCTCACGCGTAGAGACCACTGACTTTAAGACAGTCGTCAAATATCCGCTAGCGTACGCCCTCTCTTTCGCCCGTCTTACGCCGACTTAAGTCCCCTGTACCCTTACTTACACCTAAGGACGTCTCTTTTAATACTTATCTTTATTATAATAAGACTAATTATTAAGTTAGCGACTGTCTTAAGCGCTATAAAGACTAGGCTCTTAATAAGTCGATTTCTTAGTTAGTCGTTAGCGAGGATTTAGAGACTAATGAGTTATTAAAAAACTCTTAGGCCGTAATAAAGACTGACACCTTAATATAAGTTATAAGTTATAAAAGGACCTAATATTTAATTTCCATGCTCTTATTAAAAGACAATAATTCTTAATTAATATTAAACTAAGAAAGAATAGATTCTTTATTAAGACACTTATATATATTAATAGCGAAATTAATATTTTTAGTATTATTAAAACCTCTTTTATATATTAACTTATTAAGTAATTTAATATTTCCTTTATATCTCTCCTTTAATTGATTGTTTTAATTAATTATAATAATAAGAAAGGCAAGCTAATTAATATAGCCGTCTTACTTACTTCAACGATTAATTACTAACGGATTAACTTCCCCTTTCTAGTGACTAACTTAAGAAACACTAACGTCTTAATAAGCCGGAAGTTCCTTGAGTATTACGACCTAAAGTAATTATATATAAAGAACTATAATCGACTAAAATAATTAATAAATATACTTATTTAACTGTATTTTAACTAATAAGTCTTCGTCGATATTAACTATTTTAATAAATTAATTATTAAGTCTTATTAGCTCGATGCGGAACGAAGGGACGCTCGTATAAATATAAATAACTACTACTAAAGACAGGCTAAGCTTGTAACACTCGACGACTCTCTTAAGCTAAAGGTCTCTGTACGCCCTATTATTAGTGTCTCGCTAACTCGACCCTCGAGCTTTGCTAGAGAAGTCAAAGAGCGCCTATAAGTTATAGAAGATTAATTAAACCCCTTAATATCCCGTGACTTAAGATTATTACTTAAAGATAAGAAAGCTTATAAAGCTTCTTTAGCGAATTACTAAATAAAGGCGCTTATTACGGAAATATTCCTTATATTAGTAATAGTAATATTTACGATATACTTTCGACTTAAGAGGGCTAAGAAAAATAAAGTGTAAACTTTTGTAGTATTAATACACGAGATTGATTAAGAGTTAACTTATTACTAATAAGAGGCCTTAAATTAGTTAAGCGTCGAACTCGCATTAATAAATAGAGACTTGACTTTAGAGGAGGCCTTAGAGGCTAAGTACGCGTAAGATAATGAACTTATAAGTAAAAAGCTCTTAGTAGAGTATTAAGAGTATACTCCTTTCTTCTCCCGGCGAGCCTTTAACGAGTTACTAACGTATTACTAAAGTGTAAACTACTAAATCGAGCTTACTAAGGAGAATGACTTATCTTTTGAACCTCTTTAGCGTATAATTAAAGAATAGTTATTAGAGATTAAGCGGTATATTATTAATAACTTATATAAATGTTTTAATAAGCCTTTTAATATATAATATACGGCCTTTATTCTCTTCGCTAAGAAGGCCGACGGTAGTCTTTAGTTATACGTTAATTACTAAAAGCTGAATACCTTATTAAAGAAGGACTTGTACTTAATTTTATTAATTAATAAAATAATAATACGTATTTATAAGGTAAATGTCTTTATAAAACTTAATATTTAGTAAGCCTTTTATTATATTCGTATGTCCCTTAAGAGCGAAGATTATACGACCTTTTATACTTAATATAATACGTATAAGTATAAGGTCCTTCCTTTTAGTCTTATTAATAGTCCGGCGACTTTTTAGCGATTTATTAATAATATCTTTATAAAGTACTTCGACGACTTTTACGCGGCTTATATAAACGATATCCTTATATATTCATTTACTTTAAAGGAATATAAGGTTTACGTTAAGAAAGTTATATTAATATTATAAGTATATAAACTTTAAGTTAATATTAAGAAGTCTAAGTTTAGCGTATAAAAGACTAAGTTCCTAGGATTTATTATTAGAATTAATAACGTAAAAGTAGACTTAAAGAAGATTAGTGTAATTAAGGACTAATAATATGTTAATAATATGTTAATAATATATAAAGTATATAAAGTTACTTTGGTTTTTATAACTTTTATTACTAGTTTATTAAGAATAATAGTCGTATTATACGTCCTTTTATAATATTTACTAGAAAGGACGTTCCCTTTGTTTTCGATAACGTTTATAAGAATACTTAAGAAACTCTCCGAGAAGTCCTTTAGTTTACGCTAGTTTTTCGCCACTATGACTTTATTAAGTAGACATAATTAAAGACTAACTTTTTTAATAGAGTTATTACTAGGATTTTATTTTAACTTTAAGAAGACGGCACCTTTTACTTTATAAGATACTTTTTTAAGACTATAATAGACCTTAAGCGTAATTACTTAATTTATAATAAAGAGATATTAGCGATTTTTTAGTTATTTAAGTAATATTACTTAAAGTTCTTAAGTACTTAAAAAAATGTCTTTATTTATATAGACTACTAAGTCTTAAAGTACTTTATAACTATTAAAGACCTTATAGTTAAGTAAGCTTAATAAGCTAAGTTTTTTATAGATTTTTATTTCACGATTATATATTATATTAAGACGACTAATATATTAGCTAATACTTTGTCTCGATAAGATTAAGACCTCACGGCTATAGAGGCACGTAAGTGGGCTATCTGTAATTAATAGTTAATTCCGACTAATAAAATTAACTCGCGAGTCACTAGTGACTTCTAACTTTCTACCGTCGATCTTATAGACGCCTATATCGAGGTCGTAAAGACGGTACCTTTGGCACTTATAGACACTATAATCCCGAATCACGATACTAAGCCACGTGACGACTTAAAGCCAAGACCCGAGCTTAATATAAGAGTGTTAATCGACCTAAATACGCCTACTGCGGAGGAGTTAAACCTTAACTCTATAATAGCTTATAATATCGCGGAATACGACATTATTAACTAAGTACTCTTAGTTAATAAGACTTCGCCTTTACTAGAGCTTCTTTAATAAAAAGCCAAGGAATAGTTATTAGATTATAAGCTAGTAAATGACAAGTTACTTTTTTAGGGTCGCCTAGAAGTGCCCTTAGAGTCGCTGGAGCTTTATATAATATTTATTCGCTATATATATTCTTAACTATTAATAATATATATAAGGATCAAAAAGATAAAGGCATTTCTAAGTCGTAAATATTATTAAAATGGGCTTACTATAGACGTAACTTAATACGTAATTAACTGTAATTACTCTCGACAAAAAGTCTGTAAGGATAAGACCCCTAACTTCTTATACCCCCTATTAATCCTTACTTAGTTGTATTAATACCTTATAATAGACTTTACGAAATTACTATTAGATAAGTATAGTTATAACTTCGCTATAGTTATTATTAATTATTTATTTAAGAAACTAGTCTTAATACTTTATAATAATATAATTACGGCTAAAGGCATAATTATTCTCTTCTTTATTTATTAAACTTAATACTTTAGTATATTAGACTTTATTGTCTTAGACTAAGGACCTTAGTTTGTCTCTTCTTTTTAAAAGGAGTACTATTATATTCTCGGGACTAAAGTGAAGTTAATAACGACGTATAACTTAAACGTTGAAGACTAAATAGAAGTAATAAACTAATATATTAAGTAACGGCTTTATCCCTTTTATTATTACTATTAAGACAATTAAAGCGACCTCTTATTAATTATAGACATCGCTTAATTAATATTACTATATAAGTCCTTAGGTTATTTATCTCCTTTTTAATTACTTAATAATATTAAGCTAAGGACTTCTTAAGACTTAGTTAACTTAGAGTCGCTAGTTATAGTAATAGAGAAACTTAACTATAAGGAGGCTTTATAAGTAGCTTTATAAATAAAGGAGGTTATAAAAGTTATATAATTATTTTTAAAGGACTAATAAGAGAAAATAAAACGACTAGTGAATTATAAATAAGGCGCCGTTAATTAGGACGTTAGTAACTTAGTACTAGTCGACATTTAAAATTAAAACGTTAACTAACTTTTAAGGAAGTTATTTAATAAGTAGTACGGCCTTATTAAAGTAATTATTAAGGAAAGAGAGAGTTAAAGAGTTAAGTTACTAAAGGACTAATTAATTTACTTTATCTTTTACTTATACTCGTTCTATAAGTACGTTAATAACCCTTTATTGAGATAAGCTAAAGCTACGCTAGCACTTATCTAATTACTGCCTAAGTAAGATAAGTAAGAAATTAAAGGTATCTTTAGCTTTAAGGTTATATAAAATAAGTTATTTTATTATATTAAGTAATTAAGCGCTAATAAAGACTTAAAATAATACTTATACTTAAATATTATAATAACTTTATATATAATTAAATAGTTTTACTTAAAGTATCTTGACGTTAAGGGCCCGCTAAGAGCTCTCTTAAAGTGGCTAGAGGCTTATAACGTTAGTATTAACGGCTATAACGACTTAGAAGATAATACGATTATAATTATAATTACGCGGACGTAGTTTTTTAAGAGGGGGGGGGGGGGGTAATATTATAACTTACGATGCGCCTTATATTCTAATTAACACGGGCTTGTAATATCGCTGACTATACGACGGCGCTAAGCTTAATAGGGAAGACTAAGTAGCGAGCTTATAATATATTAATATAAATAGCACTCGACTATATTAGGCCCCATTAAGAGGGTCCTTTATATATATATACTCGAGCCCTCCTTTATAAAAAGCTCTCCTTTCCTTATTGTCTTTTCTTCTTGATTTTAAGCGTAGCCTTAGGTCTAAATACAAAGCTTAAGTCAACTCGCCGTATTAACCTTTGGCCAGCCGTAACAACTCTAAGCTATTCCTAATTAGGCTTACTTACATAACGTAGCCTATACGTAGCCTGTACTTTGCCTTTACGTAGTCGTTACGTATTAGCGCTATACAGCTTTACTTAGTTAATTACTAAGTAGGTATATAGTATAAATCGCGTGATTAAGGTTCCGAGCTTTGCCGAGCTTTTCGAGATTATTACGTTTCCCGTAATGTCTTAGACTAATCTTATCTAGGCATAGTAAATGGAGTAGGAACCACTACCTTTATATTACAGTACCACGGAGATTCAGGGGTTTTAGTTAGGTTTAATTAAGACTACTTTTAATAAGGGTTCGAAAACGATTCGTATATATAAGAAGGTAATTCTTTAAACTTCTTAAATTGTATTTATAAAGCGGCCATTATAGCCAGCTTTCGGCCAAAGCTGAAGGTAGTTAAAATACAAACTATACTACCATTAAGGTAACATAAGAAGTCCTCCTATGTTATATTTTTGAGCGTAGTGCTTAAAAGGCTTAATATTTAGTGCTTAGCACTTTAATTTAGTTTTTTTGTTTTTGTAGGTTTTATATTAACAAAAGAGAAAATCCTATAGTTTTATTCTTATACGATTTATAAAGACATCTTAATTCGTAATATAAAGCGGCTATTAGGGCCGGCTTTTGGTTGAAGCCTAAGGCAGCTAGGATATAAACTATATTACATCACGAAAAGTTTTGAGTCTATTACAGCTCTCTCGGTCTATAATAGCTAGGAATTTATTAAGGGCAGTGTAATTACTATTTATCTTGTACTTCTCGATATAAATTATACGTTTAAAGGTTAAGGATACCTTCTCATATATATCCTCGAACTAGTAGGCGCGGGCGATTTTACTTATAATAATATATAACGTGAATTTAATCCGAAAGTCGTTATATATTATATTACGTATAAGAAGTTATTTATATAGTTTCTTAGTAACTTAGACTTAGTTATAGCCAAAGAATCGCTAATCTAACGCCTTTAATACGTTAACTATTATATTAAAGGTTCTAATATAATCGGGATTTATATATTAAAAGATAATAGTCTTAGCCTCGCTAGGAGTATACTAGAAGTAAGCCTTAACTTAAGACATATTATTCTTAAAGTTATTAAAGTACTCTTTTAAGAATAACTTTATCTCTATCTTCTAAGTATTATATTTAATATCTCCCTTATAATCGCTAAAGGGGAGTCGGGGGTACTTGACTTTAAAAGGCTCTACTATTAGGATCGATAATGTTAATTGCACTATGTTACTTAGAGCTCCCGTAATAAGTAATAACTTAGTCAATCGTAGTGAGACTTAATATACACGGTACAAAGCTTTAGTTGTAGGTATGTATTTGTTTAAGTCTAAGGAGTTACTCTAAGGTATCAAAGAGAGATCTATATAAGAAGCTCTCATCGTGGGCTAGTCCCGAATTAGTTAGCGTCGAGTACTCCTTTTCACTCCTTGCGTCTTATAGCCCCTGTTTTTGCTCGTCTTTTGTATTCACGTAGTTCCGTCGATTACGTGAATATTATTATTCACACAGATATATTTAGCTTTAATAAATAATAGTCGGCGGTTAACTAGAGGTCGGTTATAAGAGCACGTATTAATTAGTTAGAAGAAGGGGAGGGAGTGCGAGTCTTTTAATAAGGGTTATTGATAATATATTAAGTAAGGGCTTATATAATAGTAGCGGCGACGACAAAGCTAATAAAGTGTCGGTGTAGTACCGGTTCATATACCACGCCGCAAGTGTGAATATATTTCAAATGCGTGTATGGCGATAGAGTAATAAAGTGTGGTTCAAAATAGTAGTAAGCTTATATTATTAACCTTATTATAAATAGAAAAGGTCTTAGATTATAAAGTAAATTTTAGGCTTTAACTTAAAGAGTACTTAATTATATTTTCCTTAAAGGGCATTTTACTTTTTTTAAATTATAAAGGGAAAGTAACTTCTCTCTTAAGACTTAATTAAGACTATCACACGTTAGAAAAAATTTATTATAATATAATAATTACTTTATGAAGATTATTAAGTTAATATCTTTAAATTTAAAACTTTAGACTTTTAAGAAACTTATTTAAGAACTTATTAAATTACTTACGAATTATATTTAATATAATAGTAAATACTTTAAACTATGCCCTAGAGTTAAAATTAACTTTAAAAATCATTAATATCATAATTACACGTAAGAAGACTATAAATCCTAAATTAGCCCTCCTAATAAATCTAATAGTATACTTATAGAAGTTCTATTAAGTCTTTTATAATAGTTACCTTAAAGGGGAGTTCCTTTTCTAAGACTTTTAAGAGTACTTTAAGGGTTAAATAATAAATAAATTTAAGTTAATTAAGACAAAGGAATAGATATATCTTAGGGACGACTTACGAGCCTTTAGTATATATATATATATAATAAGTAAAAGGAACAAAGATAATAAATACTTTAATAAAGATAATATAAGTTAAAGAAAATTTATAATTAAAGGACTAAATAAAGATATAAATTCAGAATTACTTTAAATTAGTACTAAATTATATTTAAGAATTACTTTCTTAACTATTACTATTAATCTTAATAACACTTTAATAAAATTAACCCCTAATGTCTTTATAATACTAACTAAAGGTATTTATTTATTTTATAAAGGAAAATACTTTTTTAGAAAGATTAAAAGTAAAGCTTATAAAAACAATTTAATTATTAAGATTACTTAAGATTTCCCTTACTAAAGGAAATAAAGTCGAGGATTTATATAATATAACCCCCCTACTTATAATCTTAAAGAAGGAGTTCTTATTTACTCTTAAAAGGGATTCCTTAAGTAATCTTTATTTATAGAGATTAAATAACCACGTATTATTAAATCTCACATTAACACTAGTAATATACTTACGGGATAAGTTATTATTATTATTTTAGGTTTTTAGGACTATTAGATTATATACGGAGCCGATTTAGCTATTATAATATATTATAAATCTATTAACTCTAGACTAAGCGAAATCGTTAATAAACTTTATTAAGATATATACTAAGGAACTTTAATATAGTAAAGACAAGGACTACTTAAATAAGAAGCTTTATATTTTCGCCGACTTATATTAGAGAGTATTAGTTAAGACTAAGGTTTAGAACTAAGCCTTTCTGTCGATGTTATAAGACGAAGCTAATTCGTATTACTATTAATACCTCTAAAATAAGGGGTACTTATTTAATAAGCTTATTAAAACGACTCGTGAATACTTTAAGACAAAGGAGAGAGTTAATAAGTTCCTTAGTTAGTAGTTTAGTCTAACTTTCTCGTTATTTTAAGAGGAGCCTTACTAGAAGAGAAAGCTAGTATTAAATTAATTAAAGAACTTCGCTAGGGAACTATAAAGTATTTAACTTAGCCTAAAGAACGATAATATATAGAATAATAAGACGCTCTATAATAAGCTCGTGTAAGGAATAATAAGGAACCCCCTCTTTAAGATAGCCTTATTTTAGGTACCCCTTACTTTCCTTACGTTAATAAATAGTCTTCGCTTTACTGTCGGCGTTAAAGTAACTTATAACTCGGGATCGAGAGTAAGTAAGTACTTCGGATTATATATAAATCGCTATTAATCTTATATTATAAATAAGACGGCTTATTACTTTAATTATAAGATGAAATTTTTAAGTAGAAATAAATATAGAGACAAATTCTAGCTTTTACTAAGTTATATAAGTTATATTATTTATAAGAAGATAAATTACTATAGTAGTCGCTACTTAGACGAAAAGTAAGTAACGTCTAAAGTAAGATACGTCGCGGCGCGTAAAGTTAAAGGAGTAAAAGCCACGGATAAGACCTTTAAGAGCTACTTAACTTATATTAAAGGAATTGACCTTAATTTAGACTAAAACTAGACTATATTTAAACACTATTTAGGAAACTACTAAGATGTGGATTTAAATACTTTAATAGATATTAACGACTTTTTAAAGAGTTTTAATAATAATAATAACGATAGTATTATAAACTTCACGACTATATTTATAATAAGTAAGGCATAATATAATACACGAAAAGTCATAAGGTAATTTAAGAAAAGGAAGGCTACTTATATCTTAGAAAGTAAAGTCAAGAGACCCGCTCTAAGTAAGGCCTATATAGTATAATAAACAAATAGATTCTTTTAAAGTCTATTAATTAATATAAAGGCATTTAACAAAAACATAAGAGGGATTAACTAGTTATAAGTATTATAACGAATTTAAGATATCAAGTTTAACACTAGTTAAGTGGGCTAAAGTTAGATCATATTCGGTGCTAGTTCGCGACTGTCCTTAGAAGTGGCCATAGTTAATACTCCGGCTAAAGAAATAGATTTCCAAATCGTAAACGTAAATATCCCGTTTTTAGTTTACTTATAGTAATTAAATGCGCTTAACGCGTAATATAATAACTTACGTAATGTCTTGATTTAAGGTAATAAGAAGTACTTAATTATATAGAAGTATAGGCATCTATAGCTACTTTTAGATTAATATCGTTAATTACTAAACACTTTGACCGGAACGATAAATATATGTCACTTAATTAAACTAGAAATACGTCGGCTTTATAAGCGTTTCGGACACCCTTTAGTAAGACGTCTTTAGCACTTACTAGATTAAGCTAGTTATAAGTATAACTCGGAAGTTATATTAAGGGTTAAAGAGATATATAAGTATTACTAGAAATATATAAATACTTTATATAAGTTCTACTTTAAACTATAAGACGACGTTAACTTTAATTATATAGTCTACGTTAATATCACAATGTTTAGAAAATAATATGCCCTTTATATAATAAATAAAGTAACGAGTTTTAATACGGCGAAATTATTCCGAAAGGCCCCTAGTTTAGTTATAGCTTGGGCTACCTTTAACACATTTAAGTCAGTATAAATTAATATATACCTTAGACTTTCAGATTTCGTCGTGTATAATTATAGTACTAATTTTAATTTTAAGGAGTTTCAGAGTATACTTAAATCTATAAGTAATACTTTTAAGTTAGTACTTATTAAAGTATACTATTTAATTAGTAAAGTTAAGCGATACTACTACTTATTACGTCGTGCCTATAAAATCAGTATAAAAGAGTACCTTGAGTTAAGTGACGAAGATTAATTATAAATAGTAGTAAAAGTAATAAATAATATAGTTAAACTTAATAGGCTTATTCCTATATTACTTGTTTTTGGCGTATACCCTAGAATAATAGAGTTAGACCCCTTAAATCTATTAGTTAAGTAATATACAGTTATAATTAAGAAAGTTATAAAGAAGGTACAGAAAATTTATATTACACGTAAAGTTAATAATACGTTAATTACACGAAACAGCCTTAAAACTACTTATATTCACGATCTCTACTTTAATAATTAAGTTTTAGTATATCGGGAAGGTAAAGAATAAATAAGACTTTATGATTTCTTAAGTATAAAGGGAGAATTATATAAGATCGACATAGGAAATAAGAGAATATATACGTTTTAATTAATTATAATTCGTCCTTTTAAGATAAATACTTTTAGTATTAAATAATAAAAAGAAAACTTACTAGAGGATATTTATAAGTAATATCTAAGATCCTTAATTAGAAATACTATTAAAATAATATTAAATCTACTTTAAATCACTATTTAAAATTTATTTACAAAACACTTCTTAAATTTATTAATTATTAATAATAATTATAATACTAAAGTGTTTTTAAGTAAGAAAGAGACAAGGGACTAAGAGTTATTTATTAAACTTTATACTAAAGAGAAGATTATAGTATTAAGGCTATTATTTTAATAGTCCCGAAGGACGAAATATAAAGTACTTATTAAAAGGGGTGTTTTTGTGCTTATTTATAAGAACGGCCTTAGAGTAAGAGGCTACTATATCTTTAAGTTAAGAATAATAAACGAGGTCAAAGGTAAGAAGACATTAAATTTATATAAGAAGTTAATGCTAATAATTTAATACTTTAATAATAAAAGGAAAAGAGAGATTTTAACTTAGTCTCTAATAATCTAATAATTTAATTAACAATTACTTATATTTTTAGCCGCTGCTGTTAAGTACTTAAATCGCCTCTGAAACTAGTCTAAATCTTATTTAGTTATTAAGGATATTACTTAAGCTTACGTCTAAGTAAAGACAAGGCTTCTTTAGGATATTTTTATATAACTACTAAAAGAGATTGCAAGAGATTTCCCTTTTAATATAATATTTATAGTAATATTATTATTATATAATATACTTAAGTCTAGAAATTATTAGTTTAATATATACTATAAATATTACGTAAAGAACTTATAAATAAAAACCTTAATATACGACTTATATTTATTAATTGATATTAAGGAAAGTTATAACTTTAGTGTCGTGAGAATATAAATAAACGATATATTAATTTTAAGAAATAAGGACTTCTTAATAAGAAAGTAAGATAAGATTACTAAGGCCGGTTTTATAATAAAGCTAATATAAGTACTACTTTTTACTAAAACTATTACGTTTAATAAGTATATTATTATTATAAATAAAGATAACCTTTATATGTCTTAAAAGGGTTAAAGAGTAAGACTAAAGCTAGTCGACGTAAAAAAGGAGGACTATAAGAAGACTTATAAAGAGTAATAAGCTCGTGTGGCCTATTTTACTACTATTTATTAACTAAAAGTAACATTTAATCTCTTAATTATAATATAATATTAAGATCTAATAAAAAACGACGTTAAGGCCTTAAACTTATACCTTAAATAATAAATAAACAACTTAAAAAGAGGACTTTAATATATATTAATTAACTTACAATTTATAAAGGTCTACGTTTTTATAAATAGTTCTTTTACTAATAATAAAGACTTAAGTTTATAAATAAGTTTTGTATTAGTAATTAGTGCCGAAACAGTAAGGGATGCGTAGTTCACTTTAACTAGTAATATTGTATATACAGTCGGACCGCTTCAAACACGACAATTTTAGAAATTAAGTATTATAAAATATCTATTTAACTTATATTATACGCCTAATTACTAGCGTTTTAACGGACCCACTTTTATCCCGATTGGGCTTAAGATTAAATACTTATAACGTTACTAAGGCCGTGACAGGGGGGCTAAAAATTTTGAGATTTTTATTTTATATATATATATGTTTTTAAATTCTAATAATAAATATTATTTAATTATTTTTCTTTGTAAATTTATTATTAAATAAAATAAAGCTTTTGATAAGAAATTTTTTTAAGAATTATTAAACGGACTTACTTTATATTATACTTTTTATTTTTTAATTATTTTTAAAATTAAGTAAATAATTAAATTAAAGCCGACGATTCTATAAAGTTAGAAAGAGATCTTTAATTCAGATTCGGAGTTTAACTCTTTATAAAGCACTTTTATAACTGCTGAGCTAGCTACCGCGCTAGTAAATAAATACAAAATCTAACTAATTAAGTTAATTCGTCTATCTCTTGTTTACTTTCGGGGATGATATTAAACTCCTTTATTATAGTCTCTGAGATAGTTCTATGGCCACTTTGTTTCTTAACACACTAACCGGCTTACTTCACGCTAAGCCCTTTCCGGTAAGCGTCTATAAAGCGTGAAGCTCTATTATAGTACCTTTATAGCGTATTAAGAGGACAAGAATTAAGAGCTTTAAAATAAGCTTTTCTAGCTTAAAGATATAAGTTAGTAAATTAAAAGATTAAATTATATAACGTACCTCCAGAAAGGTCTCTTTTTAAACCTATTAATAAAGGTTCTTATAATAGGCCTAATATATCTTAATCGGGTTTAGCTCGCAATGGAATTTCGGTAGAAATAAACATTTATAGCCCTTAGCTAATAGTATCTCTTTAAGTGCTGATTTTTATTTAAAGAAATCCTTGTGATTGGCTAAAATCCTCGCTAAATAACAAGTTATAGGCTTTTTAAGAGGCCAAGAAAGAATTAAATTATAATTCTTTTTAGCTTTATTAGAGCACTTAGTAACTGGGCATTTTTTACTTATTAATTATTAATATATTACTTAATAAATAGAAGTTACTTACTAATTGGTAAATAACCTCTCTCGGCAAGGATCGCTCTAATCCCCTTTGGGACTTCTTTAATTATAGTCTTCTTAACTCTCTTTTTATTAGGGTGGCCTTCAATTGCCACCTTAATAGTCTTTTTTACCTTGTAATTTAACTCTTGAATTGTACTAACTAATCCACGGGCTCGCTTAGCCTCGTTAATATTAAGAGGAAAGGTTGTATTCTATAAACTTAAAGTTAATAAGTACTTCCTAAAAGGGAAGGTATAACTAAATTGACCTTCTAAGGTAAAGGAGCTCTGCCTTCACTAAGATTTATAGTAAAAGCGTTTAAAGCTCCGTCTCCCTTACTAGCGTGAGTACTTAATTAGTCGAATACGAAAACAGCTACCTTATTCGGGTGCTTTTCTTTGAATATATCGATAGCGTTAGTAACTTGAGTTAATAGTTACTTTGTATCCTAATAAGGCGTTTTATTAGGGCCTCCGGGATAAATGATTTGCTGAGTATCTCTTGAGCTAATTATAAGCCTCCCTTTAAGACTTATAAAGTCAGAGTAGTAAATTAGCCCTCCTTTACTTTTTGAAGGCATTTTTTATTGATTCTCGTTTAACTAAATCTACTTAGAGTACTCTTTAACGTGAAAGTAACTCTCGTCGTAGTAATATATAACGTGCTCTTTTTCTCTTAAGAGTAAGTCAGGTGTAATAAGTTATAGTACTCCGTTAGCGTCTTCTTCGTAGTTAGTAGAAAGAGCTTAATATTAAGTTATTTACAGTAGAAATTCCTTTTAAATTAGTTAATAAATACTTCCTAAAAAGGAAGGTATAACTTACTATTTGACGATATTCGATTACGTTAGCTCTCTTATAGCCGTCTATATAAACCCCTTTCTTTTCTTTAGTAACGTAGAATCCGAGGCGATTTAACCACTTATAAGTAGCTGTTTTACTAAGGGGTTTCCACTCTTTTGGCTTTTTACTGGGGTTATTACGTGTACTAGTAGTCTTTCCTAAAAGAGGTTTCTTACTCTTTTTAGCTGAAGTAAGTAAGCGAGGCATAATTTCTGTATTAAGAGCGTAGCAAAACCTCTTTGGCGTGACAGTAGCGAGTTTTTGAGTTAATAATTAAGTCTTATAAGCTCGAAAAACGTCTTCGTTATCTAAATAAGACCGATTTTATTATTTACCTCCTCGAGTTTCAATTAGTAGAGATTTATACGTATAGTAATAAAGAAACGAAGCTCTAATTTTACGGGCAAGAGTTTTTCCGTCTCCTATAAGGTAATTACTCTTAGTAATAAGAAGAGAGGCTTCGATTCGACCTCGGCGAGGACTCTTTTTTAAGAGATTTTAGACGTATTATTGAATTAAGTAATAATCGAAGTAGAGTCGAGGTAAGAGCTTAATTCGCTTATTTTCAAGTTACTTCTTAATCAAGTTAAGAACTTCTCTATAAGTCCTTGGCGTTAAATTAAGCTCTAGAGAGCTTATATTAATAGCGTTATTAATCAGAGAGTCTAATAAGAGCTCACTTCGTCTACTGTCGATAAACTCTATATCGTTGAGATCGTCTAATTTAATAGAGTAATCTTCGGCTCTTAATTCCTCTTCAATAAGCTTATTAAATTCAGAATCTTCGTCACTCGATTCGATATCTTCGAATATATCGTCTTCTTCTTCTTGAGGTAATAATAGAGGTAGAGGTAAAGGTGGAGGTTTTAGCGTAAAAAAGCTAGTGAGAGCTTTTTGAGTAGTCGATTTAATATTCGACGGCGTTTAAGAAGCTTTTTAAAGAGCCTTTTGTTGATTTATCTCCGCTTAAGTACGACGAGCTCTTTTCTGAGTATTAAGACTCTTATCTTTAAGGGAAGCTAATTTACTTTAATAAGGGCCTTTAGGTTCTAATTTATAAGTTAGATAATTATATAATAAAGAGTTAAAGAATAACTTACTAAGAGTTAGCGTATTAATTACTTTCTTAAAAGGTATACTCTAGTTACTTTCTAAGTTAATTATTAACTAAGAAAAGGACTTAGAGATCTTAACCTCTTTATTTACTTCTCTCTCAATATCTAATTCGTTAATATCTTCCCTGTCTAGCTTATCCGGGCCTAGCTCTTTAAGATCTTAATTTAAATACTCGTTATTATAAGTAGTATTATCTTCTTCTTCACTCTCAGTCTCTTCCTCGCTCTCTAATTCGTTAATTACTTGAGCTACTATATTCTCCTCCTCAGATTCTGATTCGTCAGCTTAACTACTATTAAAAGCAGTAGGCGTGTGTGTAAGAGTACGCTTTGTAGGTCGTAAGGGTAAGAGAAGTGTAGTAGAGGTAGTAGAGGATTCTAGTGTTTTTTAATAAGAACGCTTTGTAATTAGCCTAATAAGCGATCTAAAAAGTGATTTAGCGAGTGTATCGCTTCGATTTTGCTTTAAAGAAGCTATATTAGGTCTTATAAAGGTGTAGTAACTGTAGTAGTTGTAAAGGTAAAGTAATATAAGATAGGTTTAACGTTAAAGTTAAAGATATTTTCACTCGTGTAAGTGCCAAGAGCGAAAATAAATAAATAACTAAATTTTAAATCTCAATAATTTTAAAAATCTTTTAATCTAAATTATAGAAGAGAGTTAGGGGCGTCGAATGCACTTATTAGTTTTTTTTATAGGTCTTAATAAGAAAGTTATATCGTTGCCAAGGCTAAGGGGGCTAAAAGTTTTAAAAACCCGCTAAGACTCGATGATATTAAAGTGTAACTTTTTAATTACATAGTAAAATAAAAAAAACTAAGAGGCTAAATAGCGTTATTTAATTAGACGTAGATTATAGATTAAACAGATATTTTATAATACTTAATTTCTAAAATTGTCGTGTTTGAAGCGGTCCGACTGTATTAACTTAATAAAATATAAAAGAGTAACTCGTGTAATGCTTATATTAGAGTTATATATTATAATAGTTAGTATTAATATTAATCTCCCTTAGTACGACTATTAATATAGTAATTAATAAGCTTAATATCTCACGTCTTCTAATTATTATTTACATGAATTCTTTATTCCTTTATAAGTGTATTATTAAGCTTAAGACGACGAAAGAGAAGCGCTTAATAATCAATATTATAGCTATTCATTAATTATATGAGCTCAGAGAGTTAACGGAGGTTCGATGGATTAATGGCGCTAATAATCTTATTAATACTATAACAAAGAGTACTCTAAATAAGGCTCTTCAGGATTTTATTAATATTAATATCCTTATTATTAAGATAGAGGGTTAAGTTTAATAGTTAACTAGAGTCGATTTAGATTAGTAATAAAGGGGTTTCTTATACTCGTTGATTTTTTTATTTCTTTATAACTCTTATTTTATTAATTTATTACTTGCGGTTATTTTTATATTTAATTAATTTACGAAGTTAGAAATGTACTTAATTTAGTTCTAAATATCCTTTAATTTAAAGTATTAACAGGCGGCCTTATGACGACACTTTAATAAGGATAAACTACTAGTTTTATTATAAGAAGTAACTCTTATATAATAATATAAAGAAAGTATTACTATAAAAAACTTACTACGAAGTTAATTTAAAATAAAGTTAAATCCCTTACTTATAGATATCTAAAAAAAAAAAAAAGGTTCCTTGTCCTCTTTCTTTACGTTATAACGGCGACTTTAGTAGAGACGCTTAGTAGGAGTATTATCTTTACTGCCGTCTTCCTTATTACGCTTAGTGGCGGCAAAGGAGATAATAATAAGGAGTTAGTTTAAGACTAATATTATCTCTTATAATATAAAGTGTTAATACTTAAGAGCCTTAATATTAAAAAGGGATAAGGGGGTTAACTTATTACTTGTGAACTAACTAAGCCAGCGATTTCCCGGCGTATAGCGCGCGTTTCTTTTAATAACACCAGTGATAACTCCTTAGTAGTCTTTAATACGTTAATAGTAGTAACTAATAATACTAAATTAATTAATTTAGCGGCAGTAATAATAGCTCCTTTATCTTTTACTTTGAGGGCAGTAATTAAACGAATGTATTCTTTAGTAATAAACCACGGAATCTGTTATATATTAGTAACTATATATTTAGAGTACTTTCGGCGAGGATTCAGATACGATTTAAAATAAGGAAAAGAAATAAAAATACTTACTAAGTTATACTAAGACTTCTTTTTTACGTAATATACGTATTTCTTATTCTTAGGATTATTAAAGGTATATTTATAAAATAAGTTCTTTATAAAGAGACGAACGTATTAAATATAATATTTATAATATACGAGGTCAAGCGCTCTTATAAGTATAAGTATAAGTATTATATTTAATTAATATACTGTTTCCTTACTAAACTATCTTCGAAGAGTATATTTACTTTTAGCTTGTTTATTTAATTTAATATAGTATTCTTAGAAATATTAGTTTTTAAGTTATATTAAGCGAATTCAGGGAGATTAGAAAGTAATATATATACAGTAGTTATATATATATTTACTAAAGAGATTTCAAACTTTTAAGGAGGAGGCGACATATATATATTTATTACGTTATATAATACTAATAGTTCTTATTATTATTAGTTCTCGCTTAACCTCGCTACTACGCCTCGCTATATTCGGACCCCTTTTAGGGCACTTTCGGGTCATTATTAGGCTAGAATTAGACGCTATTAAATACTTTATTATTTTATTTATTATTTCTTATATATTACTTATTATTTACTTTTACATATATTAAAAATAGTTTTTCTAAAAGAAGTTTTACTAGTGTTAGTCTATAAGTCCCTATATAAGTATACTTTAGTCTAGAAAAGGGAGTGCGGGTTAAATTTAGGGGTTAGAGCTTAGCCGGATTAGTTTCGGTAGAGATTTAGTGGGGTTTTATAGTATATAGTCTAGCTCTCTTTGTATTCTTTTAGAATATATATAGATTTTTAAACTATATATTTATTACTCTGTCGCTATACTTACATTTTAAATATATTCACACTTGCGGCGTAGTACATAAACCGGTATTGTACCGACAAGGTTAAAGAGGTGGAAAAGTAATACGGGATTACAAGGACATATTAAGAAGGGTAAAAAAGACCGCAAAATTAGACAGGAACTAATACGTGAAGTACAAGAAGTTTAGTCATTAGAAAAACGAGTGCAGAGGCAAAGAGACAGCTAACGTAGCCGCAAATTAATCAGAGACATTTAAACCTTACTTTACGGACTGTATATACTTTACGGAAGAAGTGTAATAAGCTTACACTAATATTACGGCCGCAAATCAATAGAAACTTGACTCTGGAGCCACTAAACACTTCTCTAGTGTATATGCCGACTTTATAAGTCTCAAACGCTAAAGAGACAAGTAAATAAAGACAGCCAATAATTAATATTTATTTGTGGAAGGCTATAGAGACGTGTAAATCAATGGCATGACATTATATAACGTCTAGTATATACCTGACTTTAGAAGTACTAGGCTACTATCGATTAGTACACTCGCGGAGGACGGAATTAGTACTATATTTAATAATACAAGGGCAAAGTACTACAAGGGCAAAGTACTACAAGGACAATAATATAGTACTCTCTACGACGAAAATCAGTGGCCTGTACGTCTTAGACTTAAATATAAAAGTAAATACGTCGGAATTACTAGTGCTAGAAACACATATTATAAAGAGCTTATATAACGACTAAAATCAGGAAACGATACTAGACTTAATACACAGACGGCTTAGTTATATAAACTACTAGGAAATAGTTAAATTAAAGGCAACATCTAAGTACGAGATAAAGCTAAGAAAGCGGATAATCTATAAGGGGGAAAAGAGCTACTAATTATACTTGGCCGGTAAGATAAAGGAGTATTTCACTAAAAAGACCGATACTAGAGCTAATACGCTACTGCGCCGGCTATAGTCGGACCGCATTAAACACGACAATTTTAGATACTTAGCAAAAGTAGGTTTTTTTTTAATTAAGAGTTACGCCTTAATATATAAAGCTATTTAGCCTCTTAACTTTTTTTCATTTTACTATATAATTAAAAAGTTATAATTAAATATATATAAAAAAACAGGTTTTTAAAAAAAATGACCCCTTTAGTCTTAATATTAATATAACTCTCTTATTAGGCCTTACAAAAAAAAACTAATAAGTGTAAAATACTCCTCTTAATTATATACGTATTTTATATTAAAAACTTTTTTAAAATATTAAGATTTAAAAATAATTATTTTAAATAAAGTTCTAACTTAATAATTAAGCGAGATAAAATATCTTTAACTTTAACGTTAAACTTAACTTATAATACTTTACCTTTATACTTATTATAACTATACACTTTTAAGAGAGCTAAGATAGCTCCTTCGAAGTGAAATCGAAGTGCGACGCTAGTAAAATCACCTCCTAGAACGCCTATTAAACTAATTACAAAGCGCCCTCGTTAAAAAACACTAAAATCAGCCTTTACTTTTATTACACTTCTCTTACCCTCACGCCTTATAAAGGCTACTACTACTTTTACGCCTACTACTTTTAATAGTAGTCAAGTAAACGACGAATTAGAGTTTAAAGAGAAGAGGCTAGCTCAAGTGATTAGTAAATTAAAGAGCGAGGAGAGTAAAGAAGAAGAAGATAATATTACTTATAATAACAAGTATTTAGATTAAGATCTTAAAGAGCTAGGCCTAGATAGGCTAGACAGGGAGGATATCAACGAATCAGATATTAAGAATGAAGTAACCGAAGAGTTTAAACGCTTTAAGTTCTTTAGTTAGTTAGTTATTAATTCAGAGGGTAAATAGAATATACCTTTTGAAAAAGTAATTAATTTATTAACCTTTAGTACATATTCTTATTCTTATTAATTAATAAATTAACTAACTTATTAATTAGCTCTAAAAGGCTCTTATAAAAGTAAACTAGCTTTTATTAAAGCTAAAAGCTATTTTACTTATAAGAGAGCTAGACGTACTTAAAAGGAGTTAAATCGACAATCCTCTCTACACAAATCTACCCCTTTAAACGCTAAGCTACTTACTTAATAACCTCTTACGGCTTTCTTTATACTAAAACCCTACGTAGAGCCTAAGGCCTTATTACTTTTAGTAAACGAAAAAGAAGAAGATATATACGACGATATTAATTCTAATGACGATGAGGATTTAGAGTTTGACGCTCTAATAGAGGCCGAATTTAAAGTAGAAGATTACGTTATTAAGTTAGACGATTTAAGCGATATCGAATTCGTTAATAGTAGATAAAGCGAGCTTTTATTAGACTCTTTAATTAGTGACGCTCTTAATCTCTCTAAGATCTCTTCTACGCTAAGGACTTATAAAGAAGTACTAGACTTAATTAAGTAATAACTTAATAATAAACACTTACTTCTTTTACTTCGTTTACGCTTTAAATACTCACTTATTTAATAATACGTCTAAAACCTCTTAAAAAAGAGTCCTTATAGAGGTCGAATTAAAGCTTCTCTTTTTGTCACTGAGAGTAATTACCTTATTAGTAATAGAAAAACTCTTGCCCGTAAAATTAGAGCTTTATTTCTTTATTATAAAGCCTTTAGATCTCTCCCGATTAAGACTAAGGGCGGCAAACGAAAGAGTTAGTCTTATTTAAACAACGAAGACGTTTTTTAAGTTTATAAGGTATAGTTATTAACTTAAAAGCTCGCTATAGTTACTCTAAAAGGCTTTTAAAACGCTCTTAATACGGAAATTATACCTCGCTTACTTACTAATGTAAAAAAGGCTAAAAAGCCTCTTCTTAGACTTACTACTAATACACGTAAAACTTCTAGTAAAAAGCCTAGAGAATAAAAACCTCTTAATAAAACAGTTACTTATAAGTGGCTAAATCGACTCAGATTTTACGTTATTAAAGAAAAGAAAGGGGTTTATGTGGACGGCTATAAGAGAGTAGACGTAATCGACTACCGGCAAAACGAGTTTCTCCTGAAAATAGCTCTATTACAGTTATATTCTATTAACTATAAAGAAGACGCTAATAGCGTATTACAATTAATACTTCTAAAACTACCTCTTAAAGAGAAAGAACACGTAATTTACTATTATAACGAGAGTTACTTTTACGCTAAAGAGTACTCTAAGCGAATTTAATTAGACGAAAGTTAATAAAAGATGCCTTTAAAGAGTCAGGGGGGTCTTATTTACTACTTAGACTTTATAAGCCTTAAAGGGAGGCTTATAATTAGTCAAAAAGACGCTCGGGAGATTATTTATCTCGGAAGTCCCCAAAAGACTCCTTATTAAGATATAAAGTAATTACTTAATTAAGTTAATAGAGCCATTAATATATTCGAAGAAAAACACTTAAATAAAACAGTCGTCTTTATATTTGACTAATTAAGTACTTACGCTAATAAAGGAGATAAAGCTTTAAACACTTTTACTATAAATCTTAGAGAAGGAAGAGCTCCTTTACTTTAAAAGGTTAATTTAATTATACCTTCTTAATTAAGTAATTACTAACTTAAATTTTTAGACAACGTATTTCCCTCTTAATATTAATAAATTAAAGTGAGCTCGTAAAGTAGTTAATATTCCTTAAGAGCTTAATATTAAGGTTAAAAAGACTATTAAGGTACTTATTAAAGGCTACCCTAATAAGAAAAGAGTGAAAAAAACAATAATTAAAGAAGTCCTAAAGGGGATTAAAATAATTCTTATAAAAAGAGGTTATTTACTTATTAGTAAGTTATTTTTATTTCTATTGTAATATATTAATAATTTATAAGTAAAAAATGCCTAGTAACTAAGTGCTCTAATAAAGTAAAGAAGAATTGTAATCTAATTCTTTCTTAGCCTCTAAAGAAACCTATTACTTATTACTTAATAAGGATTTAGTTAATTACAAAGACTTCTTTAAGTAGAAGTTAACTCTTAAAGAGATACTATTAACTAGGGGTCATAAATGTCTATTTCTACCGAAATTCTACTGTGAGCTAAACCCGATTGAGATATATTAGGCCTATTATAAGAACCTTTATTAATAAGTTTAAAAAGAGACTTTTAAAGAAGTAAGTAAATTTTTTATAAGTTATTTCTTTTAAATATATTAACTAAAATAAGCTAAAGAAGCGTACTTTAAAGCTCTTAATTCTTATCCTCTTAATACGCTATAGAGGTATTATAATAAAGCTTCACGCTTTATAAATACTTACTATAAAGGGCTTAGCGTCAAATAAGCTACTTAGTGTGTTAAGAAATAAAGTAGTCACAGAACGATTTCTAAGACTATAATAAAGGAATTTAATATAGTCTTAAAGAAGAGACAAGAGATAAACGAATTAGCTTGATTAGTTAGATTTTATACTTATTTACTAGCGCGATAGCTAACTTAGTAGTTATAAAAGTGCTTTTAAAGAGTGATAATTAGAATCTAAGTCAAGAATCTTAAAACTATATTATATAAGTGATATTATATTATAAGAATTAAGTTAATAGCTTTTGAGTTCTAAAATATAAAGAAATATTTAAATTATTTTTTTAAGTAAGTATAATTAAATTTTTTTAACTTTTTTTCTTATTAAAATCTCTATAGTATTTAATAACGAATTTATAAACAAAAAGTTTTTTAAAATATTTATTATAAGTTTTTAAAAGTCTATATATATAAAAAAATAAAATCTAAAAATTTATAATATATATATTATTCCCGTAATATATTCTGTTTTATAATTAAATTAAAAACCCGGAATATACGTTAATTACTCCTTTACTTTCTTAATAACCTTAGAACTTATTATTATTAGCTTTTCGACTATTATTAAGTTTAAAAAACTAGCGATTATATTAATAAAAAATTAAACCCGGTATCTTACGCGACATAGTCGAATTATATTAGACGCCGAAAATATTAATCTTATAAATACGTAATTATTAAGTCTATACTTATAACGAATCTTTAACGCTAAGTTACTTTTAAGTCGTAAAAAAATAAGTCTAAGAGATCCGCTATAGCCGTATTAAAAGTATAGAGTCGAGAATTTATACTTGCCTAGAGTCGAGTATATAGCGCTAATAAAAGAAATTCACCCCCTTATCCTTTTAATACTTAATACTTTATTTACTTCTTTTTTTCTTCTTATTTTAAGTATAAAACCCCTTATATACTCTTTACTTTTTTTTATAATATAGCCTTTTAACGCTTTTTTATAAATTTAGCTCTTAATTTAAGTAAGACGTAAGAGATATTATATAATAATTAATAAATAATTAAGTTTATTATAAAGAATATTAAAAGGATTATAATAAAACTCTAATATATTAATATTTAAAATATATAATTAAAGTAAAAGTATACTTATAAATCCTTTAAAATAATATATCTTTTAACTTTAATATATTTATTAATTAATAATTTTATAAAAAGGTTATTTTATTAAAAATTTAAGCTTTTTAAAGCTTTCTTAAGCTTTAATAATTATTAATTTTAAGTTAAAAAGCTTTAAATATATTTATTAAAAGTATATTAAAACTTTTATATTATTTTTATTTATAAAAACTTTTTTACTTAATAAAAATATTAGAAATTTACTTAATTTCACTTAAATTTTATTTAAACTTAAAGTTATTTAATATAAAGTAAATTAATTAAGTTTTTAAATATAATTATTATATTTATAAACTTTTTATTATATATTTTCGTTACTTTATTAGCTTTAGTTTTAGCCTTATTATTTAAGTTATCCTTTTTATTATACTTAAAAAGAAAATAATATAAAGAAAAGGGAATAATTATATTAGTCTTTTTATTAAAGCTTAAAGACTTTCTTAAATTCTTAAGAAGAGTCTTAATAATAATATAATACTTTTTAATAAACTTAAAATACTTAACTTAATAATCGCTAATAATTTATTAAAGAAGAATATACCTTTTAATTATTAATATTAATAATATAAATTAATTTCTTATTATACTTTAGAAGATTATTAATAACGAGAGTATATAAGTAGTTATTAGTGTAGTTAAAGTAACGATTATTAATTATAATAGTATTTATATAATAGTAACCTTAATTTATTTTATTAAAAGTAATAGCTTAAATATATAATAAATAAAGATTAGTAAATTCGCGACTTATAATATTATTAATATATACTTTAATATTTAATTAATAAAAGCGAGATTTAAATAAATAAAATAAAATATATATTACGAGTTTTTTTTAATTAATAATAATTTTTTAAAATTCTTATAAAGTTAATTAAAAGTCTTTAAAGTAATAATAGTCTTTAAAATAATAATAAAAACTTTAATAATTATTTTAAATAATATATAAATAGTATAAATAAAAAAAAGAAGACTTTATTTAATAAAAAGAAGTAAATAAAAGTATAATAAAAGTAACGAGGAATAAGTAAGATATTATTATTAAAGTTAAATATATTTATAATTTAAAGAAAATAATAAAATAAGAGAATATATAAGAAATAAAAAGGAAATATTATTAATAAGTTTATTTTTATTATTATTAATTTTTATAAAGATATTTTAATTTTAATTTTAATTTTAAACTAAATATAATTATTACGGCTGGCTAAAGGTTAATACGGTGAGTTGACTTAAGCTTTATATTCGGGCCTATAACTACGCTTAGAATCGAGAAGAAAAGACAAGGAGGAAAGAAGAGCTCTCTATAAGGGAGGGCTCGAGTGTATATATATAAAGGACCCTCCTAATAGGGCCTAGCGTAGTCGAGTACTATTCACGTTAATATGTCGCAGGCTCGCTACTTAGTCTTCCCTATTGGGCTTAGCGCCGTCGCATAGCCAGCGATGCTACGAGCCCGTGTCGGTTAGAATACGAGGCGCATCGTAGGTCGTAATAATAATAAGGCAGATCCTTTTAGTAATTATTTATTACTTAATAAGTTAATTTAATACTTAAAAGTACGTAAGTAAAAATTTAATAATTTAAGATTATAAGTTTAAAAAAGAGGAAATAAGATTTTTATATTTAATTAAAAAAATATTAATAAAATTAAAGAGGATATTTTACCCCTTTTAAAGATTAAAATAATTTTTTATAAGGTTTAATAAAAGAAGTCCTTTTTAATTTTTAAAGCTTTATAAGAAAAGGTTATTGAAATACTAAAGGAGTAACTTAAATAAGGAATCTTAAAATTATATAAAAAAAAGAGTTAAGTTTAATTAATTAAAGTTATTAAAAAAAGTTATATAAATTCTTAAGGATATTCTTTTAAATATACTTACTTGTCTTATAAGTAATTAAATATTAAAAGAGGCTTTATTATTAATATCTTTACTTATATTATTATTTATAATTATAAATTAAATACTCTCTTTATAAGAAAAGTAACTATATAAAGTACTTAAGTAAAGTAATTAACTAAACTAGTAATTTTAGTTATAATAATTTATTAAAACCTATTTTTATTAACTATTTATATAAGTATTAATTATTTTATTTAAAATTTAAGATTAAATAATAATATATTAATTTTAAGTCTTAATAAACTTATATAATTTTTTTAATTTAATATATTAATTTAAAAATTCTAAGATTTTAAGTATTAATTATATAATATTATAAATTTTTATAAATAAAAAAATATTATATATTTTTACGTAAGTAAACTTAAGAAAAAAATTTAAGTTAAGTTATAAAAAATAATTATATATTTATAAAATTAACTTTAATATAATATATAAACATTTATATATATATTAAAAGGGGTTATAAAGGGGAAATATTATTTATATAATTATTATATTAATTATTTTTAAGATATATATAAGGATATATATATATAATAAGTATTTTTAGTAGTAATATATAATTAATATATTACTTAATTAAAATAATTAAGTATAAAATTAATATACAAAAAGAATTCTTACTAAAAATACTTAAAAATATTAAGAATAATATAAAGTATATAAAGGGAATAAATATAATATATAAGCTCGTAATTAGTTAATTTTAAAAATATAATAAGAACTATTATTAGAAGGTTATAACTTGTGAAAAGAGGATTTAATATAAATAATAATTTAATTTTAAAGGGAAATTACGTTTATATAACTACTTTAGAAGTACTTATAAAGCTTACTTAATTAAGCTAAATAAGCTTGTTATAAAGCTTTTCAGTTACTTAAAACTGGCTCAGTTATAAGCTTTAGTTATGACTTATTTATATGCCTCTTTATTATTAAGCGGGTTTAGCCGAGACGCATAAAATATTCTAATAATAATAATAAAAACAAAGCTTATATAAGTATATAAAGTACTTAATAATAATAACTCCCGCCGTATTATTATTTTTCACGACTTAAGCTAAATCAATAAAACACAACTTATTATTATATATGCGATATAACACAAGGACAATTACTTGTTAATATTTTAGTTAAATATTATGAACAAGTATTCTCTTTAAACTAAAGCTTTGTTCTGCTAACCAAGTAGATATTAAAAGAATACCTATTAGTTATCTAGTTTATTAATATAAATACGAACTAAAACTTTAATAGAGTACTTTTTATTAAAAGACTTTACTTCGCTTATTATTATAGCTTGATTTAGTTTAATATTTAAAAACCTAATAAATAAACAAGCTTCTTAACGCTTATTATAACTTAATAAGTATTTAATTATTAATATTAATATTAATATTAATTTATTAGCTTATAAAACTTAAGATTTAGTAAATAATAATAATTTTTACGTATTTAATGCCCCCCTAATAAATTTATATGTGGATTTAGCTATTCCTGTGTATAGATTTAATTGAGGCCTTTATTTATATCGGGATTTATAAGTAAGGGTTAAGAAATTAGTCTTAAGTTAAGCTTATATAAAAATCGAGCGCTTTATTTTATATACTAAATATCATTTGATATTATTAAAAAAAGCTTACTTGAATCTCGTAAAAGGGGCCTAGTGTGTCGCCTTAAGCCGTAAACGGCGTCGGCTCGGGCATTATACTTACCCCCTTTCCTTCGATTCTTAGCGTATTTTATTCTATAGGCGCTCTGAGGGTTAATAATAATATAGTTTATTAGTTTATTAGTTTATTAGTTTATTAGTTTATTAGTTTAGTATTAGTTTATTAGTTTATTAGTTTATTAGTTTATTAGTTTATTAGTTTATTAGTTTATTAGTTATTAGTTTATAGTTTATTAGTTTATTAGTTTATTAGTTTATTAGTTATTATTTAGTTATTAGTTTACTAGCTTATTAGTTATTCGTTTATTCGTTATTAGTTTTATTCGTTTATTCGTTTATTAGTTATCTAGTTAGTAGTTTATTAGTTTTTAGTTTATTAGTTTATTAGTTTATAGTTTATTAGTGTATAGTATTAGTTTATTAGCTCAGTATAATAAAAGATAAGAGCGGGCCTACTTGGCTTTTGTATATTTTAATAACTAGATCTTTGGTTTAAGCTTCTTAATTAAAATAGTTTTAAACCCTAAACTAATATAAGAAACTTATGAAATAAGTTAAGTTTAATAGTATAATATAGATAAGTCTTAAGTACATACGAGCTAAGCGAGGTAGCCACATCTTTATAAGATAAATCGAGTTTAAATAATATAGTAGTTATAAATATATTTACTCTTTAGTTGATTACGCTTTAAATTAAGAGTGAGATTATAATCTAGCTAAGCTAGTTATAAGATGTATTAGGGCATATGTTCTTAAAAGGGAAGATAATTGGCTATGGTTAATATAATATTAACTTCTTTAATACATAATAAGACATTTAAACTTGTTTTAAACAACTTAATAATGAGAGATGAGCTAGTAGATAAATGTTGTGACCTAGGATTCCTTTATATTAACTAAGATAAGCCAGTTGAGGCCGAATAAATATACTAGTAAGCACTCACTGTAAGACGAGGAGAAGGTAAAAAGTTTAAACTGCACGTTAATATACTTAATATAATTAAGAACTTAATAGCTCTTTACGTTAATTAAAGCAGATTAATTAAGGCCAGGTAAATATACTAATAAGCGCTACAGGATTATAAGAAGGCATATAATTTAAACTACATAACGCTCGACACAATTAATAACTTAATAACTCTTTACGTTAACTAAGGCAAACTTATTAAGCCTAAGCAAATGTATTAATAAGTACTATAAGATAAAAATAAAGCATGAAGTCTAAATTAGAGATTAATACTTTGTATAATTAATAACCCACAGAACCTTTATAATGACTAAGGCAGGCTAGTTAAAACCAAGTAGACATATTAAAAGAGCTATAGGCGAGAAGAAGGATAAGATTTAGATATATATTAATACTTAATATAATTAATAACCTAGTAACCTTTTATAAAAACCGAAGCAAGCTTGTTAAAGCCAAGCGGATGTATTAGTAGGCGTTATAATGCTATAAAAATGTATATAACTTAAACTATATATTAATAATTTCTAATATTAATAGCTTAAGTATCCCTTATATAGGCCAAGGCAAGCTAATTAACGTCAAGCAAATATATTACCGGGCATTATAAAACTACGAGAAGGTAATCGATTCAAATAATATTACTACTTATATTCTAACGTTAAATACGATCTTAAACCTAAGCCTTATTTTTAAATATTATATTAATTTGGCGAAAGCTAAGACTATATTTCTATAAGCTTTATATAAGTATAAGTAAGTTTTTAAGCCTAATTATATACTTCAGATATTGTAATAACGAATAAGGCTCTAATAAAAGTAAAAAGGCGTGTAAACAACTTATTTATAAAATCATCACATTTTAGCATAAAAAGTCCACCTTAATATTAAAACGGCGTGACCTGTTTCAAAAGCTTACTTTAAGGTTCTGTCCTTAACCTGTGGTTTTATAACGAACATCTCATGTTTAGTGGTCTTTTTTCTTTATATATTTATACTATAAACTTTTTAGTTCTTTAACTTACTTTTAGGTGTATATATATCTAGATGTTATAGAAGAGCCGACTTGTATCCTTGGTAGTGATTATGTAAGTGAACTTCAATCACCTGGTGTGGTAATCATGTGCCCTAGGCTGCTTAACTAAGGTACCGACCCAGTGGCGATCTAGTATAAATTTATATACTACAGCAGCCACAACGCTTATAATAATTTATAGGTTAAAAATAATGCCGTAAAGATTAAGATGTGGCCTTTTATAAATATCCTAGTAAATAGAAGCTAGATTATCAAGCCGTTTTTAAGGATCTTTATTATCCTATAAAATAAGTCTACTCGTAAATCAGGCGTGAGAGCAACGACACGAACATAATTTACTTAGAAGAGGAGTTTAGAGTATTCAGGGATAGCCACGGAATACGACTTACATAAAATTATAATGTGTGTCAATACGTGTATAAAGTTTAAGTTGCTCAAAGTCAAAGTACCCATCATTTATCTCGGCACGGTGGGTTTCTCGTTATGTGGGGACGGACGTTACAGCTTATAAGCTGCATGTAAGCTGACTTATTCTCAGCTGATAGGCTTATAAATATCTCTACGCTGATAGGCTTACAGGAATCGCGCCGCTGACGCACTGACTTATAAGCTAGCTGACTTACTGGATGCTCTGTCTAGGGAGGAGATAGTAGCTCTTCGGCGGAGCCTAAATTGCCGAAGATAGAGGGCGAGGTAGGATCTAGGATTGAGGCCTCGATTGTTAGAGGTCGTGAGAGCAGGGATAAGTTTAGAGCTGCTGGAGGGCCGGCGAAGGCGGATTCGCCGTTGCAGCCATTTGTTGATGATGTTGCCACTTGATAATCTCCGTTCCTCGGTCATATTTAGGGAGCCACCTTGTTACGCGGTACAAAAAGGAACAGGGGGTTTGGACTGGCTTTCTGGACGAATTATGTTTAGGGCTGGGCGTGCATTGAACTGGATTTTCCGACAGCTGATATAAGGGGCTGTCCGGCAGCGGAAGTAATGAAAGCTTCAAGCAATATGACCTCAAGCGCGCAAGAGCGATCAATCGCCAACCAGCTTCGCCATTCAGATGAACATACACACACATTCAAATTAATCACAATCTGAGAGTCGGAGCTAAGCTTTCGAACCATGTTCCCAGGACCTCAGGGGTAATCGCACATTTTTAAGCGAGCGAGCTATATTGCTCACCTCCCCTCCCTGACAAACGAAAAGCTTCTAACAAAACTCATGTGGTGATCTTCGCAGTCGGACATGAAGAGAACGTGATTTGAATGGTAGCAGAGCTCGCTCATTACAAAGTTCCCAGCACATCAGGCGACATTCGAGCCTTCATTCGGTCTTGTTTCTGGTTGAATTCCATTATCCTCGGGTAGGTAAACGTTTGTAGTCCAAATTAACGGCTCGGAGACTGTCCAGAAAGTTTAGTAACTGTTCCCCGGCAAACATGTGACCAATGCCTGCGGTAGGCAATGGTATGAAGGGGGCTGCGATATATATTGGAGGGACAAGAATAAAGACATACCGAAACAGAGATATGCCTAATATACACATGGTAGGAAATGCCACCATGGAACCAAACACAGCTATACCAACTCCATTCAGACTCGGCGTCAAGAGACCGTAGTTTATCAAGGAGAGGCCGACTGCCAACAAGGCGTGGGAGGCCATTAGGAAAGCTGCTTGAAATGTCGGTTTTGTCCATGGTCGGTGGAGGCAGGAGCGAGATGCAGTATAGTGATAATGATTGAGTGTCACTTACCTTTCCGGTAATCTTCTGCCGGGCGTGGGTTAAGGGTGCAGAGCACAAGGGCTCGCAGTATAAAGAATGCAGATATGGAGATGGCACAAATGATGGCATCTAAATCACACAGGGTCAGAAAAAGTAATGGCTTGATGGTCCTGGATGTAGAGAAAATAGAAATTGCGCGGGGCGGTAATAAACGACTGTACATACAAAAACTCATGATCCCAACACGGGAGTGCTTCCATTCTAATAGTTCATCCTCATGAGCCATATGAAAGAGCAGAATTCTGATACGGTCCCGAAGGTTTTGTTGAATTGTTGACTGACGGAATGCGATGCTTTCATCCAGTATGCAAGACTCGGAACCTGGCAGAAAACGTGTTGCTATGCTTGGAAATGATTATGCCAGTACGGAGTACGGCTAGGCTTGATGAAGCCTTGTTGAATTTGTGTGGGTGGGGTTGAGGTTGTGGGAGATCGTATAATGACAGAAGAAGGCGGGAAGAAGAAGAGACCGGGAAAGTTAGCTTGAATGTGGTTGAGGCAGGCGAAATTTCAAGATAGTAGAAGACCAGTTCCGTTATCACGCAGGTAACTGTACTGTACCAGGATTATTGCTCCTGCTGTTATTCATGAAAACTTTTTGACTTCTTATCTAAGCGGCTTCTATCGAGAGAGTTAGCTTCGGTTCAATCTCGAAGGGATACAGTAGTTGACCCGCTTGCCCCGTTACAGGGTATGAGATGCCGAGAACGCCGAGGCAGAAGGGTTACGATTGAAAGGTCGACAGGCCACAAGGCATCAACACACCAATACCCACCTCCTCGAAAGCATCCGGCTTCAGAACGGGATTTCCCCTCAGCAGATGAAGCTTTTCCGGTGAACTTGGCAAGGCTTGTTCACGCCCCGCTCACCTGCAAGTCTTCAGAAAAGACACAGAAGAGGGTCCACTTGGTCAGTACTGAGCCGTGACTTGCGTCCGAAGGAGGCGGAAGAGTTGCTCATGGAGTTACTGCCAAATTTATAAAGTGGAGAGAACTGTCTACTGTACCGATGCCCAATCGGATATCTTCTGAGGTATGTTGGCTGGACTTGTGGTGTTCTCTTGATACAATTCTGTTCCCGATTGGCTTATGACAGTAACTTTACGCTCTTTATTCGGCGGTCTGCAAATGAGATATCCACTCCCAGAGAAAGGGATTAATCGGCTCCTCAGATAATCTCGTAGTGAGGAGTGTCAGTTGGTTTGAAGTGCAGAATGATTGACTCTATGGAAGAAATGGGGAATCTGAAGCTATCCCCTCGTCCGCTGAGACATTTCTGCCGCTAGCAGGGGAGGCCTGACAAGGGGCTGCTATTCGCCAGATGTTGAGGCTCTTTTGGCATCACTTTGATAGACTAATCAAAATCCCTTCCACCTTGCCCCTGCTAGCGGTGGAAATGTCTCAGCGGACGAGGGGATAATACACTCCATTCAACACACTGAATAAGAGGAGCACGATGGTGAAGGAACCCCATGAACAGTCAGACTGTATGCCACAAAATATCAAATCGTCATCTTTTAAAATGCCGTACGGCCCGTACCGGATGGAGAAGGCCACGCCTTGTTAAACCCCTACAGGTGATAGAAAAGCATGTAGAATTCTATCTGAGAGAGCATACAGAGTAATAGGGGAAATAGGGGCAGCGTGATCATATGTATATAAGTACTGAGATCTACGCTACAGCCTATATTTCTAATATGCCCCCTACTCTAAAGCTCTATATTAAATTCTAAATACAGTATTTTGAGCTCTCTAATTAAGCTCGTATTCTGATGTTAAGGCTCGTATTCGGGTTTCCTAGGCCTTATTAACTCCTGTAATATGGCTTTCTTAGCCTATATGGCGCGTATATCTCCCTCTTAGAGGAAGTTCAGCTACCCCGCAGCCTTTTTACTTACGTTATAGTATAAGAGTACCCCAATTAACTATCTCCAAGTCTTTTATGTGTCTATATTCCCTTATAGCCTCTATATATGTCTATTCCGGCCTCTATTCTAGTGTAACCTCTACTCCTAGTTCTTTAATAGTAGGCCTATATAGCCCTTATATCTCTTAAAAGTAGGGCCTAGTAACGCCTTAGTAAGAGCGTCTACTATATTATTATTCCTTAGTACATGTTATATAGTTATTTTCTTAATTAAAACTATATCATCGTGAATATAGAAGTAGCGGATGTCAATATAATTGTTACGACAAGTGTTATGACAGGTATGCCTCGGCTAAGTCAGGGGTCCGAAACAAGTCCGACTCCCCTCTGACTCCCTATATATATGGCTCCCTCCTGTAGAGTAGCTCTGTGGTTTTGTATTCTAAGTGTTAAGTCAACCTTCTACGGCCAAGGCTCTTGTGTCGTGACAATAATTAGATTTTAGTGTAAATTTATACTCTTTAGTGAGGGCTTCAGTACTTATATTATTAAGGTAAAGAGTCGGAGGCTTGTTACGGCTGGCAAAAGGTTGATACGGCGAGTAGACTCTAGCTTTGTATTTGGACCTAAAGTTACGCTCAGAATCGAGAAGAAAAGACAAGGAGAAAAGGAGAGCTCTCTATAAGAGGGAGCTCGAGTATAAATATATAAAGGAGCCTCCTAATAGGGCCTAGCGTAGTCAGGGGCTATTCATCTACATGTCGCAGGCTCGCCACTAAGTCTTCCCTATTAGGCTTAGCGCCGTCGCATAGCCAGCGATATTACGAGCCCATGTCAGTTAAAATACGAGGCGCATCGTAAGTCGTAACATTACCCCCCCCTCTTAAAAAACTGCGTCCGCGCAGTTATAGCTATAACTGTGTCGTCCTCTAAGTCGTTGTAGTCGTCGATACCGGCGTTATAAGCCTCTAGTTATTTTAGGAGAGCTCTTAGCGGCCCTTTAGCGTTAAGATACTCTAAGTAGAACCGTTTAACTATATATAAAGCTATTATAATATCTAAGTATAAGTATTACTTTAAGTCTTCGTCGGCGCCTAGCCACTTAATATAATAGAATAACTTATTCCGCATGACCTTAAAGCCAAGGATACCTTTAATTTCCCACTTGTCCTACTTAAGTAATAGTTAAATAAGTGCCGGCGTAACTCTAGCTTATTTAAGCAAGGGATTGTCAATATACTTATAAAGCGAGTATAAGTAAAAGACAAGATAAATTTACTAGTCCTCTAAGAGTTTAACTCTTTAACTCTCTCCTTCTTTAGCGAGTACCTTAATTAGGTTATACCACTTATTAGAGAGCTTTCTTAAAGGTCGGTCGATATTCTAGTTCTAAGTATCGACTAGTACTAGGTCGCTAACGTCCTAATCGATAACACGTCGCTTACAGTTCGCTAGTCGTTTTATTTTCTCTTATTAATCCTTTAGGGACGATTATACGACTTTTATAACCTCTTTTATTTATAATATTACTTATAGAGCCTCCTCGCGATTAAGTTTCTTTATTACTATAGCCGGAGGCTTTAAGTTAATTAAGTCCTAGGAAGTCCTTAACTTAACGCCGTTAAGTAACTAAAAAGGGGATAGGCGGCTTAAGGACTCGTGCGGTAACGTTAATTAAGCGATATTTATAATTAATAAGAGGTCACTTTAATTGTCTTAGTAATAGTAACAGAAGGGATAAAGCCGCTACTTAATATATTAATTCGTTACTTTTATTTAGCTGTCAACGTTTAAATTATACGCCGTCGTTAGCTTTACTTTAATTCTAAAGATACGACAGTACTCCTTCTAAAAGGAGGAGACGAACTAAGGTCTATAGTCCGAGATAATAGAGTCCGGCATACTAAAGTGTCGAGTCTAATAAATGAGGAAGAGAATAACTATGCCTTTAGCCGTAATTATGTCGTTATAAGGTATTAAGACTAGTTTCTTAAATAAGCGGTTAATAATAACTATAGTAAAGTTATAGCCGTGCTTGTCTAGTAATAACTTCGTAAAGTCTATTATAAAGTATTAATATAGCCAAGCGGGGATTAGTAGGGGGTGTAAGAAACTAAGAGTCTTATCTCTTTTAGCCTTTTGCCGGGAGTAATTATAATTCGCTACGTATCGAGTTACGTCTATAGAGAGGCTATTCTAATAGTATTTACGGCTTAGTAGTGCCTTTATCTTCCTAATCCCCGCGTGTACTATTAATAACTAAGAGTGCACATGACAAATAAGTGTCGTACGAAGCTCTAGCGGCTTTAAGGGCACTTCTAGGCGTCCTTAAAAAAGTAACTTATTATTTATTAACTCGTAATTTAATAATTATTCCTTAGCTTTTTATTAAAGAAGCTCTAGCGAAGGCGAAGACTTATTAACTACGAGTACTTAATTAATAACATCGTATTCCGCGACGTCATAAGTTATTATAAAGTTAAGGTCTAGCTCTTTCGGCATAGGGGTCTCTAAGTCGACTAATACTCTTATATTAGGCTCAAGTTCCGGCTCTAGCTCTAGCTCGTCACGTGTCTTAATATTGTGGTCCGGGATTATAGCCTCTATAAGTGCTAGGGGTATCGTCTTTACGACATCAATATAAGTGTCTATAAAATCGACGGCGGAAAGCTAAAGGTCGCTAGCGACTCACGAGTCAATTTTGTAGGTCGGAATTAATTATTAACTGTAGATAGCCCGCTTACGTGCCTCTGTCGCCGTAAGGTCTTAATCCTATTAAGACAAGGTATTAACTAGCGTATTAGTCGTCCTGATATAATATATAATCGTGAAATAAAAGTCTATAAAGAACTTAGCCTATTAAGCCTACTTAGCCGTGAAGTTCTTCGTAGTTATAAAGTACTCTAAGGCCTAGTAGTTTATATAAACAAAGACATTTCTTTAAGTACTTAAGAGCTTTAGACGATATTACTTAAATAACCAGAAAATCGCTAATATCTCTTTGTCGTAGATCGAGTAATTAAGCTCGGGGTCTATTATAGTCTTAAAGAAGTATCTTACGGGGTAAAAGGTACTGTCTTCTTATAATTAAGATAGAATCTTAGCGACGACTCTATCAGAAGAGTCGGTCTTTAGCCGTGTCTATTTAATAAGGTCGTAGTAATAAAGAACCGGCGTAAATTAAAGGGCTTCTTAGAGAGTTTCCTAAGCGTCCTTATAGGCGCTATTAAATTTAAAGGGAACGTCCTTTCTAGTGAGTATTATAAGGGGTCGTATAATACGACTATAGTCTTTAATAAACCGGCGATAAAAGTTATAAAAGCTAAAGTAACTTTATATACCTTATATATTGTCGGCGTATTACTAGTCCTTAATTATACTAATCTTCTTTAAGTCTACCTCTACGCTATTAACGTTAATAATAAATCTTAAGAACCTCGTCTTTTATACGCTAAACTTAGACTTCTTAATATTAGCCTAAAGTCCGTGTACTTATAATATTATTATGATTTTCTTAATATAGACCTTATACTCCTCTAGAGTAGACGAATATATAAGGATATCGTCTATATAAGCCGCGTAGAAGTCGTCAAGGTGTTTTATAAAAATATTATTAATAAATCGCTAAAAGGTCGCTAGGCTATTTATAAGGCTAAAGGGAAGGACTTTATATTTATACGTGTTATATTAAATATAAAAAGTCGTATAATCCTCGCTCTTAGAGGACATACAAATATAATAAAAAGCTTACTAAATATTAAGCTTTATAAAGACCCTTACCTTATAAATACGTACTATCATCTTATTAATTAAGAGGATCAGGTACGAGTCTTTCTTTAATAGGGCGTTTAGCTTCTAATAGTCGACGTATAACTAGAGACTACCGTCGGCTTTCTTAGCGAAGAGAATAAGGGCCGTGTATAATACGTTAGAGGGCTTAATAAAACCTTTATATAAGTTGTCGATAATATACCGCTTAGTCTCTAATAACTATTCTTTAATTATACGCCAGAGAGGTTTAAAAGACAAGTCGTTCTCTTTAGTAAGCTCAATCTAGTAGTCTACACTTTAGTAATACGCTAGTAACTTGTCGGAGGCTTATTAAGAGAAGAGAGGAGCGTACTCTTAGTACTTTACTAAGAGCTTCTTACTTACTAACTTATTATCTTGCGTGTACTTAGCCTCTAAGGCCTCCTTTAAGGTTAGATCTCTATTTATTAATATAAGCTCGACACTTAATTAGTCTAAGGCCTCTCGCCGGCGACGAGTTAGCTCTTAGTTAATTTTATATATTAATGTCACGAAGGTTTTTACCTTATTCTTCTTAGCTCTCTTAAGTTAGAGGTACGTCGTAGACATCGCTACTGTCGATATAAGGAAGATTTTTATAATAAGCGCCTTTAGTTAGTAATTTACTAAGGAGGCTTTATAGGCTCCTTTGTCTTTAAGTAATAATCTTAAATCACAAGATGTCGAAGGGTTTAATTAATCTTCTATAACACGCAGGCGCTCTTTAACCTCTCTCGCGAAGCTCGAGGGTCGAGTCAGCGAGACGCCGGTAGTAAGTTATATAAAGACTTATATCTTAGGGGAACCGTTGAGCGCCGTAATCTTAGCTTACTTCCGTCAGTAGTTATTTAAGTTTATAAGGGCATCTCTTCGTTCCGCGTCAAGTTAGTGAGACTTAACGATTAGCTTATTAAAGCGGTTAATATTAACGAAGACTCGTTAATTAAAGTACGGCTAGACAAGTATATTTAATAGTTATTTTAGTCGATTATAGTTCTTTATATACGACTACTTTAAGTCGTAATACTCGAGGAACTTCCGACTAATTAAGACGTCAGTATTTCCTAGGTCAATTACTAGAAAAGGGAAGTTAATTCGCTGGCGGTCGATTATTAAGGTAAGTAAGACGGCCGTGTTTATTAGCTTGCCTTTCTTATTATTATAACTAGTTAAGACGATTAACTAAGGGAGGGATATAAAGGAAATATTAAATTACTTGACGAGTTAGTATATAAAAGAAGTTTTAATAATACTAAAAATATTAACTCTATTATTAATATATATAAGTGTTTTAATAAAGAATCTATTCCTTTTTAGTTTAATACTAATTAAGAACTATTGTCCTTTAATAAGAGCACAGAAATTAAATACTAAGTCCTTTTATAAGTTATAGCTTATATTAAGGTGTGAGTCTTTGCCACGGCCTAAGAGTTTTTTAAGAGCTCGTTAGTCTCTAAATCCTCGCCGATAACTAATTAAGAAATCGACTTATTAAGAGCTTAGTCTCTACGGCGCTTAGAGTAGTCGCTAGCCCAATGGCCGGTCTTGTTATAGTAAAGACAGGTGTCGGAAGAGACGTCCTTAGGTGTAGGAGGGGGTACGGGGGACTTAGGTCGGCGTAAGATAGGCGAAGGAGAGGGCGATCGCTGGCGGACATCCGACGACTGTCTAGGAGTCGGGGTCAGGGGTCTTTATATTATAGTAGCCGGCGTAAGTGAGGTTACACACTAACTCTCCTTTTTTAGGATACCGCGCGAGTCGCTAGTGTCAGTGTTATTAAAAGAGACTCGAGGGGCTTCGCAGGCGGTAGTAATAACACGTCTATTAACTCGTCTAGTAGCGATATTCTGTAGTTCACGATCTAAGACAACTAAGAACTCGTTAAGAGCCGTATAATCTCCGGCGAATTTATACTTTTTAGTTTAAATGTCGTACTTAAACTTATCTGAGACTTTCTCACACACGTCGTCGAACTAATAGTTAAGTGAGATTTTTTTAGTAGCCGCGTATGTCGTGAACTTAATATAAAACTTATTATAAGTTATATTACTTATTTATAATTAATTATACTTAAGCTTAACAGCTTACACTTAGTTATAATTAAAGAAACACTAGTTTAGAGCCTTTAAGACGTCGGCGGCTTTATTAAAGTCTCTAGCGAAGTCGGGGTCTATTTATTAAAGGATAATAGTCTTAGCCTCTCCCTTTATATATTTAAAGTAAGTATAAACTTACGATTCACTAATAAAGAAGTTACTTAAGTACTTTTAAATAAAGAGCTTTATATTTATCTTTTAGGCGTTATATTTAATTTCGCCCTTATAGTCGCTAAAGGGAGTATAAGGGTACTTGACTTTATTAAGCTTAACGGCAGGGATAATAAGGTTTAGCTTAAGGAGGTAGTAGTTAGCGGTAAACTAGAGGTCCGCCGTAAAAGCACAAGTTAACCGGTTATAAGGAGGCAAAGGAGTACGAGTCTCTTAACGCGGGTTATTAGTAATATATTAAGCGAGGGCTTATGTGACGGCAGCGGCGATAATAGAGTTTACGGAGTCCTTAATTAGCTAATTCACTCTAGCTTACTAAGCGGGGGTAAGGCCCTCTATGTCAGTAGGCTCCGGCGATGCGTCGAAGAAGCTCTAGGGTTTGTCCTCTGAGTCTAAGTCAAATCCGTTAAAGCTCTCTAGCTCTTCCGAAAGAGTCTCGACTAAAGGGATAAGGGTAGTATTAGTAAAGCCTAGCCGTATAAAGGCGCTCCTTTCTTTAGAGCTTCGTCGACGAGGGGGAGAAACCGGTAAAGGTAGTAAGGTAAGGTTAAGGGGTATTTAAAGTTATTAATTAATTTATTAATTAAATATACGTTTTAAAATTGTCGGTGCAGTACCGGTTTATGTACTACGCCGCATATGTAAATATATCCTAATGCGAGTATGGCGACAGAGTAATAAATATATGGTTCAAAATCTATATATATTCTAAGAGAGTGCGAGGAGAGCTAGACTATATACTACGAAACCCCACCGAATCTCCACCGAAACTAGTCCGGCTAGGCTCTAACCCTTAACTTTAACCCGCACCCCCTTTTCCGAACCGAAGTATACTTATATAAGGACTTATAGACTAACACAAGTAAAACTTCTTTTAGAAAAACTATTTCTAACACACGTAGAAGTAAACAACTAGTAATATATAAGAAATAATAAATAAAATAACAGAGTATCTAACATCGTCTAATCCCGATCTAATAGTGTCTTGAAAGTGTCCCGAAAGGGGTCTAAATATAGTGAGACGTAATAATAAAGTTAAGCGAGAACTAGTAATAATAGGAACCCTTAGTATTATATAATGTAATAAATATATATATATATCGCCTCCCCTTAAAGGTTTAGAATCTCCTTAGCAAACACATATATAACTACCGTACGTATATTACTTTCTGATTTCCCTGAATTCGCTTAATATAACTCAAAAACTAATATTTTTAAGAAGACTATATCAAATTAAATAAATAAGCTAAAAGTAAATATACTCTTTAGAGATAGTTCAGTAAGGAAACGGTGTACTAATTAAAAATAGTGCCTGCACTTATACTTACAAAAGCGCTCGACCTCATATATTATAAATATTATATTCAGTACGTTCGTCTCCTCGTAAAGAACTTATTTTATAAATACGCCTTTAATAATCTTAAGAGCAAGAAATATATATATTACGCGGAGAAGAAGTCTCAGTACAACTTAGTAAGTATTCTTATTTCTTTTCCTTATTCTAAATTATATCCGAATCTTTACTAAAAGTACTTTAGATATACAGTTACTAATATATAATAGATTCTGTGATTTATCGCCGAAGAATACCTTCGTCTAGTTACTACCCTCGAGGTAAAAGATAAAGAAGCTATTATTACTGCTACTAAATTAATTAATTCGGCATTATTAGTCGCCGCTACTAGCGCACTAAAGACTACTAAGGAGTTGTCGCTAGCGTTATTAGAGGAAACGCGCGTTATACGCCGGGAAATTACTGGCTTAGTTAGCTCGTAAGTAGTAAGTTAACCCCTTTTATTCCTTTTTAATATTAAAGCTCCTAAGTATTAACGCTTTATATAATAGGAGACAGTATTAGTCTTAAACTAACTCCTCACCGTCGTCTCCTCTGCGGCTACTAAGTGTAATAAGGAAGACGGCGGTGAAGATAATGCTCTTATTAAGCGTCTCTGCCGAAGTCGCCACTATAGCGCGGGGGAAGAAGAGAGGGAAGAGGAAGAACTTCTCCTTAATATATATACGTAAGGGATTCGGCCCTGTTTTAGATTAACTTTGTAATAAGTTCTTTGTAGCGGCACTTTCTTTATATTATTATACGGGAGTAGCCCCTTATAATAAAACTGATAGTTTATTCCTATTAAAGTGTCGTTATAAGGCCGCCTGTTAGTACTTTAAATTAAAAGGTGTTTAAAACTAAATCGAGTGTGTTTCTAACTTTGTAAATTAACTAAATATAAAAATAATCGTAAGTAATAAATTAATAAAAATAAAAGTTACAAGGAAATATATAAATAATAAAGAAAATTAACGAGTATAAGAAACCCCTCTATTATTAGTCTAAATTAACTCCGGTTAATCGTTAAACTTAACCCTTTATTTTAATAATAAAGATATTAGTGTTAATAAAATCCTGAAGAGCCTTATTTAAAGCGCTCTTTGTTATAGCGTCAGTAGGATTATTAGCGCCATTGATCTATTAAACTTCTGTTAGCTCTCTACGCTCGTATAATTAACGAATAACTATAATATCGATCATTAAGCGCTTCTCTTTCGTCGTCCTGAGCTTGATAATACACTTATAAAGGGACAAAGAATCCGTGTAAATAACTATAAGAAGACGTGGGATATTAAGCTTATTAGTTACTATATTAATAGTCGTACTAAGGGAAATCAATATATTAATACTAACTACTATAATATATAACTCTAATACAAGCACTACACGAGTTACTCTCTTGTATTTTATTAAGCTAATATACACGATATTACTAATTAAAGTAAACTGCGCATCCTCCACCGTTTCGGCACTAATTACTAATACGAAACTTATCTATAAACTCAAGTCTTTATTATTAATAAAAGAACCGTTTATAAAAACGTAAACCTTCGTAGACTATAAATTAATTAGTACGTATTAAAGTCCTCTTTCTAAGTTATCTATTTACTATTTAAGGCGTAAGTTTAAGGCCTTAACGTCGTCTTCCGTCAGATCTTAGTATTACGCTATAATAGAGAGGTCAAATATTACTTCTAGCTGATATATAATAATAAAGTAAGCCGCACGAGCTCGTTACTCTCTATAAGCCTTCTTATAGTCTTCTTTTCCTGCGTCGACTAGCTCTAGTCTTACTCCCTGACCCTTTTAAGACATATAGAGGCTGTCCTCGTTTATAGAAATAGTATACTTATTAAACGTAATAGTTTTAGTAAGAAGTAGTACCTATATCGACTTCGTTAGAAAACCGGCCTTAGTAATCTCATCTTACTCTCTTGCTAAGAAGTCTTTATTTCCTAGAATTAACGTGTCGTCTGTTTACATACTTACGACTCTAAATTTATAGCTTTCCTTAGTACTAATTAGCAAGTATAAGTCGTATATTAATGTCTTTATTTATAAGTTCTCTATATAATATTTATAATATATATTAAACTAATAATTTCCGGACTTAAGTATGCCGTATAATAGTAGTACTACTATAAATATCGTACTAAGAGGGAAATCTCTTACGATCTCTTCTAGTAACTATATAAAAATGTCCCGGAGAAGCCTTATTTCTACTTAGACGTAAGCTTAAGTGATATCCCTAATAGCCAGATAAGATTCGGACTAGTTTTAGAGGCGATTTAAGTGTTTAATAGTAGCGGCTAAGAAAATAAGTAACCGCTAGCTAGACCGTTAGATTATTAGAGACTAAGTCAGTATTTCTCTCTTCCCTTTATTATTAAAATACTAAATTACTAGTCTTGACTTTTTATATAGAGTTAACGTCTCCTTGCCTTTGACTTCGTCTACTATTCTTGACTTAAAGATATAGTAGCCTCTCACTTTAGGGTCGTCCTTATAAATAGGCACAAAAACACCCCTTTTAATAAGTGCTTTATATTCTGTCCTTTAAAACTACTAAAATAATAGCTTAAACGTTATAATCTTCCTTTTAACATAAAGTTTAATAGATATCTCCTAGTCCCTCGTCTCCTTCTTAATTAGAAACACTTTAGTATCGTAATCGTCATTAATAGTTAGTAAATCTAATAAGTGTTTCGTAAATAAAATTTAGATAGTAATTCAGAGTAAATTTAGTACTATTTCAGTAGTATTTCTAATCGGGGATCTTAGATATTACTTATAGATATCCTCTAGTAAGTTTTCTTTTTGTCGTTTAATACTAAAAGTGTCTATCTTAAAGGGACGAACTATAGTCGATTAAAACGTACGTATTCTCTTATTTCTTATGTCGATCTTATATAATTCTCCCTTAATACCTAAGAAATCGTAAGGTCTTGTTTATTCTTTACCCTCTTAATACACTAAAACTTAATTATTAAAGTAGAGACTGTGAATATAAGTAGTTCTAGGGCCGTTTCGTATAGTTAACGTATTATTAACTTTACGCGTAATATAGATTTTCTGTACTTCCTTTATAATTTTCTTAATCGTAGCCGCACGTTACTCGACTGACGGATTTAAGGGGTTTAACTCTATTATTTTAGGGTATACGCCGAAAACAAGTAATATAAGGATAAGCCTATTAAGTCTAATTGTATTATTTACTACTTTTATTACTATTTATAGTCAGTCTTTGTCGCTTAACTTAGGGTACTCTTCTATAACGATTTTATAAGCACGGCGTAATAGGCGGTAGTATCGCTTAACTTTGTCGATTAAATAATGTGCCTTAATAAGTATTAACTTAAGGGTACTACTTATAAATCTGAGTGTACTCCGAAACTCCTTAGAATTAAAATTAGTACTATAGTCGTACACGACGAAATCTAGAGGTCTAAGGTATATATTAATTTATACTGACTTAAATACGCTAAAGGTAGCCTGAGCCGTAATAGAACCGGGGGCCTTTTAGAGTAGTTTCGCCGCACTAAAACCTGTTGCTTTATCTATTATATAAAGGGCATATTATTCTCTAAACATTATAATATTGACGTAAACTATATAATTAAAGTCGATGTCGTCTTGTAACTTGAAGCGGAACTTATATAAAGCATTTACGTGTTTCTGGCAATACTCACATATCTCTTTAACCCTTAATATGACTTCTAAGTCATACTTATAGCTAGCTTGATCTAGTAAGTGCTGAAGACGTCTTACTGAAGGGTGTCCGAAACGCCTATATAGCCGACGTATTTCTAGTTTAATTAAGTAGTATATATTTATTATTCTAATAGAAGTGTCTAGTAATTGACGATATTAATTTAAAAGTAGCTATAAATGTCTATACTTCTATATAATTAAGTACTTCTTGTCGCCCTAAATTAAGACGTTATATAAGTTGTTATACTGCGCATTTAGCGTATTTAGCTATTATAAATAAACTAGAAATGGGATATTTACGTCTACGATTTAGAAGTCTATTTCTCTAGCCGGAGTATTAACTATAGTAACCCCTAAAGACAGTCGCGAACTGGCACTGAATGTAATCCGGCTCTAGCTCACCTGGCTAGTATCAAACTTAACATCTTGAATTCGCTATAATGCCTATAACTAGTTAATCCCTCCCGTGTTTTTGTTAAATACTCCTGTGTTAATTAATAGACTTTAAAAGAATCTGTCTGTTTATTACGTTATGTAGGCCTCGCTCGGAGTAAGTCTCTTAATTTTGCTTTTTAAGATATAAGTAGCCTTCCTCTCCTTAAGTTGCCCTATAACTTCTCGTATATTATATTGTGCCTCACTTGTTATAAATATAGTCGTGGAATTTATAGTACTATTACTATTGTCGTCGTTAGAACTCTCTAAAGAATCGTTAATATTTATTAAAGTGTCTAAATCCGCATCTTAGTGACTTCTTAAATAGTGTCCGGATATAGTCCGGTTTTAGTCTGAATTAAGGTTAATCCCCTTAATATAAGTTAAGTAACTCTTAAAGGTCTTATCCGTGGCTTTTACTCCTTCGGCCTTATGCGCCGCGAAGTATTATGCCTTAGACGTTACTTACTTTTCGTCAGAGTAACGACTATTATAGTAATCTATTCTTTTATAAATAATATAGCCTATATAGCCTAATATAAGCTTGAATTTATCTCCGCGTTTGTTTCTACTTAAAAATTTTATCTTATAGTTAGAGTAATAAGCCGCCCTATTTACGACATAAGATCAGTGGCGATTCGTATATAATTTAGAGTACTTACTTACTCTTAATCCCGAGTTATAAGTTACTTTAACGCCGACGGCGGAGCGAAGACTATCTATTAATATAAGGAAGGTAAGAGGTGCCTAAAACAAGGCCATCTTAAAGAGGGGGTTCCCTAATACTCCTTACACGAGCTTATCGCGGAGTGTCTTATTGTTCCGTATATTATTATCCTTTAGGCTAAGTTAAATACTTTATAATTCCTTAGCGAAGTTCTCTAATTAAGTTAGTACTAGTTTTCCCGTCTAGTAAGGCTCCTCTTAAAATAACAAGAAAGTCAGATTAAACTACTAACTAAAGAACTTATTAGCTCTCTCCTTTATCTTAAAGTATTCGCGAGTCGTTCTAATAAGCTTATTAAATAAGTACCCCTTATTTTAGAGGTACCAGTAATAGTACGAACTAGCTCCGTCTCGTAATATTGACAGAAAAGCTCAGTTCTAGACTTTAGTCTTAATTAATACTCTCTAATATAAGTCGGCGAAGATATAGAGCTTTTTATCTAAGTAGTCTTTGTCCCCGCTATATTAGAGCTCCTTAGTATATATCTTAGTAAGGTTTACTAACGATTTTGCCTAGTCTAAAGTCAATAGATCTATAATATATTATAACAGCCGAATTGACTTTATATATAATCCGGTAGTCCTAGGAACTTCAAATAATAGTAATAACCTGTCTTGTAAGTATATTACTAGCGTTAGTATAAGATTTAGTAACGCGTAATTATTTAATCTCTATAAGTAGAGATTACTTAAGGGATCCCTCCTAAGAGTAAATAAGAACTCCTTCTTTAAGACTATAAGTAAGGGGGTTACACTATATAGATCCTCGACTTTATCTCCTTTAGTAAGGGAGATCTTAAGTAATCTTAATAGTTAAATCGTCTCTATAAGCTTCACTCCTGACCCTTCCGAAAGAGTGTCTTCCTCTACAGAATAAATAACCACCTTTAGTTAGTATTATAAAGACATCAGGGATTAATTTTATTAAAGTATTATTAGAAATAGTAGTAGTAGGCGAGAGACTAATTCTCGGATGTAATTCAGTACTAATTCGGGGTAGTTCCGAATTTATATTTCTACTTAGTCTCTTAGTCACACATTCTCCTTAGCTTATATTACTTCTACTAAAGCGTGTACCGTCCTCGTCCCCTTCCCTCGTCGTATAAACACACTAAAGGCTCGTAAGTCGTCCCTGAGGTATATACGTTTTATAACCTTAATTAATTTAAACTCGTTTGCCGTCTAATTCTTAAAATACTCCTAAAAGTCTTAGAAAAGGAATTTTCCCTTAAGATAGCTATCGTAGTAGGCCTCCTAGAACCTTCGTAAGTATACTATTACGTCTCCCGTAAAAATTAGACTAAGATCTAATGTTACTGTATTATTGAATGTTTCCGGAGTCAACTCTAGCTCCGCCGAAGTATCCGCTATTATGTCGGATTTGATTCGTAGGTGATCTAGTAAGTTCTTAAATAAGTTTCTTAATAGTCCAAAGTTCTAGATTTAAGGATATTAAATTAACAGTCTTCGTAAAGTAACTGTCGTGTTATAATAGCTTTTCTCTGACGTGTAGTCGTCCTAATCGAGTCTCAAGAGAGAAGTTACCTTCCCTTCACGATTTAGAAAAGGTAAAATGCCCTTTAAGGAAAATATAATAAAGTACTCCTTAAGTTAAAGCCCAGAATCCGCTCTATAGTTTAAGACCTTTTTTATTTATAATAAGGTTAACGATACAAGCTTACTATTAATTAGTGTTAGTATAGTACTAGTTTATGTACTACGCTATATATGTGAATATATCCTAATGCGAGTATAGCGACAGAGTAATAAATATATAATTTAAAATCTATATATATTCTAAGAGAGTGCGAGGAGAGCTAGACTATATATTACGAAACCCCACCGAATCTCCACCGAAACTAGTCCGGCTAGGCTCTAACCCCTGACTTTGACCTGTACCCCCTTTTCCGGACCGAAGTATACTTATGTAGGGACCTGTGGACTAATAAAAATAGCGACGCACGTTAAGTTATAGTAAGGTAAGTTAACCGCGAGGGAATATCTAGCTTTCTTTAGGACAGTTTACTACGAGGGTAGAGAGGTACTTATTTGTCGAATAAGTTAAAGTGTTAAGGCTTGTTATTAACTTACTATAAAAGTAAGTTAATAAGGCGTAAGACTAAGTGAAATATAACACTTTATAGCGAAGGGGTATTAGTCTTTTCTTATATTACGGCTGGTAAAAAGTTAATACGGCAAGTAAACTTTAGCTTTATATTTAGACTTAAAGCTACGCTTAGAATCGAGAAGAAAAGACAAAGAGAAAAGGAGAGCTCTCTATAAGAGGGAGCTCGAGTATAAATATATAAAGGAGCCTCCTAATAGGGCCTAACGTAGTCGGGGGGCTATTTATCTACATGTCGTAGGCTCGCTACTAAGTCTTCCCTATTAGGCTTAGCGCCGTCGCATAGCCAGCGATGCTACGAGCCCGTGTCGGTTAGAATGCGAGGCGCATCGTAGGTCGTAACAAGGCTTTGTAAGGGTGATTCCTAAGTCTTTCTATAACTTTAGTATCTATACTACTTCCTTTAATCTGTCGCTTGTAATTATTATCTCTAAATACTCGCTACTAAGAGCTGTCGACTTCTGAACATTAACAGACTAGCTAGTGACTACGTTATTAGCCTTAATTAGCTATGCCTAAAGTGACTTCTTATTAGCTTCGGTCCTTTAAGTCACATCTATAAAGTAGTCGAATTAGCCGAATTCAGTTGTATTTCCTTTACTATAAGTAATTCCGTCGTTAAGCGTCGCGTTAAGGTATTATAAGAGAGGCTTTATATATTATAAGTGCGTTTCTGTAGGCTTTGCCATATGTCGTATTAACTAGACGACGATATATACGATGTCTAGTCTTATTTAATTTAAGAGGTATATAATAGAGCCTATAATTTGCTAGTAAAGTGAGGTCTCTTTAATATTTAACTGAGCTACGTTATTTCTATTCCGTAGTACTATGCCTATAATTACTAGTAAATTAACTCTATTTACATTAGTTATATTAACCCTTTTTAGTATTTTCGACGTATAAAGTGACAAGTGTATTCTGAGCGTTCTTATTAACTAATTCCGTTCGATTTAGAGTCTTATAAATATAGTCACAGCTCTTAAGTCTTTGCCTTTTTATGTCTTTAAAATTTAGCCCTTAAAGTAAGTGACATATTATTTCGGCCTTATAATTGGTATATTATTAATAAAGACGAGTACGTACGACTTTTTAGCTTTGCCTTAATAAATAAAGAGATTTAAATCCGTATCTGACTATGTAAGGCTAAACCTAGTCTCTATAGTCGTCTTTATTATTAACTACTACTCCTTAAGTACTTGTTTTAAGCCGTAAAGGCTCCGCAGAAACTTTAAGTACGCTTTTCTTCTTTCTTTTAACTCTAAGTGTATTATTTTGACGAAAAACTATAGTATCTCTATATATATTTCCTCTTTTAATATTAAGTTTAAGAACGCGGTATTAATATTGACGTAGTTAACTTCGTAGTCGCGGTAAGTAACTAAAGCTAACAGTACTCTACGTGTTATTAGCCGTAATACGCTAGTATACGTGTCGAAGTAGTCGCTACTATATTATTACTTAAAACCTCTAGCTATAATGTGAGCTTTCCTTTGTGCGAGGGACTTATTTAAGTGTAACTTATTACGTAACACTAGCTTTAAGGTAATTAGTTTCTTTCTAACTAGTAGCTCTTTATACTGTATTTTATATATCTTAATAGAGTATAACGCGTTTTATTCTTCTTTAACAGCGCGCATTTATTCGGCTTTGTTTTCTTATAAAACTTACTCTAGCGTAACTAAGTCTTGAATTAGTAGTGCAGTCGCGCCTTTAGCTCTTAGAGCTATAATTGACTCTTTATATACGCGTCTTAACTTTAGTTGTCGTCTATACTTAGACTCTATAAGCCTAAAAGAGAGGTTAATTAGTCGTTAATTAAACGACTGCGTAGTACTACTTCTTTGCCTTTACGTATTAGTATCACGTGCTAGCCTCTCTATTAGAGGTCTTTGAATTAGTGTCCTTATAGAGCCTGATTTAGCGTCTAGCCTCCTTAGAAGTCTTCTTATAAAGCCTGTTTTAGTGTCTAGCCTCCCTACTAGAGGTCTTCTTATAGAGCCTGTTTCAGCGTCTGGCCTTCCTACTAGAAGTCTTTCAGTAGAGCCTGTTTCAGCGTCTAGCCTCCCCACTAGAGGTCTTCTTATAGCTCTATTAACTGGCCTTCTAACCTTTGGAGGTCTTATTACTGTCTCTACTTTGCCTATAACTAGCTATATAATATATTCGTCAAATTTAACGTCAATAGAGATTAACTCTTATTGATTTTTTATATTTAGTAGCCTGTATGTATATAAGCTAGTCATCCTTATTAGAATATACTTCCTTAGCTGTATTCTTAACTCTAACTTCTTAAGGAACGTTACTTTTGGCCTTAGTGGCTATGCTCTTATTTTAAATACTCTATAATGTAATAAGCTAGTTAGTGCACCTTCCTATGCTTCTAGCGGCGTTAGCCCTTCTACCCCTTAATATAGTAGTGCCTTTGTCGGTCTCCTGTTTTTAAGCCTAACTACGTGCTCTACGGCATAGTACTAAAGATTATCTAATTATTTAGCGTCGTATAATATAAACTAGACGATCTTTAATAGTTAGTATACCTAATACTCTAATACCCTATTAAGCGACTGTTTATATAATGGCAATAGCTCTAACTATATACTAAGCTCTTATAATTAGCGTATAAAGGTATTTTTAAACTCTCCTTTACTATTATTAGTCCGCTAGTATACGACTACTTGTCTCTTCTAAAGCTCTAATTAAGTCTTTAATAGTTTGATTTCTAGCTATATTACAGCGGCTGTTTTATCCTTAAGTAGTCGTACTTAGTATACTTATATTGCGTCGTCTACGACGACTAAGTAGTACTTATACCCCCTAATTGATTAGTACTAGATTCCTGAAATATTAGTGTGTATAGTCGGACCGTATTAAATACGACAATTTTGAGAATAGAATAATATAATATTTTTATTTAACTTATAATGTGTGCCTGATTATTAATATTATAAAGACTTAATTTTTGTCCCGATCGGGCTAGTGCTTGAATTTAAGTACTTATATAAAATAAAAGTGGGGGGGTTATAAATTTTTAGATTTTATTTATATATATATATAGACTTTTAAAAACTTATAATAAATATTTTAAATAACTTTTTGTTTATAAATTCGTTATTAAATACTATAGAGATTTTAGTAAGAAAAAAAGTTAAGAATATTTAGTCGTACTTACTTAAGAAAATAGTTTAAATATTTCTTTATATTTTAGAACTCAAAAGTTATTAACTTAATTTTTATAATATAATATTACTTATATAATATAGTTTTAAGATTCTTGACTTAGATTCTAATTATTACTCTTTAAAAGCACTTTTATAACTACTGAGTTAGTTACTGCGTTAGTAAATAAGTATAAAATCTAACTAATTAAGCTAATTCGTTTATCTCTTGTCTCTTCTTTAGGACTATATTAAATTCCTTTATTATAGTCTTAGAAATCGTTCTGTAACTACTTTGTTTCTTAACACACTAAGCGGCTTATTTGACGCTAAGCCCTTTACAGTAAGCATCTATAAAGCGTGAAGCTTTATTATAATACTTCTATAGCGTATCAAAAGGACAAGAATTAAGAGCTTTAAAGCACACTTCTCTAGCCTATTTTAATTAATATATTTAAAAGAAATAACTTATAAAAAATTTACTTACTTCTTTAAAAGTCTCTTTCTAAACCTATTAATAAAGGTTCTTATAATAGGCCTAATATATCTCAATCGGGTTTAGCTCACAGTAGAATTTCGGTAGAAATAGACATTTATGACCCCTAGTTAATAGTATCTCTTTAAGAGTTAACTTCTACTTAAAGAAGTCTTTGTAATTAACTAAAATCCTTATTAAGTAATAAGTAATAGGTTTCTTTAGAGGCTAAGAAAGAATTAGATTACAATTCTTCTTTACTTTATTAGAGCACTTAGTTACTAGGCATTTTTTACTTATAAATTATTAATATATTACAATAGAAATAAAAATAACTTACTAATAAGTAAATAACCTCTTTTTATAAGAATTATTTTAATCCCCTTTAGGACTTCTTTAATTATTGTTTTTTTCACTCTTTTCTTATTAGGGTAGCCTTTAATAAGTACCTTAATAGTCTTTTTAACCTTAATATTAAGCTCTTAAGGAATATTAACTACTTTACGAGCTCACTTTAATTTATTAATATTAAGAGGGAAATACGTTGTCTAAAAATTTAAGTTAGTAATTACTTAATTAAGAAGGTATAATTAAATTAACCTTTTAAAGTAAAGGAGCTCTTCCTTCTCTAAGATTTATAGTAAAAGTGTTTAAAGCTTTATCTCCTTTATTAGCGTAAGTACTTAATTAGTCAAATATAAAGACGACTGTTTTATTTAAGTGTTTTTCTTCGAATATATTAATGGCTCTATTAACTTAATTAAGTAATTACTTTATATCTTAATAAGGAGTCTTTTGGGGACTTCCGAGATAAATAATCTCCCGAGCGTCTTTTTGACTAATTATAAGCCTCCCTTTAAGGCTTATAAAGTCTAAGTAGTAAATAAGACCCCCCTGACTCTTTAAAGGCATCTTTTATTAACTTTCGTCTAATTAAATTCGCTTAGAGTACTCTTTAGCGTAAAAGTAACTCTCGTTATAATAGTAAATTACGTGTTCTTTCTCTTTAAGAGGTAGTTTTAGAAGTATTAATTGTAATACGCTATTAGCGTCTTCTTTATAGTTAATAGAATATAACTGTAATAGAGCTATTTTCAGGAGAAACTCGTTTTGCCGGTAGTCGATTACGTCTACTCTCTTATAGCCGTCTATATAAACCCCTTTCTTTTCTTTAGTAGCGTAGAATCTAAGTCGATTTAGCCACTTATAAGTAGCTGTTTTACTAAGAGGTTTCTATTCTCTAGGCTTTTTACTAGAGGTTTTGTATATACTAATAATAAGTCTAAGAAGAGGCTTTTTAGCCTTTTTTGCGTTAATAAGTAAGTGAAGTATGATTTCTGTATTAAGAGCGTTTCGAAAGCCTTTTGGGGTAACTATAGCGAGCTTTTAAGTTAATAACTATACCCTATAGGCTTAAAAAACGTCTTCGTTGTTTAAATAAGACTGACTCTTTCGTTTACCGCCCTTAGTCTTAATCAGGAGAGATCCGAAGGCTCTATAATAAAGAAATAGAGCTCTGATTTTACAGGCAAGAGTTTTTCCGTTACCAGTAAAGTAATTACTCTTAGTGACAAGAAGAGAGGCTTTAATTTGACCCCTATAAGGACTCTTTTTTAAGAGGTTTTAGACGTATTATTAAATAAGCGAGTATTTAAAGCGTAAGCGAGGTAAAAGAAGTAAGTGTTTATTATTGAGTTATTACTTAATTGAGTCTAATATCTCTTTATAAGTCCTTAGTGTAAAAGAGACCTTAGAGAGATTAAGAGCGTTACTAATTAAAGAGTCTAATAAAAGCTCGCTTCGTTTGTTATTAACGAATTCAATATCGCTCAAATCGTTTAACTTAATAGCGTAATCTTCTACTTTAAATTCGGCCTTTATTAGAGCGTTAAACTCTAAATCCTTATTGTCGCTAGAATCGATATTATCGTATATATCTTCTTCTTTTTTGTTTACTAAAAGTAATAAGGCCTTAGGCTTTATGTAGGGTTTAAGTATAAAGAAAGCCGTAAGAGGTTATTAAGTAAGTAACTTAGCGTTTAAAGGGGTAGATTTGTGTAAAGAGGATTATCAATTTAACTCCTTTTAAGTACGTTTAGCTCTCTTACAAGTAAAATGGCTTTTAGCTTCGATAGAAGTTAGTTTACTCTTATGAGAGCCTTTTGGAGCTAATTAATAAGTTAGTTAATTTACTAATTAATAAGAATAAGAATACGTACTAAAGGTTAGTAAATTAATTACTTTTTTAAAAGGTATACTTTATTTACCCTCTAAATCGATAACTGACTAACTAAAGAATTTAGAGCGTTTAAACTCTTCGGTTACTTTATTCTCAGCATTTAATTCGTCGATATCCTCCCTGTCTAACTTATCTAGGCCTAGCTCTTTAAAATCTTAATTTAAATACTCGTTGTTATAAGTAATATTATCTTCTTCTTCTTTATTCTCCTCGCTCTCTAATTCGCTAATCACTTGAGCTAGCCTCTTCTCTTTAGACTCTAATTCGTCATTTACTTAACTACTATTAAAAGTAATAGGCGTAGAAGTAATAGTAGCCTTTATAGGGCGTGAGGGTAAGAGAAGTGTAATAGAGGTAGAGGCTAATTTTAGTGTTTTTTAACGAGGGCGCTTTATAATTAGTCTAATAAGCGTTCTAGGAGGTGATTTTATTAGCGTCGCACTTCGATTTCGCTTCGAAGGAGCCATTTTAGCTCTCTTAAAGGTGTGTAATTATAGTAAGTATAAAAGTAAAGTATTATAAGTTAAGTTTAACGTTAAAGTTAAAGATATTTTATCTCGCTTAATTACTAAGTTAAAACTTTATTTAAAATAATTATTTTTAAATCTTAATATTTTAAAAAAGTTTTTAATACAAAATACGTATATAATTAAGAGGAGTATTTTACACTTATTAGTTTTTTTTATAGGGCCTAATAAGAGAGTTATATTAATACTAAGGCTAAGGGGGTTATTTTTTAAAAAAACCCGTTTTTTATATATATATTTAATTATAACTTTTTAATTATATAGTAAAATAAAAAAAGTTAAAAGGCTAAATAACTTTATATATTAAGGCGTAACTCTTAATTAAAATAAAAAAACCTACTTTTACTAAGTATCTAAAATTGTTGTGTTTAATGCGGTCCGACTGTACGTCCGTTTTATACGGCTTAATAATAGTAAAGGAAACCGGTAGTAGTGTAGTCTATGGTATCTATAGTATTTATACTTAGTATAAGGTCTAAAAGTAGTAAATTAACTATTAAAGTCGACTTAGGGAGTTAAAGATTACGGCGGCTTTAAAATTCACGTAACTTAACGTCTCTAACGCTTGGCGTCGCGCTAATAGCGTTAGTGAATCTTGTATATACGTAAGTCTCGGATTTTAATTAGTTTATTATAGCTTACTTTTAAGGGGTAATCTAATAGCTAAATAAGTCGTCGTTTAGCGGTATCTAGGAGCACCTCGTGATACTTTAATTATAATATTTTAATAATCACTTTATAATTTCCTAAGTAAGTAATTAATAAAGGAGTAAATAATTATAAACACTTATTAATTATTAAATTTAATATGATATAATAGCTAATAGTCCGACTAGTCTTATTATTAAATCTTTTAATAAAGATAAGTATAAGTAATAAGTAAATTACAGGTTTAAAAAAAGAAAGAGATTTTAAAAGAAAGTAATTAATAAAATAATAATTATTAGCTCTAGAATTAAGAAGTATAAGTAACTTATACGTAAGTCTATTTTTAGAAAAGGCGATATAAGTAGTAAGTATTAGTCTATTAAAAAGCTTCGTAAAATTAAGATATTATATATTTTATATTATATTTAAAAAGGAGCCTTTTCTTAAGCTAAGTCTTTTACTCGTAAAGTAAGTTCCTTTATTAATAAGTTATTATTATTATTTATTGTTTAATTATTAAACACAAGACTGCCGTCGTCGCCGTTTACTTTTATTTCGTTTATATAAGAGGTATAATTATAACTAAGGGGTCGTTAAAAGAAATATTAAGAGGCATTAATTAGTGTTTAGGCACGAGGTATATTGGCTCGTGTAGGGATTTATTAACTTAGGGGTTAACTCGTCACTTGTCGCTAAGATAAAAAAGTAATAAATACTTAAAGTGATTTTCCTGTAGTCCCTAAGGAGGTATTGACTTCGCGTCAGGGGTAGGAATTTATATTTATTACTAAGGGGCTAAAGTAACTAGTGTAAATAGTACTCTTTATAATCTGTCCTTAGTCTTCGGCTTAAATTACTTTTATATACTCTTTTAAAGTCTTAGCTCTCTAGTATTTATAAAATAATTACTTGTGTTGTTACGACCTACGATGCACCTCGTATTCTAACCGACACGGGCTCGTAGCATCGCTGGCTATGCGACGGCGCTAAGCCTAATAGGGAAGACTAAGAGGCGAGTCTGCGACATTTTGACGTGAATGGCGTTCGATTACGCTAGGCCCTATTAGGAAGGTCCTTTATGTATTTATACTTAAGCTCCCTCTTATAAAGAGCTCTCCTTTTCCTCCTTGTCTTTTCTTCTCGATTCTGAGCGTAGTATTAGGCCTAAATATAAAGCTAGAGTCTACTCGCCGTATTAACCTCTTGCCAGCCGTAACATATATAAGCGGAACGAGAGCTTATCTTATAAGTTTATTTTAAGTATTAAGTTATTAGTTACGCCGTCTTAGTTAGTAAAAGTCTTAAATTAGTAGTAAAAGTCTTAAAAGGGTTATCTTACGGCTTTATTTTTAATATAAAGTAAAGATTACGTGTTATTTATTATTTATAATAGTTAGTTAAGAATTTAATTACTTACTTAATTAAATTAAGTGCATCTGTTATATTTCCCTCGTTATTAAGTGTCGGGGACAAGAAAGAGGGTTTTAAGAACATATAAGTTATTCCTTTTGTTTAGGTAAGTAATTAATCCTTTTTATAGTTATTGTCGAGGAAGTATTAGTTACTATTACGGCTGGCTAAAGGTTGATACGGCGAGTTGACTCAAGCTTTGTATTTGGACTTAAGGCTACGCTCAGAATCGAGAAGAAAAGACAAGGAGGAAAGGAGAGCTCTCTGTAAGGGGGAGCTCAAGTATAAATATATAAAGGAGCCTCCTAATAAGGCCTAGCGTAGTCGGGGGCTATTTATTTATATATCGTAGGCTCGCCATTAAGTCTTCCCTATTAGGCTTAGCGCCGTCGCATAGCTAGCGATACTACGAGCCCGTGTTAGTTAGAATACGAGGCGCATCGTAAGTCGTAATATTACCCCCCCCCCCCTAAAAAACTACGTCTACGTAGTTGTAACTATGACTGTGTCGTCCTCGAAGTCGTTATAGTCGTCGATACTTGCGTTATAAGCCTCTAGTTACTTAGGGAGAGCTCTCAGGGGGCCCTTAACGTTAAGATATTTAAGGTAGAACTGTTTAACTATATATAGAGCCGTTATAACATCTAAATATAAGTATTATTTTAGGTCTTCGTCGGCGCCTAGTTACTTAATACGATAGAATAACTTGTTTCGTATAACCTTAGAATTAAAGATGCCTTTAATTTCTTACTTATCTTACTTAAGTAGTAACTAGATAAGTGCTAGCGTAACTCTAGCTTGTTCTAGTAAGAGGTTGTCGACGTACTTATAGAGCGAGTATAAGTGGAAAACAGAGTAAATTAACTAGTCCTCTAGTAATTTAACTCTTTGACTCTCTTTTTCCTTAGCGATTACCTTAATAAGGCCGTACTACTTATTAAACAACTTCCTTGAAGGTTAGTTAACGTTTTAGTTTTAAGTGTCGACTAATACTAAGTCGTTAACGTCTTAATTAATAGCGCGTCGTCTACGATTTGTTAGTCGTTTTATTTTCTCTTACTAGTCCTTTAGGGACGACTATGCGACTTCTGTAACCTCCTTTATTTATAAGGCTACTTATAGAGCCTCCTCGTAGTTAAGTCTCTTTATTGTTATAGTCGGCGGCTTTAAGTTAACTAGGTCTTAAGAAGTCCTTAGCTTAGCGCCGTTAAGTAACTAGAAAGGAGACAGGCGGCTTAAGGACTCGTGTAATAACGTTAGTTAAGTGATATTTATAATTAGTAAGAGGTCGCTCTAATTGTCTTAATAGTAGTAGTAAAAGGGACGAAGCTACTACTTAATATATTAGTTCGTTATTTCCGTTTAGTCGTTGACGTTCGGGTTATACGCCGTCGTTAACTTTACTTTAGTCCTGAGGATACAATAATACTCTTTTTAAAAGGAGGAGACGAACTAAAGTCCGCGGTCCGAGACAATAGAGTCCGGCATACTGAAGTGTCGAGTTTAATAGACGAGGAAGAGAGTAGTTATACCTTTCGCCGTAATTATATTATTATAAGGTATCGAGACTAGTTTCTTAAATAAGCGGTTAACGATAACTATAGTAAAGTTATAACTGTACTTGTCTAATAGTAACTTCGTGAAATCTATTGTGAGGTATTAGTACGGCCGAGCGGGGATTAATAGAGGGTGTAAGAAACTAAGAGTCTTATTTCTTCTAGCCTTTTGCCGGGAGTAACTATAATTCGTTACGTATTAAGCTACGTTTATAGAGAGGCTATTCTAATAGTATTTACGGCTTAGTAATGCCTTTATCTTCCTGATCCCCGCGTGTACTACTAATAGCTAGGAGTGTATATGACAGATAAGTATCGTGCGAAGCTTTAGCGGCTCTAAGGGCACTTTTAGGCGTCTTTAGAAAAGTAACTTGTCGTTTACTAACTTGTAATCTAATAACTATTCCTTAGCTTTTTGTTAGAGAGGCTTTAATAAAGGCGAAGACTTATTAACTACGAGTACTTAATTAATAATATCGTATTCTGCGACGTTATAGGCTACTATAGAGTTAAGGTCTAGCTCTTCCGGTATAAGGGTCTCTGGGTCGACTAGTACTTTTATATTAGGCTTAGGTTCCGGCTCTAGCTCTGGCTCGTCACGTGTCTTAACCTTGTGGTCTGGGATTATAGCCTTTATAAGTACTAGGGGTACCGTCTCTACGACATTAATATAAGCGTTTATAGGGTCGACAGTAGAGAGCTGAAAGTCGCTGGCGACTCGCGAGTTAATTTTATTAGTCGGAATTAACTGTTAATTATAAATAGCCCGCTTACGTGCCTCTATCGTCGTAAAGTCTTAATCCTGTCGAGACAAAGTATTAGTTAACGTATTAGTCGTCTTAGTACGATATATAATCGTAAAATAGAAATCTATAAAGAACTCAGCCTATCGAGCTTACTTAGCCGTAAGGTCCTTAGTAGTTATGAAGTACTTTAGGGCCTAGTAGTCTATATAAATAAGGACGTTCTTTTAAGTACTTAGGAGCTCTAGGCGATATTACTTAAACGACCGGAAAATCGCTAGTATCTCTTTGTTATAGATTAAGTAGTTAAGCTTAGGGTCCGTCATAGTCTTAGAGAAGTATCTTATAAGGTAAAAGGTATTATCTTCTTATAGTTAAGATAAAATCTTAGTAACGACTTTATCTAAGGAATTAGTCTTTAGCCGTGTCTATTTAATAAGGTCGTAGTAATAAAGAACCGGCGTAAATTAGAGGGCTTCTTAAAGAGTCTCTTATATGTTTTTATAAGCGTTATTAAAGACGAAGGGAACGTCCTTTCTAGTAAGTATCGTGAGAGGACGAGTAATATAACTATAGTCTTTAATAAACCGGCGGTAGAAGTTATAGAAGTTAAGGTAACTTTATATACCTTATATATTGTCGGCGTATTACTAGTCCTTAATTACACTAATCTTCTCTAAGTTTACTTCTACGTTATTGACTCTAATAACGAATCTTAAGAACTTAGTCTTTTACACGCTAAACTTAGACTTCTTAATATTAGCCTAAAGTCTATGTACTTATAATATTACTATAACCTTCTTAACGTGGACCTTATATTCCTCTAAAGTAGACGAATATATAAGGATATTATCTATATAAGCCGCGTAGAAGTCGTCGAGGTGTTTTATAAAGATATTATTAATAAATTACTAGAAAGTCGCCGGACTATTAATAAAGTTAAAGGGAAGGACTTTATACTTATACGTATTATATTAAGTACAGAAGGTCGTATAGTTTTCGCTCTCGGGGGACATGTAAATGTAGTAAAAAGCCTATTAAATATTAAGCTTTATAAAGACCTTTGCCTTATAAATACGTATTATTATCTCGTTAATTAAAGGGATTAAGTACAAGTCTTTCTTTAATAAGGCATTTAACTTCTAGTAGTTAACGTATAGCCGGAGACTACTGTCGACTTTTTTGGCGAAGAGAATAAGGGCTATATATAGTATATTAAAGGGCTTAATAAATCCCTTGTGTAAATTATTAATAATATATTACTTAGTCTTTAATAACTGTTCTTTAGTTATACGCTAGAGAGGTTTAAAGGACAAGTCGTTCTCCTTAGTAAGCTCGATTTAGTAGTCTATACCTTAGCGATACGCGAGTAACTCGTTAGAGGCTTATTAAGAGAAGAGAGGAGTATATTCTTAGTACTTTACTAAGAGCTTCTTACTTATTAACTTATTATCTTACGCGTACTTGGCCTTTAAGGCCTCTTTTAGAGTTAAGTCTCTATTTATTAATACGAGTTTAACGCTTAATTAATTTAAGGCCTCTCGCTAACGACGAGTTAGTTCTTAGTCGATCTTAAGTACTAATGTCACGAAAGTTTATACCTTATTTTTCTTAGCCCTCTTAAGTCGGAGGTACGTTATAAACATCGTTATTATTAATATAAGGAAGATTTTCGTAGTGAGTACCTTTATTTAGTAATTCGTTAGAGAGGCTCTATAAGTTCTCTTATCTTTAAGTAGTAATCCTAGATCACGGGATATTAAAGGGTTTAATTACTCTTTTATAACCTACAGGCGCTCTTTGACTTCTTTAGTAAAGCTCGAGGGTCGAGTTAGCGAGACACTAGCGATAAGTCGGACGGGGGCCTTTGTCTTAAGGGAATCGTCGAGTGCCGTAAGCTTAACTTGTCTTTAGTAGTAGTTATTTATGTCTATAAGGGTATCCCTTCGTTTCGTGTTAAGTTAGTAAGACTTAACAATTAGCTTATTAGAATAATTAATATTAATAAAGACTCGTTAATTAAAGTATAACTAGACGGGTATATTTAATAGTTATTTTAGTCGATTACAGTTCTTTGTATATAACTACTTTAAGTCGTAATACTTAAGGAACTTCCGACTAATTAAGACGTTAGTGTTTCTTAAGTTAGTTACTAAAAAGGGGAAGTTAATTTACTAGTAATTAATTGTTAAAGTAAGTAAGACGGCCGTATTAATTAGTTTGCTTTTCTTGTTATTATAATTAGTTAAGATAATTAGTTAAGGGAGGGATATAAAAGAGATATTAAATTACTTGACGAGTTAATATACAAAAGAGGTTTTAATAGCACTAAAAATATTAGTTTCGCTATTAATATATGTAAGAGTCTTAATAAAGAATTTATTCCTTCTTAGTTTAATACTAATTAAGAATTGTCGTCTTTTAATAAGAGCACAGAAATTAAATATTAAGTCCTTTTATAAATTGTGGCTTATGTCGAGGTATAAGTCTTTGCCACGGCTTAAGAGTTTTTTAATAGCTCGTTAGTCTTTAGATCTTCGTTAACAACTAACTGTGAAATCGACTTATTAAGAGCCTAGTCTTTACGGCGCTTGGGACAGCCGCTAGCTTAATAGCCGGTCTTGTTATAGTAGAGATAAGTGTTAAAAGAGACGTCCTTAAGTGTAAGAGGAGGTACGGGGGACTTAAGTCGGCGCAAGACAGGCGAAGGGGAGGGCGTACGCTAGCGGACATCTGACGACTGTCTTAGAGTCGGTGGTCTTTATACGTAAGTAGTAAGGGTAAGTGAAGTCGAACGCTAGTTGTCCTTCTTTAAGATGCCGCGCGAGTCACTAGTATTAATATTATTAAAGGAGACTCGAGGGGCTTCGCGGACAGTAGTAATAGTACGTTTATTAGCTCGTCTAGTAATAATATTTTATAACTCGCGATCTAAGACGGCTAAGAACTCGTTAAAAGTTATATAATCTCTGGCGAATTTATACTTCTTAGTTTAAATATTATACTTAAGCTTATTTAAGACTTTCTTGTATACGTCGTCGAACTAGCGGTTAAGTAAGATTTTTCTAGTAGCCGCGTAAGTTATAAACTTTATATAGAACTTGTTATAAGTTATATTACTTATTTATAGTTAGTTATACTTGAGCTTAGTGGCCTATACTTAGTTGTAATTAAAGAAACACTAGTCTAAAGCCTTTAAGACGTCGGCGGCTCTATTAAAGTCTCTAGTGAAGTCGGGGTTTATTTATTAAAGAATAATAGTCTTAGCCTCTCCCTTTATATACTTAAAGTAAGCGTAGACCTGCGATTCGCTAGTGAGGAAGTTACTTAAGTATTTTTAAATAAAGAGCTTTATATTTATCTTTTAGGCGTCGTATTTAATTTCGCCCTTATAATTACTAAAGGAGGTACAAGAATACTTGACCTTATTAAGCTCGACGGCGGGGATGCCGGGGTTCAACTTAGGGAGGTAATAGTCGGCGGTAGGCTAGAGGTCCGCCGTAAGGGCTCGTATTAATTAGTTAGAAGGAGAGGGAGTACTAGTCTCTTGGCGAGGGTTATTAATAGTATATTAAGTGAGGGCTTATGTGACGGCGGCGGCGATAGTAAAGTTAATAAAGTCCTTGATTAGTTAATTTACTTTAGCTTATTAAGCGGGAGTAAGGCCCTTTATATTAGTAGGCTCTAGTGATACGTCAAAGAAACGCTAGGGCTTGTCCTTTAAGTCTGAGTCGAATCCGTTAAAGCTTTCCGGCTCCTTTAAGAGAGTCTCGACTAAAGGGATAAGGGTGTTAGTAAAGCCTAGCCGTATAAGGGCGCTTTTTTCTCTAGAACTTCGCTAACGAGGGAGAGAGACTAGTAAAGGTAATAAGGTGGGGTTAAGGGGTGTTTGAGGTTATTAATTGATTTATTAATTAAATATACGTTCGAAACAACGGCGCACGTTAAGTTACGGCAAAGTAAGTTAAACGCGAGAGAATATCTAGCTTTCTTTAAGATAGTCTACTATAAGGGTAGAGAGGTACTTATTTATTAAATAGGCTAAGGTATTAAGGCTCGTTATTAACTTATTATAAGGGCAAGTCGATAAAGCGTAAGACTAAGTGAGATATAACACTTTATAACGAAGGGGTATTAGTCTTTTCTTATATTACGGCTAGCCAAAGGTTAATATAACGAGTTGACTTAAGCTTTATATTTAGACTTAAGGCTACGCTTAGAATCGAGAAGAAAAGACAAGGAGGAAAGGAGAGCTCTCTATAAGGGGGAGCTTAAGTATAAATATATAAAGGAGCCTTCTAATAGGGCCTAGCGTAGTCGGGGGCTATTCATCCACATGTCGCAGGCTCGCCACTAAGTCTTCCCTATTAGGCTTAGCGCCGTCGCATAGCCAGCGATGCTACGAGCCCGTGTCGGTTAGAATGCGAGGCGCATCGTAGGTCGTAACAGTTACATTAATATATAACGTTCTAAACTTAAACTTCTTATAAATGTGAATTATAATTAATGCCGTCCGAGAGCTTATTATAAAAGGTAAGGATATTCTTGATTCGCGAGGCTATAAATATTTAAGACATCTTAAAGAAAGAGGGGAAGCAACGGTGAAGGGGGCTAAGATGACGTGGGATGCGAGGAGGTTAATAGTTATCCTTACTATCGTCGTCTAGTAGTTTACTAAGATTAAGAGCACTTTATACTTTACTTTTGCCTTTGTCTAACTCGGGGGTAAGAGTTTCCTTAATTAAGGAATAAAGAGGAGTAACCTTATCTTGGAAAGTCATAGATTTAAGGGCGGATTTACGTGGCAAAGGCTCGTTAGTAATAAGTCGCTGTTATTAAAGAGTTGTCCTTAAGCGCTAGTTCTTTATATAGCTCTCTGTGAGTTAATCTTTTAAAATGCGAAGCCGGCTTTCTTATATTGTTTCTCTTATATATGTCCTTATAGGCTTTACACTACTCCCTAGCGTGTACTAACTTATTATTTGGCTAAGGTTAACACTAAGCGTATTATTGGAAGTATTAGCCTTAGGGGTATTAACATTAAGGGAGCTAGGAAAGGGAACGGAAGAAGAGGCGGACGACATATTAGCGTCGTCTATAACAGATTACTTTATTAAAGGGGAGACGACTTTCGGCTTAACTTAACGAGTTAAAGGGAGAGCTCTAGTGAAGAGAAGTTGTCGACTTTATTATATAGAAGCGGAAGTTAAAGAGGAAAAGGAGGGTATTAGTAGCAAAGTAAATATTAACTTTATTATTAATAGAGGTTTTAATGTTATTATTTGTTAAGCTATAAGGCTTAGTATAGGCCTTTTTTGTATTTAAGCTTTTAAGTCGTAATTATTTATAAGAGAATTAAGGGGAGGAGGATATTTATTGTCTTCTTAGACGGGTTAAAAAGAGTTGTAAATAATGTGACGCTTACCTTAAAAAGACGGCAATCACGTGTAATTAACGCCTTATATATTAATACAAGATATATAATAATACTAAGTATTAACTTAGAATGTACAACTATAAATGTGACGCTTGCCCTAGAAAGACGGCAATCACGTGTAACTGACGCCTCACATATTAACACAGGACATATGACAATACTAAGTATTAACTTAGAATCTACAACTATAGAGAAAAGAAGGTAAGGAAAGAAGAGGTCTATATACAAGAGATTAGTATGTCTAGTACTATAGTAATCTCGGTACGTCCCGATTGGGCAGTACTAAGTGGAGCTAGTGGAAATGAGGCTCTAGACAGCAGTAGTCGTTATATTACCCCCCCCCTCCAGAAAAAGCTCGTCCTCGAGCGTTAGTCTATCTCCTTGTTATTATTGAGGTCGTCGTAGTCGTTAATACTATTTTCTTATACTTTAATCTATTTAGGTAGCTTAGTAGGGGGTCTTACTTATTCGAGGTGACTGAGGTGAAAATCCCTGACTTTATATAAAGTATACTTAAGGTTAAAGGCATTATACTAGTCTAAGTCAACGTCTTAATTAAGCTAAGTGACACGGTAAGACAAAGTCTTACCTTTCTTACGGCAAGTAAGCACTTCTTCTAGTTCCTACTTATCGTCGCCTATAATATTAATCGGCGGGGGGGCATCTTATACTTGGCCTAGTAAAGGATCGTTAAGGTCCCGGCGAAGCTTACTAGTCGGAAAGACGTTATAGACCTTTATACTCGCTAGTAATTTTAGGCGGTATAAGTATCTTACTTTCTCGAGCACTTTAAATAGTCTATTAGTTAATATATTTAACTTCTTAAATAGACGGAGTGTCTTAAAGTAACGTATGTCGAGTTAGACTAGGCTGTCTTTATTAAAGTCGACATCGCGGCGAGAGGCGTTATAGGACTTAACTATCTTGACTTAGGCCACAGTGAGGTTCGATCGAGCTATGTCCTAAGCTTTCTTATAGCGTTAAGTATAATTAATAGTTTATTAAGTATTTAACTTATTAGCGGGGGTAACTGAGTCTAGTAAGTTAATTTTCTAGTCTTAATTCGTACGTAATACGTATCTATAGACTACCTTAAATAGAGAGAGTCCCCTTAAAGAATTATATAGGAGGGACATTTAGGCGTAGTTTATAATAGGGAGGTACTTTAACTAGTCGTCTTAGTAATACGTAATAAAAAGTTAGAGTCGTTTTTGTAAGTATTAGTTATATACTTCAGTCTAGCCGTCTATTTATAAGTAGTTAGTAGTAAATAGTTATCTCTTAGTTCCGAGGATCTTACTAAGGGCGGTCTAAAACCTAAAGACAAACTAGGGGCCTTTATTAAAAGTAATAGTTAAAGGAGTATTAAAGTAATAATACACGTGGTATATATATATAATAGCTAGCTTCTAAGTATCTGTTGTCTTTTAATAAGGGATACTAATAGCTTATTTACTAAATCTATTAATAAAGACAAGGACGTTATCGAATCTATACTTGTCTTTAGTAAAGGAGTAGTAATCTACGGTGATATATTCTTATAGTCTAGATAGAATAGGGAAAGGATAGAGGAATCCAGGCTTTTTATCCCGGGGAACTTGAATTCGTTAGTATATATAATAGTTACAGTAATACTACTAAACTATAGACGTGATTTTATACTACTAGTACTAAGAAGAGAGTATTTAAATCGTCTTCTTAGCACTAAGGTACGCTATAGTGACTTAATTATAGACCTCTCGTATAAGGAGAGTTCAGAGGTAATTGACATCAGGGACTAAGAGGCGGCCGTCGTAGAGTAAGAAGTCACCTACTAAGCTAAGTTTACTTAGAGAACTTAATATAACTTACTTACGTAGAGCTTATAAAGAAGGAGTAATGCGATTAGTTTTTAAGATTTATTATACGACAGAGAATATTAGTGTGAGGGCAGTGAGCTTAACGTCGGCTACTAGCGCGTCGGCGTCGTTAAGCGGCCGCAACTTTATAGACAGTAAGTTAAGGTTAATTTAGTCTTAGCGTAAGAGTTATTAAAGGCGTTAAGTCTTCTTCGTAAAGTTCTATTAATCTAACTCGTTTAACTTACGAGAAAGTGCGTTTATTAAGGAGTTATAAATTCTAGGGCGGTACGTGATTATAAAATTATAGTCCGCTAAGAGCTCTGTCTATTGTGCTTACTTAGTATTTAACTACTTAGAAGTTATAAAGTATTCTAAGGCCTTATAGTCTGTTATAACACGGACTTAGTAGGGGGCTCTTACTAATTTAGCACGTTAATACTTAAAGGATCTAATAATAACTAGTATCTCTTTGTCGTGTATTACGTAATTGAGCTTAATAAGTAATATAGTCTTTAAAAAGAAAGTAACAGGGAACTAGTCGTCGCCGTACTATTAGGAAAGGACTCCGGCTATAATACTATTACTAGTATTTGTCTTTAAGAAGTAAGGTAAATCCTGTCGGTAGTGTCTTAAGAGAAGTGCGAACGTGAGAGTATGTTTTAAGAGGTCGAAGGCGCCTTCGTATTTTATAATAAAGCGGAAGGGAACGTTATTCTTAGTTAATTAAATAAGAGGTTTCGTTATAATACTATAGTCGTAAATAAATCTCTAGTAAAAGTTATAAAAACCAAAGAAAGACTACATACTTTTAATAGAGCTAAAGTAAGTCTATTCACGAACGATAGAGACCTTCTTAGGATCAACTTCTAAGCTAGAAGTTAATATAATAAATCTTAAGTACTTAGTTTGTGTTACTTTAAACTTATATTTCTTTAAGTCGGCTTATAGCCTAGCGTCGTTAAGGCGTTAAAGCACTTTTCTAACGTGGAGCTAGTGTTATAAGGGGTCTTTAAAATATATAAGAATATCGTCTAAGTACGTTATATAGAAATTATTAAGGTAATCGAAGAGAATATCGTTTATATAGCGCTAGTAGGTAGCAAGGCTATTAATTAGGCCAAATAGAAGAACTTTGTACTTATATACGTTATACTTCGTGCGGAAGGTAATGTACTCCTCTGATATTGAGTCTATTTAGATTTAGTGAAAGGCTTAACGAATGTCTAATTTAGTGAAGATACGAGTATTAGTTATGCGAGCTAAGGTCTTATTAATTAGAGGTAAGGGGTATCAGTCCTTTTAAGTAAGGGAATTTAGCACCCGAAAATTAATATATAACTGTAGGGAGCTATTCGGCTTCTTAACGAAAAGAATAGGGGCCGTAAATAGTACTTGAGACGGCTTAATAAATCCTTTGTCTAAGTTATTTATAATATATTCTTTAATAGCCTCAAGTTCTTTAGTCGACATCTTATATAGTAGTGAATACTTAAGTGCTTTCTCGCCCTCTCCTTTTAGCTTAATTTTATAATTGTACGAGCGGTAAGGGGGGAGAATATTACTTTCTACCTTAGAAAATACGTGAGTCTAATTAGCGTATTTTAGGGGAATTATTAGCTTAACGTCTAGCTCTTAAATAGAGAGTGTAAATTATATGGCTAACTAGTAACGGTAAGTGAGTTTAATAGTTAAGGCTAATATAGTAGCGACTTTCTCTCGCTCTTAGTTTCTTTAATTAATTAAAACATTAATTTCTTATAGAGTTACTATAAATATCTTATTTTTAGACTTCTGCTTTATTAATATATAGAACGCTACGGCGCTAATCAAGAAGATCTTAACGATTAGACGTTAACAAGCTTTCTTACGTCACTTTATAATTAGTAACTTATCTCGTAGTTAAGGAGAAGAAGTTAAGGAAGGAGGAGCTTTTATAATTAAGTCGTGTACGAGAGAGTGTTACGTTTATATCTTCTAAAGTAAATTAGCGTAGTCCTTAATATATATTCTACGCGTAGAAGAAGCGAATTAAGGGGAGTTAGTCTAGTCTCGAGGGTATAAGAGCTCGGCGGTTCCGCTCTCTAACTCAGTAACTTCCATTTAGGCCAGTTTAATTAAGATATATGTATTATCTAGTCGTAGGAGCGGTTATATATGTTAACTAAGCTAGTTATTTAATATACTTCTTAGTTAAAGTAAGGAACCGTTAGTAACAGAGTGCGCGCGCTTTCTAAGCTTTATTATATGTCGTACTTATTAATACGCGAGCTCTATAATATATAGAGGATTAATAATAAAGGTAAGTTCGACAGTAATACTAATATCGGGGATTAATTAAGGGCAATATTATATACTTAAAAGGCGCGGATCTAAATATTTCTAACTTTTAGAGATTAATATAAAATTTATTATTAGCGTAGCTTCTTTAATTAATATAGCGGCGCGGCCACTTCTAGAGGCTACTATATGTTTCGAAACGAAGTATTTATTAGAAGGTGTAATAAGAGAAGAAAGTAAAGAATACGTAGGGGGTTTTATACTTAAAATAAGAAGGAAAGAAGAAGTAGACGAAGTATTAAGTGTTAAAGAGACAAAGGGGTGAATTTCCTCTACTAGCGCCGTAGGCTCGATTCTGGGGGGGTATAAATTCTCGACTCTATACTTCTAGCACGACTATAACCGGTTTCCTTGATCTTTCTTTTTACGACTTATAGTAGTTCCGTAGTTAGAGATTAGTTATAAGTGTAGGCTCAATAACTATATATCCGTAGAATTAATATCTTTAATATCTAATATAATTTAATTATATTACGCGAGATACTAGGTTTGATTTTCTATTAATATAATCGCTGGTTTTCTAGACTTAGTAATAGTCGAGGGATTAATAATAATAAGTTCTGAGGTTATTAAGAAAGTAAGGGAGTAACTAGCGTATATGTCGAAATTTAACTTAACGCGCCGGCTAGAATTAACTATAGAATCGTCTTATAACGGGTTACTATAATTATTATAACACAAAGTCGTAGACTTTAAGTAAATAGTAAGTCTAAATATTCTATAAGTCCTTACTTCGGCGGTTACTAATTCTAATAGAGTTTCTAAGGTATTTATACTTAGCGCGGGAAGTAAGGGTGAATTAGTTATCGAAGTCGACTTAATAAATTAAGTATTATAGTAGCTCTAAAATTCACGTAACTTAACGTCTTTACACTCGGCGTCGCGCTAGTGGCGTTAGTAAATTTTATATACACGTAAGTCTTAGACCTTAATTAGTTTGTTATAACTTACTATTAAGGGGTAGTCCGATGGCTAGATAAGCCGTCGTTTAGTAGTATTTAAGAGTACTTCGTGATACTTTAGCTATAATCTTCTAATAATTACTCTATAGTTTCTTAAGTGAGTGATTAAGAAAGGAGTAAATAATTATAGACGCTTATTAACTGTTAAATTCAACGTAGTATAGTAGTTAATAGTCTAGCTAGTTCGACTATTAAATCTTTTAACAGGGATAAGTGAAGGCAGTAAGTGAATTAAAGGTTTTAAAAAGAAAGAAAGAGACTTTAAAAGAGAGTGATTAATAAAATAGTAACTATTAACTCCGGAATTAAGAAGTATAAGTAGTTTATACGTAAGTCTATTCTTAGAGAGAGTGATATAAGTAGTGAGTGCTAGTCTATTAAGAAGCTTTATAAGGTCAAGATGTTATATATCTTATATTATGCCTAAAAAGGAGCCTTTTCTTAAGTTAAGTCTTTTACTTGTAGGGTAAGTTCCTCCACTAGTAAGTTGTCGTTATCGTCTATAACTTGACTATTAGACATAAGACTACTATTATTGGCGCTTACTTCTATTTCGTTAATATAAGAGGTATAATTACAACTAAGGGGCCGTTAAGCGAAATGCCGAGGGGCATTCGTTAGTGTTTGGGCACGAGGTATGTCGGCTCGTGTAGAGATTTATTGACTTAGGGGTTAATTAGTCTCTCGTTGTTAGGACGAAGAAGTAATAGAAGTTTAGAGTGACTTTCCCGTAGTCCCTAAGGAGATATTAACTTAAGATCGGGGATAAGAATTTATACTTGTCGCTGAGGGGCTAAAGCGACTAGCGTAAATAATACTCTCTATAATCTATCCTTAGTCTTCGGCTTGAACTACTCTTATATACTCTTTTAGAGTTTTAGCTCTCTAATACTTATAGAACAGTTACTTGCGTAAGCGGGACAGAAGCTTGTCTTATAAGTCTATTTTAAGTATTAAGTTATTAATTACGCCGCCTTAACTAGTAAGAATTCTGAACTATTAATAGAAATCCTAAAAGGTTTGTCTTACGGCTTTTATCTTTAACGTAAAGTAAAAGTTACGCGCTATCTATTACTTATAAAGGTTAGTCAAGAATTTAATTACTTAGTTAACTAAGTCAAGCGTATCTGTGATATTTCTGTCGTCATTAAGTGTTAGGGACAAGAAGGAGGGTTCTAGGAACGTGCGAGTTATTCTTTTTATTTATATTAGTAGTTAGTCCTTCCGGTAGTCGTCGTTGACGAAGTATTAATCGTACCGGCGTAAGGCGTTCTAGACTTAGACTTCCCATAGACGTGGACTATAGCTAATACCGTCTGAAAGCTTATTGTTTAGGTTAGGGATCTTCTCGATTCGTGAGGCCGTAGACATTTAGGACATCTTAGAAAAGGATAAGGAACGATAACGTGAGATACGAAGAGGTCGGTAGCCGTCTTCACTGTCGTCGTCTAATAGTCTACTAAGATCAGGAACACTTTATGCCTTACCTTTGCCTTTGTCTAACTCGGGGGTAGGAGTTTTCTTAATTAAGGGATAAAGGAGTATGTCCCCTTTTTAAAAAGTTATAGATCTTGGGGCGAATCTGCGTAATAGAAGCTCGTCGGTCGTAAGTCGCTGTTATTAAAGAGACAGCTTCAACCGCTGGTTCTCTATATGACTCTCCGCGAGCTGCTCTTTTAAGATGCGAAGTCGGCTTTCTTATAATATCTCTTTTATATGTGTCCTTGTAGGCTCTATACTACTCCCTAGCGTATTAGTAGAAGTATTAACTCTAGGGGTGTTAGTATCGGGAGAGTTAGGTAAGGGGACGGAAGAAGAAGTAGACGACATATCGGCGTCGTTTATAGCGGGTTACTTTATTGAGGGAGGGACGACTTTCGGCTTGGCTTGTCGAGTTAGAGGGAGAGGTCTAGCGAAGAGGGGGTTTTGACTTCGTCGTGTAGAAGTAGAGGTCGGGGAGGAGAATGAAGGTAATAGTGGCGAAGTGGATATTGACTTCGTTGTTAGTAGGGGTTTTGATACTATTATTCGTTAAGTTATAAGGCTTAGTATAAGCCTTTCCTGTATTTGAGCTTCTAGGTCGTAACTACTCACAGGAGAATTAGGGGGCGAGGGATATTTACTGTCTTCTTAGACGTAAAGAAAAGAGTTGTAGATAATGTGACGCTTGCTCTAGAAAGACGGTAATCACGTGTAACTGACGCCTTATATATTAATATAAGACATATGACGATATTAAGTATTAACTTAGAATTTACAACTATAAAGAAAAGAAGGTAGGGAAAGAAGAGGTCTATATATAAGAGATTAGTATGTCTAGCACTATAGTAATCTCGGTACGTCCCGATCGGGCAGTACTAAGTGGAGCCGGTGGAAATGAGGCTCTGGACAGCGGCAGTCGTCACAATAAAGGAAAAAAGGTAAGGAAAGAAGAGGTCTATATATAAGAGGTCAATATGCCTAGCACTATAGTAATCTCGGTACGTCCCGATTAGGAAGTACTAAGTGGAGCCGGTGGAAATGAGGCTCTGGGCATCGCCGGTCGTCACAGAATCTTTCAACCCCCTGAACCTCTGCTCTTCTTTTGCGTGACAGTTAAGAGCCACAGCTCTGTCTTGAGTCTACGACAGGGGACTGCGTCCCTGTGGCTATTTTTGAGCTCCGATTTGTACTGCGCTTTACCCGAGATTTCCCCGTCTTCGCTTAACCACAGCGAGCAGAGGCCGACGTTCGCTTCTTTAGCGAATGGGCTGCTTGCTAGCGACTCAGGGGCCTTAAGAAAGCCTATTGCCTGACGTTACCAGCTGAAGAGTACCTTGGATATAAATAGGGGTTACCCTAGGGGTGGCAGAAGGGCCTAGTCCTAGATTACAAACAGAGATCGCTGATTAGATAATATCTTCGACCTCTGGGGGGTGTGTCGTGCGAAATCCAGGGGTGCAGGGGTATAAAGGCCATATGTAGTCAAATACGCAGTCTACAGACAGCGGGTCCGCTTTTGTACGTCACTAACTAATTAAATCGACTCGCCGCTTAATACAATAAGAGTACGACAAAGTCGATCCTTAACATTAGTCCTTAAGTTCTTAACTAACGCCATATTATGTGACCAAAACGTGACCAAATGAATCGTGACCTTAAGGATCGTCACAGTTCCCTGATTTTCTCTTATGTTTTAAATAACAATTAATTACTTTAATTCTACTTACATTGATCGCTATGCTATGCTTTACTTCTATATCACATATAACTTATTATAAATCGGCTTAGCGCCTTAGCATTCGATTTTTCCTAATTTTAATCGTTTTTCTAACAGAATTAATCACGTATACACAACTCTCTTTTCTATAATTACGTCAGACTAAGTAATTACTGCTATTTTTTCACCGTAAATAATGATTCTAATATATAGAGCAAGGAACCCTCCTGTATATAAGTAGTGGGCTAAGCTGCACGGCTTTAACGTGCCATAGTGTACGCATGGCTTATATTCCGACAAATTGTGTGGAACCCATACGCCTGCCTACGACCTCGAAGAGATCAAGGATCCAATAATAAAGACAATGAACTTTCAAGCAAGTAGACTGTTCTGTATCAGGGCCTTGACACATTGTTAATAAATAATAAACCCATCCAGCTCATCCACACTAATAGTCAACCCTCTTACTGCCTCCCCATACATGTACCCATCCATATACGCCTCGCCAACCAGCAAATAATGTCCCCCTTTCCTTCTCAAAACAACAGGATATCTACACCCAAGTAACACGCAAATAACATCTCCCAGTTCCGCACACGCAGGAGCAAGCCCCACAAGATTATCCTGCGAAACGAATAATCTTCGCCTGTTCATTGTTAAACCCGCTGAAAGAATCGCTGATAACTGTATCTTCTCCTCTTCACCACCTTGTATGCTATTATCGTCGTCAGCCAGGGAGGGGGTGGAACTCCCGAGTTGAGTCAGTGTACTGGAACGAGATGGTGGATTAAGTCGCAACACATCTGAATCCGATAAAAGATCATCGGAAAGCGCAAAAATGGCCTCTAGTTTAGTCGCGTAGATTTGTGGATCATTGTGATCCCAATTCCCACAAGAGATAGTCCGTCCAAATAAAGCTTGAGCTGCTGTAGAGTTCGAATGTGAGCCGACGAAGATGTTCCACCAGTCGTGGAAAGCCTCCAGAATTGGAGCGACCTCGCTGGGTGGTCGACGTGGACGTTGTATGAATGCCATACCAATGGTCTCGATGGTAGCGATGATAAATCCCGAGACCCTCAAGACGTAGCCATGGGAGAGGAACTTGAAATTCGCGAGAGTGTCTCCAGATGCCGCGAAGGGCGGCTGGTGGTGGTGCAGGCCTACCACTGTTGCGCCTGAGTTTGAGGACGGGCGAGTCCTAATTGAGACTTTAGTATGTATACTCTAAATATTTCGGAATCGCAACAAGAGATCCGATATCAGATCCCGGGTGGAAGCCACTAACCAATCTGGTGCCCAAGAGGGAAGGTCGTATTGATCTACATCGTTTTGCTTGACGCAGATCACGTCAAGTCGTTGAGAGCTTGTGATAATATGGCGCGCAGTATGGGTATAAACCTCTCGCACTGAATGCGAGTAATCTATGATTCCAAATGCGTCATCGGATTCTGAGACGCCTATTAATGCATAGACTTTGTCTTTTGGATCGGTCGACTTTTTGCTCTTGTGCGAGAGGAGAAGCTCAAGAAGGGGCGGTACAGAGATGTTTCGGGAGAAGCGGGAGAGTTGTAATCCTCGAGGACCGCCGAATGTGAGGGTCCGAATATACGACGGGTGTTTATAAAATAGCGATTGTAACTCGTCGCTGGCTTCTCTCAACAAATCACAGACTCTATCCAACTCTGTCCAAGAAATCTCGTCGTCGCCGCAGAACACGGTTGCCTTCCTGGAGCTGCTAATTTCCTGAATGACCCAAATTCGCCACCAATACTGTCTCCGAAACAACGCAACTAATCCTTCAATACTCTCTTTCTGCTTCGGGTCTCTTACAAGCCTCCGAACTTCGTCTGCTGACGCGCATGTGTTCAGTTCATGTCCAAACAGCATAGCAGCTGCACTGCGATTGTTTTCCAGGCCTAGGAACACAGCGACGCTTGCCGCGTGCTGGTAGATAGCTCTCATATTCTTCGTCTGTATATTTCTCTCAGGAATGTCTTCTTGGTTGATACAGATCGCGTCAACCCACATGACTAGATCCTGCTCCCCAGGCCTGGGACGAAGACGCTGAAGTGCGTGTTTCAGGTTGGGAGTGACGCATACATGGTTGGTATCGACTGTTACCAGTAGAGAGCCAGTACTTTCCCCCCATACATAGGAGAGTGCGATATAGGGGGGTGCTTCGGAGAAGGTGGTGTGGAAGAGACTGCATCGGATTGGCCAGTCGCGGTCTGGAGCAGCGTGAAGCTTGAGGAGTCGGACTGATCCTTTAGTGTTGTCTAAAGGCCTGTAGCGGTATTTGCGGTACATGACTAAGTTCTTCTCGATAGGATCATACCTAGATGCAGGCTTCATGTCCTCGGGAGTTGAGGTGGTTGAGGAGGTGATGTTTATGTCAAGGGACAGATAATCAGGCAAACTCGTGGTTATGAATGCCCAGAGAGGGTAATTGTCGTTGTGGTTACAGACTTTTGGCCGAGACTACCACTCAATTTGGTAGACTTTCTACAGAGCATATGTCGGATGTCATGATGTTTCGGAGGCAAAGGGTCGTTTTCCTCAGGTTGTAATTATTTGACGTAAGCGCACGTGATTAATCCGTACTGTAGCCACGGTATCCTGTGTGCTAGCCTAGCCAGCACGACCCCGAAAGCTCTTCTCTTCAGCATAATTATTATTCTTAATCTAAGGTTTTATTAAAGCACCTAAGTAAACACTTCTAAACTACTTACAAGGCACTAGCGTGCCTTACTGAGGGGTGCCCTAGCCCCACCCCTTAGACTCCCATCCTACCCCCCTTCGGGGTTAAAGAGAGCGAGGAGATACCAAGGTATAAAGGTACAAGAAGTAAGTAATCTAATTAGACCCCGTGAAATCGAAGTAAATAATCACATCAATTCGAACCTTTATAATTATAATAGTAATAAGGCCTTATCGGAGGGTAGGAGGAGCTTTAATACGTCCCCGTAATGAGGTCATATCTGAATTCGTACTAGTAATATTGTCGTGCAAGAGCACGCCTAGAGGCTCCACAGAGGCGAATTTGACGTATTATTGAGGTATGCGCAGTACTGTAATTGATTGTTGTATTTCCCTACTCTACGTGGAGCTTTTTGAGCTCCCTACTGAATATCTGTCGGTCGCGCTTTGGCCAGGTCGCCTTTGATAGGGCTCGCTTAGCTGGCCTACTAGAGCCTGCACGACAAATATTCATTCCAAAAAGCCTTGTATATAGAGAGTTAAGTAATATTTTAAGCTAACTAAACTGCCTTTTTTTGCTAGTCAAACTATAACGCAAAAAGGGTTATAATAGTAAGATATATGTGACGCTTGCTCTATAAAGATAGCAATCACGTGTGACAGCGGCCTTATATATTAATACATAATATATAAAGATAATAAGAGTCTCTTAGAATCTATAGCTAAGTAAGAAAGAAGATAAGGAGAAAAGAGCTTTATATATAAAGGGGGAAAGCGTTATAAGGCTAATTAATCTCAGTAAAGCTCAGCTAATTAGTATACCGGAAATAAGGCCTTAAGCGCTCCTAACTATTATACTACCCACCCCCCCTCCTGAAAAAGCTCGTCCTTGAGCGTTAATTTATCTTCTTATTACTATCGAGGTTATAATAAGAACTAGTTCCTTGTTATTTTCCTTTTAAAAGCTATACTACTCATTAAACTTAATTATGCTACTTATAATAAAGATATATTAGTAATTATTAGATCCTTTGAGTATCAGTAAGACAATAACAAAGATAACGCTAATATTCGCTCTTCTCTGCCGCCAAGATTAGTAGCCTTAATTAATTCTATTAAAAGAAACATAAATTTTATTAGATTTAAGTAGTTAATTAATATTTAGTTAATTTTACATATTATTAGAATTTATAATAGTCCTAAGATAAGGAGTTATCCAAGTTACTATATAAATTTTAGTGCGAGCGCGGACACCTTTACTTGCCGCGGACACTTTGCTTTCCCCCACTATTAAGCGAGCGATGATAGGGGTGGTCAACACCTACTATTAACTATTACTTTGAAAAGCGAAGTCGCCTTTGTATATTCATTTCCCTTGTGTATATTATTACAAGTTCGGAACTACTTATAAGTATATCTTAAGGGGTCACGGTATTAATATTAATATTAGGTGTGTTAATAAAAGTAATAACTTTAAAAGACAAATAATTAGTATTAAAGTCCTTGATATAATGTATAAAAAAGGTACTTAATATATTAGTGTTAGTATATACTCGTTTGTAAGGGGTAGTATTAAAAAGGTGGCACGTAATACGAAAACCCGTGGTTCGTATACTTTGTTATGCCTTTTATTTTATACGAAGGTTTAAAGAAGGTGCTCGAGGGAGAGCTCCTTTATATACTAGCTAAGAAGTCACGTAATATATGTGGCACACGTGACCCTAGCATTTAGGCTTAACTATATATCCCGACACTAGTAATTTTTACTTTCTTGTCGTCGAAAGCTATAGTTAAACTCGTATAAAATTAAGAATAATAAAATTCTCCTTTTTAAACCTTTTACTAATTTAATTACTTTAAATAAAGGGTCCGTATAAAGTCCGTATAAAGTTAAAACACCCTTAAACAATTATTCCTTTAAACCTTCCTTCCCCTTCTAATCTACTTGTCTTAAACGCTAGATATTATTAGCTATAACGTACGTATAATTATCCTGTTATAGGAAGGGGGGGGTAGTCGTTTGTAAAGAAGGGAAAGAGTATTCGCTGTCGTCTTAAGGGAAGTTAGTCTTTAATTATACTATTAAATTAACGGCTTTATATAAAAGGAGAGAGGGGTTTTTCGTGTTTTCTAAAGACTTAATTAAGAGCTTAAAAGGAGGTTTTCGTTAATTATTTTTTATTTCCTTGCCTTAAACTTAAAATGCCGTTAATCGTAAATCTAACGTCTTAGATCCCTTAGTAGTGTTTTATCTTAAGCTTTAAGGCCTTATATAGTTCTAAGAAGACACTATATAATAGGGAAAGGGGAGGGGGGGCTCCGTAAGCTAGTCGTACGAAGGGTGACAGCTTTATATAAGAAGAGGAAGAAGTCGAGTACTTAGCAAAGAGCGAGAGAGAGGAAGAGTGTTATTTGTATTGTACGAGAGGTGGCGTCTCGTGTGGAGGGTACAGAGCTTAGCGAAGAGCTCGTAAAGGGAGGAGTATTATTTGTATTGTACGAGGAGTAACGTCTCGTATAGAGGGTATAGAGCTTAGCGAAGAGCTCGTAGAGGGAGGAGTGTTATTTATATTTACGTTTCGTAAATCCTTAGATCGTACAAATCGTCTTCTTCTACTAGTCGCCGACGTAAGGTTTAATTAGTTTGCCTCTCTAGTCTGTCTTTGTAATTATCGTCGTATAAAAGGATTAAGCGGTAATAAAATACGAGTTTATACTCGTACGAGCTCCCTCTTAAGTTTAAAACGTCTTTTATATAGCTTCTATAACATCTTACTCGTAGTATAAAGTATACACTCGCGGGTACACATTTTATACTTTTTGAGTATTTAATAAAGTCGTTTATAAGTCTTTTATTATTATAAGGAGAAGGGCGGTTCCGTACAAAAGCGTGAAGTTATTATAAAGTATAATCTAAGTACTAAAGGCGAGCACTCTCTATATAAAGCTCTTAGATTAATAGTCGGCGACGGCGAGTATAACCTTGTCTTTAAAGGTCTTACATATAAGTATTAAGAATATATTTATAAATGTTAATATATACTCGTTTATAAGGAGTAGTATTAAAAAGGTAACACGTAATACAAAAACCTGTAGTTCGTATACTTTATTATACTTTTTATTTTATACAAAGGTTTAAAGAAGGAGCTCGAGGGAGAGCTCCTTTATATACTAGCTAAGAAGTCACGTGGTACATGTGGCACACGTGACCCCGGTATTCAGGCTTGACTATACATCCCGACAATTAGTGTCTTTAATAAGAGATTAATCTACTAGAGAAGGAATAACTTTCGGTTTGATTCGACGATTAGAGGGGAAATGTCTAGTAAAGAGAAGTTAATTAGTTCTTCGGTTTTGCCACGAAGGAAATAAGGAAAAAAGTAAAGGTTTTATTAACTTTAATATTATTTATTAAGATTATACTTAATATAAGCTTTTGTCACGCACTAGCGCAGTTCTTTGGTTTAGTGTATGCTTACGTAAGCATTCTAAGTATATAAACACAGTCTCTAGCTTCTCTCTTAAAGAAGATAACGCTTAATTTAATTAATCTTTAAACACGCTTTCTAAAACCTTATTTAATTATAAAATCTTTTAACCCCTTAAACCTTTACTCTTCTTTTACATAATAGTTAAAAGCTACACTTATCTTATTTAAGTTACACAGCGCATTTATAGAAGAATTTTTAATTAGTAAGTTCTACGACTATTTAATTACTACCTTTATATTCTATAATTACACATTAATTATTCGATATGTCTTTTATAGGTAAGTATTAACGAACTCACCAGGCTCTTATTGTCTAAGATCTTATATACTAAACTAGAAAATTAGCTAGTATAGCTTATATACCTTACACTTATAATAAATATACTTAGACTTTAGTTATACGTCGACCCTAATAAAAAAAATGCTGCGTCTTTATTTAAAATCTTTAATACTGCTTCTCTAATTACTAAAGAGCTTACTAAGGAAGCTAATACTAAAAACAATATAAACTACTAGCTTTTTATACACACCTACGGCGAGTAGCTCAAGAACTAGGTAATTAATATTCAAGTAGTAATTCTGAGAGGATCCTTAAGAACTCTAGTAAACAGCTTAAATACCGCTAGTCTAATCTCTAAAGGCGAAGGTAATTAACTTAGTAAAGAGAGTAATCTCAGAAATTTAGAGCCGCTCCTAGCGCTATTAATAAGGTCTAATCTTATAACTCCTAAGTTATTTAAAATAAAATAAAAACAAGTAAAGGCTAAGACTAAAGAGTATACTTTTTAAAGTATAATTTAGTAATCCTAAGTGTCTGATTACTTTAAACTCTACGACTAAATTAAGAGAAGCATAACTAAGTAATTCTTTAGTATTATAATAGCTTAAGTAGTGTAAAAAAAGTGTATAAATATTTAAGCGATCTTTTACTTTCTTAAAAAAGTACTTTATTAAATAAAAATATTGATTTAAACTTAAACACGAAATAATTACTAGGAGTCCCTTAAGACTAAGGGAAAGAGTAACCCTTACGTATAAATTATATTTTATTAAAAGTTAGTTTAAAAAGTTTAGTTATATAAAGTATTAAATATAAAAGGAATAATCGACATAATTAATTTCCTAATTATAATAGGAAACTTTAATTACTTATAAGTAAAGCGCTAAAATAAGAAAATTCAGGAGTATAAGACCTTTAGTCTTCCCCCTTTTATATTATTAATTAGTTAGCTCGCTTTTTTTACACTAATAAATTAAGTGTTACAGCTGGTAAGAGGTTAATATAGCGAGTTAACTCTAGCTTTATATTTAGGCCTCTAGTTACGCTCAGAATCGAGAAGAAAAGATAAGGAGAAAAGGAGAGCTCTTTATAAAATAAAGCTCGAGTATAAATATATAAAGGACCCTCTTAATAAGGCCTAGTATAATCGAACGCTATTTATATTAATATATTATAGGCTTACCACTTAACCTTCCTTATTAAGCTTAGCGCTGTTATATAGTTAGCGATATTATAAGCCCGTGTCAGTTAAAATACGAGGCGTATTATAAGTTGTAATATTCCCCCCCCCCCCCCCCCCCCCCCCTCTTAAAAAACTACGTTTACGTAGTTATAGTTATAACTATATTATCTTTTTAAGTTATTATAGTCATTAATATTAACGTTATAAGCCTCTAGCCACTTTAGGATAACTCTTAGTAGGCCTTTAGTATTAGAATACTTTAAGTAAAACTATTATAATATCTAAATATAAGTACTACTTTAAGTCTTTATTAACACTTAACTACTTAATATAATAAAATAACTTATTTTAAATAACCTTAAAGTTAAGGATGCCTTTAATTTCCTACTTATCTTACTTAAGTAATAACTAAATAAGTGCCGGCGTAACTCTAGCTTGTCTCAGTAAGGGGTTATTAACGTACTTATAAAGTGAGCATAAGTAAAAGACAGGGTAAATTAATTAGTCCTTTAAGAGCTTAACTCTTTAACTCTCTCCTTCTTTAGTAATTACTTTAATAAGGCTGTACTACTTATTAAATAGTTTCTTTAAGGGTTAGTCAACGTTTTAGTTTTAAGTATTAATTAATATTAAGTCGTTAACGTCTTAGTTAACGGCGCGTCGCCTACGATCTACTAGTCGTTTTATTTTCTCTTATTAATCCTTTAAAGACGACTACACGACTTTTATAATTTCTTTTATTTATAATGCCACTTATAAAACCTCCTTGCGATTAAGTTTCTTTTTTATTATAACTAAAGGCTCTAAGTTAATTAAGTCTTAAGAAGTCCTTAGCTTAACGTTATTAAATAATTAAAAAGGAGATAGACGGCTTAAGGACTCGTGTAATAACGTTAATTAAGTAATATTTATAATTAATAAGAAGTCGCTTTAATTATCTTAATAATAGTAATAAAAGAGGTGTTACGACCTACGATGCGCCTCGTATTCTAACCGACACGGGCTCGTAGCATCGCTAGCTATGCGACGGCGCTAAGCCTAATAGGGAAGACTAAGTAGCGAGCCTGCGATATATTGACGTGAATAGTACTCGACTACGATAGGCCACATTAGGAGAGTCCTTTATATATATATACTCGAACCTTCCCTTATAAAGAGCTCTCCTTTCTTCCTTATCTTTTCTTCTCGATTCTAAGTGTAACTAGAGGCCTTAATATAAAGCTAGAGTTTACTCGCCGTATTAACCTCTTACTAGCCGTAATATAAAAAAAGACTACACCCCTTTACTATAAAGCGTTATATCTCACTTAGTCTTACGCCTTATCGACCTGCCCTTATAATAAGTTAATAATAAGCCTTAATACCTTAGCCTATTTAATAAATAAGTACCTCTCTGTCTTAGTAATAGACTGTCCTAAAGAAAGCTAGATATTCTCTCGTAGTTAACTTACCTTGTTGTAGCTTAACGCACGCCTTTGTTTCGAACGCATGTCTAATTAATAAATCGATTAATTACCTTAAACACCCCTTAACCTTACTTTACTACTACTATCGACCTCTCCCCCTCGTCGGCGAAGCTCTAGAGAAAGAAGCGCCCTTGTACGGCTAGGCTTTACTAATACCCTTATCCCTTTAGTCGAGACTCTCTTAGAGGAGCCGGAAAGCTTTAATAGATTCGACTCAGAATTAAAGGACAAACCCTAGCGTTTCTTTAACGCCTCGCTAGAGCCTACTAATATAGAGGGCCTTACCCCCGCTTAATAAACTAGAGTAAATCAACTAATTAAGGACTCTATTAGCTCTACTATCGCTGCTATTATTATATAAGCTCTTACTTAATATACTATTAATAACCCTCACTAAAAGACTCGCACTCCTTCCCCCTCTTTTAACTAATTAATACGTGCTCTAATAGTCGACCTTTAGTTAACCGCCGATTACTATTTATTAAAGCTAAATATGTCGATTCGAGTAATAAAGCCTTTTAAAGTCAAGTACCCCCCGACTCCCCTTTAGTAATTATAAGGGAGATATTAAATATAATACTTAGAAAATAAAAATAAAGCTATTTTTAAAAGAGTACTCTAGTAACTTTAAAAATAAAATGTCTTAAGTTAAGGCTTACTTCCAGTATATTATTAGTAAAGCTAAGATTATTATCCTTTAATATATAAACCCTAACTATATTAAAACCTTTAATATAGTAATTAACGTATTAAAGGCGTTAAACTAACGATTCTTCGATTATAACTAAGTGTAAGCTACTAAAAGACTATATAACTAACTTACTATCACGTAGAATACTAAAGGGGTAGAGAAGTGAGAATTAGTAAAGTAGTAGGGAGTAAAAGATTGATTGAGAAGTACTCTGCCCTCTCGTTAAGAAGGGAAAAGCTAGTTATATATATATTAAGTAGGTAAGTTTAGTTAGTTGTGGGTGTGCAGGAAGCACGCCTGGCCGTTCAGTGGGCTCGCGTAGTAGGTGCCGCTAATTATATACTGTGACACACCCCCTAGCTATAAAGCGACTACGCTAGGCCAAAAGAAGACAGGAAAATAATATGCGGTAGTACAAGAGTTTGTTTTGTTTATAAATTTTCCTCTAGTAATAATAATAACCTTAACCTTAACCTTAATAATAATAACAAGAATAATAACTATGTCTTCTGTAAGTTGAGCGGTATTCCCTTAGTACAGTGATTGAAGTCGAAGGATCGGGATTTAGCTGGCTGATCGTAAGACTAAATTTATAAGGGCTGACTATAATAAATAAATCTCTTCTGACACTAGTACTATTCCGGCTCGTGTCTCCGCCGGCCCCTCTTCCCCTGCCGCCGCCTCCGAGCACTTTGCTGTAGTTAGTGTGCTCGCGGACATTTAAAGGTATATTCTAGACGATGTTTTAAGTTAAATCCCTCCCCCTCCCTTTTCCTTAGGAATTCCCTCCCCTTAAGGTTAGAGTTTACTTACTCCCTCTGCGGAGTTAAGTTCCTCCTCTACTAGAGGCTAAGGAGAGCCCTCTACGGCCCCTGCTGCGCTCTCGTCTCCCGCCGGCTCTACTGGCTCCTCCGACGACGTCTTTGTCGACGCCGTTAAGACTGCTGAGACTAAAAAGAAGAAGGCTATGCTAGTTGTAAGCGCGCGACGCGCGGTGCCTTACTAGTACTATACTCGTTTGGCCCTTAGTGGCAAGAAAGGCAAGGATAGTTCGTTACTTGGCGTTTACTAAGAGAATACTTCTAAGTATAATACTTAGTACTTTCGGTACTCTTTCGGGCACAAATGTGTCCCTTACTTTATTAAGGTGGCTCTTTTCGCTACTTGTCTTATTAAGGCGATTAAGGTAGACGAGTCTTAAAGCGTAAGTAATTACAAGAACCCTTTTATTAAGCTTATTAACCCTAGAAGTTTCTTAACTAATACTAGGCTACTCTCTAGATAACTTTAAAACTAAAAGAGGACGGGCGCTTATAAGCGGTAGTAATATACTTCTGGGGCTTAGGAACCCTTATATAACTAAGTTACTCCTTATATTTACGAGCTTGTATTATATTACGCTATTTTTGTATAAGGCGGGGCTTAAGAACCCTTAAACAACTAAGTTACCCCTTATATTTGCTTTAAGAGGTTCGGATTCTTAGAAATAGCCTTAATAATAGTAGAGGGCGGATTTTAAGGGCTAACCACTCTAATAACACTACTTTAATAAAGGAAACTTAAAGTGAGTATTATAACTCTTATGACATACTCGAAATAAGTAATAAAAATATAAGAAATAAAGGAGATATATAATTTAAAAGAATGTGAGTTAAATTAAAAGGAAGATTTGTAAAAGGAAGATTAAGAGAGTATAAAGTAATAGAAATCTGCGCTTTAACGTCCTTAAGGTTTAAAAGAGATTAGAAATAATCGAATTGTTAATGAGTAAGGTTCTTTGTAAGTCTATTTGCCGGTATCTCTATCGTAGACAAATAAGTGATCTCAAAAGTCCCCTTAGAGTACTCTTACTAAAGTTATATATTCTAAATATTAACGTGACGTAGCTTTATTATAATTCGCTTGCCTTTATTAATAATTAGTCGAATTGTTTACTTATTATTACAGTAGATTTTCTAAACTTCTCTTAAGTTAAAAAAGATCTCTATAAATAGCCTTTTAAGCGTTATTATTACCTTAGTAGTTCTTTTGACTCTTAATAACTTTACTTTAGTAGTTAAAGTAGTAACTGTGGCTTATAAACTAGCTTTCTAGTCAAAAATACCTCTGAAGAGAGTAACAGTAAAGCCTTAGGATGATCGTCGAGTCTCGGCATCGTCGGTAAAAGAGGTATTTAAGGCAATAAACAGCTGAATTTCTTGTTGTTCTATTGAGTACTAAATAGCCAGGTATTAAGTGCTTTAAAGGTATTTAATAGTCTAATTTATAGCCTTAATATACTCTTCGCTTAGATTTATTAAGAAGTAAGATAATCGCGAAGCTGCGTATATAATATTAAGTCTAATAAGAATTGCCGGGTAAAGCACTAATCTGACTTTTTCTTAGTATTCTTTCACTTAACTAAAGGGAGTAATACCTTTATATTTAGTGAGCTTGACTCTTAGAAGTAATATACTCCTTAGTAATAATGTCGTTAGACTGAATTTATTAGCGATTTTCTCGATATATATGTCGTGAATAAGAGAGATCGTTCCTTATACTCGATTCCTAATAATCTTAACTCTAAAGAACTAGTCTATTGTCTTTATCTCGCGAAGCTTATATACCTAATAAATTCTAGTAATTACAGCTTCGGCTGAGGTGAGATCGTTTTTATAATAAAGGACTAAAATGTCGTTTATAAAGAATAATATAAATATCTTTTTCTTTTAATTAAAAAACATATAAGGTTCTTCTTTACTTACGATTAAATAGAACTATATAAGAGTCTTAGTAAACTCCTTATATTATAAAGAAGGAGAGTCTCTTATTGTAAAATAGAGAATGATGGTGTGAATGATGATTCTATTGAGGGGGCATTTCTAGGTCTATATAACTACTTTGAGTGCTGAGCTCTCGCATCGGTTATTAGCTTTGTATCAAGTTACTAGCTTTGTATCAGAGGCTCGCATCGGTTATTAGCTTTGTATCAAGTTACTAGCTTTGTATTAAGTTATTAGCTTTGTATCAAGTTACTAGCTTTGTATCAAGTTACTAGCTTTGTATCAAGTTACTAGCTTTGTATCAGAGGCTCGCATCGGTTATTAGCTTTGTATCAAAGGCTCGCATCAGTTATTAGGCTCGTATATGGCTAGTATTCTTATAGCCCCTCGTAAGATATATTATAATTTATTTATTTATATCTTATCTTTTATTTAAGCAGTTCTTAGATTTAAAGTAGTTATAAAAGCTAATTGTTTATTATTATCTAAAGCTTTTGTAAAACTATCTGCTAATTAAACTGTAATATTTACGTATAATAGATTTAGTTTATTTTCGTTTATTAAGTTCCTTATAAAATAATAAGCTATATTAATATATTTACTTCTTTTATGAAATTCGGGATTATTAACTAATTTGAGAGCTGATTTATTATTAGTTAATAGCTTTAGTATAGGAGTTTCTTTATTATTTAGAAATTTATTAAAGTAGTTTATTAGATTATATAAGTATAATACTTCTTTTATTACTTCTTTAAAAGCTATATATTCAGCTTCACAACTTAATAAAGCTACTGTTTTTTGAAGTATACTAAGCCAACTTATAATATAGTTATTTACTAGAAACAAAAAGCCACTAGTACTTTTTCGGGAGCTAATATCTCCCCCTTAATCAGCATCTATATAGCCTAATAATTCTAGGAATATTTTATTACAAATATAGTATATTCCTAATTTAGGGTATTTATTTAAGTATTTCTAAATACGGTCTAGAGCCCTAAAATGGCTTAAATCAGGGTTAGACATATATCTAGCGTATCTATTAATAGTATATACTATATCAGGTCTTGTCTTAGTTACTAGATGTATTAAAGAGCCTACTTGTTATTAATATAATTATAGGTCTTCTTTATTAACTAAGCTAATTACTTTATCTAATCTAATTCCTGCTTCTACTAGTGTAGTTACAGGATTTAAATTACCTTTATTAAAACGTTCGAATAACGTTTGAAGATATTTATTTTGATTTATATGTACTAATTAATTTTTGTAATCTAATTTTATTTCCATGCCAAGGAATTAATATACTTCACTTATGTATTCTATTTTTATAGTTTTAGTTAATTCTTTAACTATATCCTTTATTATATTATCATTTAGTCCTGTGAATATTAAGTCGTCTACATAGCAAATTATAATTATTTTCAATTTATTATGTATAAATATAGCTTCATCAAATAATAGAGCTTCAAAACCTAGTTTATTTAAGGTCTCAGATAAGTGTTTATACTATAGTCTAAGTGATTGCTTAAGGCCGTATAAAGCTTTATTAAGTTTATAATATAATTTTGAGTTATTATTATTATTAGAGGTTTTTATTAACTCATATGTATTATTATTTTTATTATAATATCGTTCTCGACTTATTAATTGTTCTATATATATTTCAGCATCTATTTTAGCGTGTACAAAGGCATTTTTAACGTCGTATTAATACATTTTCCATTTATTTGCTATAGCTAATATAAATATTAACTTATAAGATTCTGGCCTATAAGTAGCTGAAAAGGTTTCTAAATAGTTAAGGCCTAATACTTAATTAAAGCCTTTTACTACCTATCTTGATTTATATTTTATAATATTATCATTTAGGTCTATTTTTATTCTATAAACCTATCTACCTCTTAAATAAGTTTTATTAGGTAGTAATTCTACTAAATTCCACGTATTTTATAGCTCTAACTCATCTATTTCTAATTTCATAGATTTTAACCAATTATCTTTATTAAGACTATTTATAGCTTATTATATATATTAGGTTCATTATTAATATTACTTATAAAGACTAAGTCTTCTTCATTTTCTGTAAGTTATTTATTAGAGCTATATTTAGAGAGCTATTTATTACAACTTGAGGAAAAGTTGTTCTTTGGCGGCCTGATCCGTC